>CM061356.1:4436379-4856379 GCA_030867105.1 Liasis olivaceus
GAGCTCAAAAGGGGAGTACGCTTCTGCCTCATTTCAGTGCCACTACAACTCCCAGAATTCCCCAGTTGAAGTCCACACACCTTAAAGCTGCCGAGGTTGAGAAACACTGCTGAGATCGAATCGGCTGCTTCTGAATCCATTTTGTCCTGAATCCGCACCTCTGTTTGTCTTTCATTTTTCCTCTTCCACCCCAATGCGCCTTTCCTTTAATGCTGTGTCTTTTCCATCAGAAGCAGCCCAAGGAGGGACCTCTCTGTGCCGCTGTTTGTAGGCTGCTCTGGGAAACATTTGGGGGGAATGCCAGGAAGGTTAAACATACAACTAATTCTACATACAGGCTTAGACTTTTGGAGAAAACATTTTCCCCCTTCGTTTCTTTAGTTTCTGGATTTTTTCAGTAAGGCCTGCAGGGTCTGTGATAATGAATAGACCATTTTCAGCAGAGTTTGTGAATTAGCACACAATGCTGTTTTCTGATGCAACGGGGTTTGGCAGATGAAGTGGCAAGCGATGGCAGACTTGCGCCCCACGTTGATCCCTTTCCAGAAGCAATAACATCAGAGTTCTTCCAGGCTCCCTTTGGCGGTTAATTAAATCTTTCCCTTTGCCGACTGCGCTACGAGGCTCTGATTATTGCACAAACGAGTTTAATTATTAGTTGTGAATTGTTCCTGGGTAGGTTTGGAACTTTAAACTGATTGAACGAATTGGTTTTTAATTTGATGACCATGGAAATTTTGTAGGATTTGGCCAGTGAAGTTTGCAAACTCTTGAGTCTGATAGCAGTATATAAACCACTGATATACAAAATTATAATATACAAAATAATTCTCTAAGGCCTCAAATGCCTAGCTAGAATTTGTCCCTAGATCTAAAAGGGAAAGTAAGATCCGAATATTCCCCCTACAATAAGGTAATTTAACAATATAAACGTAAATTGTCCCATCGGATTGACAAATCGGGGGTATTCATCAGGCCACCAAAAAGGGAATCGATCCATTTCTCGTCAGTTTCACAATTTTGATTGGAAACTCCCAGCCTCTGATTTAATTTCCTGCATTTATATTACCTTCTCTTTCCAGCGTACCAGAAGCTAAACTGTAAGGACTGTTTAGATGCCTCTAAATATCATCCTTGGCATTGCACATATGCTCCCCCAAAATCATGAGAAAAATATTTGGAACGAGGATGGGGTGGGGGGAAATCCAGATCTTTAAGGGAGAAATATTGCAGAGGGCGTTTAGGGAAGAAATGTGATGCGTTGCTGGTTTAATGATGGATAAATTTCACATCGCAAAAGCATGATGTGGTTTGCCTGTTTGTGGCTAATCCCTGATTCACTAAACGAAGCCTGCAAACTCAGTTTCTTTCTGGCTCGGTGGTCGCCTCCTCCTTGTCTGCGAAGGTGCAGAGCAAACCGGGAGGGAAACAAATAAACCTAGATCGCTTGCTTTTCCGCGAGACAAGCCGAGTTGATTTTTGAGGAGCCGGCTTGGCATGCGATGGCAAATTTGCAGCATCTAGGAGATCTTCCCAGGATCCTGCTGACTCAGAAGAGGATTTGAGACCCCCGGAGCAAATTCCAATCTCATTTTGAGCCCAAACATAACAGTTGGACCATCCCTTTCTGCAGATTTATTTGTGGATGATCAATCACCCCCCGGGGGGCCTTTTTTTGCCAGATCCTCTCAACACATGGGGATAAATCTGGGCTGGGAGCGAGAAGGCCTGCGAAATTCCTTTTGCTTGACGAGCGCTCTGCACGTGGATGCTGTAGATGTCGACAAATTCCTCCCTCCGTGATGGATGCCTCGGCGATGCCAAGCGAGGCTTCCCAGCTTCTCAAGAACCATGGAGACTTCCCGGGGCTGAATGAATTGCGGTGACAGGGGGAACTTGTAGCTCGGCCAAGGGACACAGTCCGGCATCCAGAAGACCCCAGGATCTGCCTGTCCTCCAAAAGTTTGTTTTCCAGGGAAACAAACCAGGTCTATTTGAGAAGACCCATCAGAGCCTCGTCAGCGTCAGCCATGGGTGCTGAGAACCGAGCCAAGTTCTTGGTGGAGGTCCAGCTACGAGATGTGGAAGCCTCCATCTGCTGTCAGCTCCTGAAGCTCAGAATGTAGAGAGTGTCCTCCACTTCCAGTTTTCTCCTACCCCCCAAAAAAGTGTTCCCCCCCCTTTTGAACATGGATGGAGTCCTGCAGTGTGCAAAACCCAACTGAGAGGGGCTTGGCTTTGTTGAGAACTGTTGAGTGTATCCAGCTTTGGTGGTCCATGTAGCATGTGGTCAAATTCTCCACCAACGGATTCCTGATCAAGGGAAGCGCTGGGGAGCGTGAAGGGGGGAACCGAGTTGCTGCTATTTTTGCCCCCAAAGATGCTGAACGGACATTGCTCTGCACGCTGCCGAGAACACCGTGAGAACCGCCGGGCACAGACTGGAGCCCACGGAGGTCAATGGCGGCCCCTCGTCAGGGCAGGTGGAGCCCACCGCAACCCACGTGCAACTCCGTAATCCCCCTCATTTGCACAACTGCATCGTACGGCTCGTTTGCCGTAGCCTGGAACGGACAAAGGAAGGGGCTCTCGGTGGCTGCCTCCCAAGGATGTCTGCAGGCGATCCAGCCAGATCCGCCGGGAGATCTGTTTCCCTTCTTTGTGGCCAGGGAGAAGCTGATGGAGAGGAAGGGGCTTTGGCCATCTTGCACACCCACTTTTTCCTTCAGCCCCCCGCCCCCATCTATGGCTTGCGAAGAGTGGGGAAAAATGTCCTTGTTGTAGACAAAGCCCAGGCCCCCCTATTTTACAGTTTCATGTGTTTTCAATCAGCCCTGCACTGGAACCCAGAGATAGATAGATAGATAGATAGATAGATAGATCGGATGGATGGATGGATGGATGGATGGACAGACAGACAGATAGATATAGATAGGATGGATAGAAAGAAAGAAAGAAAGAAAGAAAGAAAGAAAGAAAGAGAAAGAAAGAAAGAAAGAAAGAAAGAAAGAAAGAAAGAAAGAAAGAAAGAAAATAACTGGATGGATGGACAGACAGATAGATATAGATAGGATGGATAGAAAGAAAAAGAAAGAAAGATAATAGGTAGATAGAATGGATAACTGGATGGATGGACAGACAGACAGATATAGCTAGGATGGATAGAAAGAAAGAAAGAAAGAAAAAGAAAATAGATAACTGGATGGACAGACAGACAGACAGACAGACATATAGATAGGATGGATAGAAAGAAAGAAAGAAAGAAAGAAAGAAAGAAAGAAAGAAAGAAAGAAAGAAAGAAAGAAAAGATAATAGGTAGATAGAATGGATAACTGGATGGACGGACAGACAGATAGATATAGATAGGATGGACAGATAGGACAGATAGATGGATGGACAGACAGACAGACAGGAGAGAGAGATTGAAGTTGGTCTAGAAAAAAAGACCCGCACCAGGATTAAGATGGAGTTGGGGGTTAGGAGGACCCCCCCCGTATATTTTGAAGTTTGCAAATTCCCTTCCCAGCCTGGTTTCACTTAGAGGCCCCACGTACAACCGTGGCAGTCAAACACCACCCCTTCCAAACCATACGTCGTAATTTGGAGCTTCACTGTGTCCAAAGAAAACCGCAGAAATACCTCCAATTCTTCGGTCTTCTCGTGCCATTTTCCAGAACAGCTAGCTGTGTGTGTGTGTGTGCGAGTCTTTGTGTTTGTGCAGGCAATTTGCTTCTGGAAGTCAGAGGAAAGCACGTCCCTAGATCGGATTAGTTTTTGCATCGTTTTGGCCTGCTAAGCTGAACGGTTCGGTGCTTCGTTCCGGTGGTTGCAGTTCAAATCCGTACAGGCTCTGAGTCGACAAGGCTCCGATTTTTACTCTGGAGTGGGCTTGTCGGAATGCAAGACCACAGTTACCTTGTAGTTTTCACCCCAGTTTTACACTAGCCAGGATCATCAGCTTGGCCAGCGAAGATGGGCTGTTTAGGCACCGGGACTTTAATTTCCCAGCAGGGTGCGTGGAGGTAAAATTGAATTTTTCAAGCAGAAAATACGGCCCAGAATTCAGTCTGAGCTTCAGGAGCAGATCTTCGAAGGGGGCTGAAAGTCAGGGAAAAAATGGAAATGCAAATTCCATCATCGGGGGTTTTTTGGGAAGGAAGCAAACTAGATTTTTGCAAAAGGGGGGCAAACTAGATTTACGCCCCAGGTACAGTCTGTGCGGCCAGCTGTAAATGGGTGACAAACCTAGTTTTTTGGAGGCCTCGGGCCAGGAGTGAGTGATCTTTCCATACTGAGGGGATTGCCCTCTTTAAAAAAAAGATTTTGGAGGCTCACGGTGGGGTTGACTTCAACAAACAATAGTTTTTTTTGGAATTTGGGGAAAAGCAGCCCCCAAATTGTCCCACCCAAAATCAGCTTGCCGTGAAAATTCAGTGGTGTGATTTCTGGGGTCGCATGCAGCCGTAGGGGACTCCCGATTTGCTTGCGAAATTTGCTTTCACGAGCGAAATTGCAGGTTTGATGCTGCGCTAAAGTTATCCGCGTTGGACTTTGGGGCCGTATTCTGCTTACGCCAAGCAATAATCTCTGATTTTGGGATATACAGGGCACCAGAGCAATGAATGAACTATAGATGCTTTGGTGAAACCCCAGAAGTCACCCTTGGGCGCTCGGGATAAATTCCGTCTGGGGCACCAAGGAGCCAACGAAGCTGAGTCTATCATATTTATCCTCTCTCTTTAACCATGATTCTTAGCCAGGCCTGTTCCTAGCCAGGGAACTATTTTGGAAATGTTGCAGATCGCTCGCCTTTACGTTCAAACCGGGACCTCTGCAACGGGTTAATTAGGTCCCCTACATTTACATCCCGTTTAATTTTTCCTGCCGAAACTCTCTGAATCGACCCGCTGAGAATTTTGCTGTTGACCCATTTGTCGACTTTGATTCCTGGCCAAAAAATCCAAACCCGGGATTGTGCCTTTGGATTTCAAGAAGGTGGGGGAGGAAAGGATCTCAGCTGGGTTGTGTCTTTTCAGCATTTTCAGGAGAGAAGGCAGCATTATTTATTTGGGGTGCTATTAAACAACCCCCCCAGGATGACCACAGGGTTATTAGCAAGGCTGTAAGGGTTTAGGACCCAGAAGAAAAAACTTGAATTGTCTGCCGAGTTTGCAAACCAAGGAATGTGGGTATGAGGGGCTGGTGTTCACGTGGGTGTGCCAAAGCAAAGAGTGGGGGGTCCAGAGTGAAAAATCAGGTGCCCCCAGTTCTCTCTGATCACCTGTTTGTGAAACCCCATCCTTGTCTGTTTGCATAAATGGATGTTTCCCCTTTGAACCAGACTCTGAAAGTTTTAATTTGAGTTTACCTTCTGCCCCCTTGAAAGCACCAGCTGCTTTTCACCGCCTGGGGAAGGGTGGAAAGATGCAAAATTCGGTCACTTTGCGGGCTGATGCAAGTCCATCCCCCTGGGCTGTGCTGGAATCCAAATTAAAGCTTAGAATCCCAGATTGGAAGGGTTGGATGGTTAAAGGGCATCTAGTCCAACCCCCTGCCCCGGGCAGGAATGCCACTAGCAGCTGCTGAATCTCAGTGCTACACCATGTGGATAACGGCCACCAAACCAACACAGTGAGTTTGGGCTACTGGAAGTAAGTTGATTTTTTCCCTTGACTCGAGCTGAGCCCGTCTGGACCACGAACACATCTCTGTGGGTTTTATGGCTGTCGTAAGGGTGTTATTCACTGTTGCCTTCTTTTAATTTTTTTTTTTAACTTACCCATCTAGCTTGCAATCTTGGAATTTCCTAGTGGTCTCCCATCCAAATGCTGCTTAATTTTTCAAGATAGCCAAGTTCGGCTAGATTCTGTTAACTGCTGAAAAGTCTCTTTCGAGTCAGCTGCTCTAAGTTGTCTTGGGGGGTTAAGGGTGGGATGGAATCGCCAGCGAGAAATTAGAAGTTCTTTTTTCATCTGCCTGGAGCGCCAAGAGCGGAGAAGGTCCGTCTCTCCAGTCCTGCTGCGCGTTAAGAGCGATAACATTTCCTGGTATTATTTTAGTCCTCAACTGCTTTATTGCTTTGAAGAACAAACATAAAAGGAAGTAGAAAACAAACAAAAAAATAATAAACCAGAAAAACTGAGCAGTTCAGAGCTGGGCTACCAAGAGGAGGAGGAGGAGGAGGAAAGGAAGGAAGGAAGGAAGGAAGGAAGGAAGGAAGGAAGGAAGGAAGGAAGGAAGGAAGGAAGGAAGGAAAAGAAAGAGGGAGGGAAGGAAGGAAGGAAGGAAGGAAAAGAGGGAGGAAGGAAGGAAAAGGAAGGAAGGAGGAAGGAAGGAAGGAAGGAAGGAAGGAAGGAAGGAAGGAAGGAAAAGAAAGAGGGAGGGAGGGAAGGAAGGAAGGAAAAGAGGGAGGAAGGAAGGAAAAGGAAGGAAGGAGGAAGGAAGGAAGGAAGGAAGGAAAAGAAAGAGGGAGGGAGGGAAGGAAGGAAGGAAAAGAGGGAGGAAGGAAGGAGTAAGGAAGGAAGGAAGGAAGGAAAAGAAAGAGGGAGGGAGGGAAGGAAGGAAAAGAGGGAGGAAGGAAGGAAAAGGAAGGAAGGAGGAAGGAAGGAAGGAAGGAAGGAAAAGAAAGAGGGAGGGAGGGAAGGAAGGAAGGAAAAGAGGGAGGAAGGAAGGAGTAAGGAAGGAAGGAAGGAAGGAAAAGAAAGAGGGAGGGAGGGAAGGAAGGAAAAGAGGGAGGAAGGAAGGAAAAGGAAGGAAGGAGGAAGGAAGGAAGGAAGGAAGGAAAAGAAAGAGGGAGGGAGGGAAGGAAGGAAGGAAAAGAGGGAGGAAGGAAGGAAAAGGAAGGAAGGAGGAAGGAAGGAAGGAAGGAAGGAAGGAAAAGAAAGAGGGAGGGAGGGAAGGAAGGAAAAGAGGGAGGAAGGAAGGAAAAGGAAGGAGGAAGGAAGGAAGGAAGGAAGGAAGGAAAAGAAAGAGGGAGGGAAGGAAGGAAGGAAGGAAAAGAGGGAGGAAGGAAGGAAAAGGAAGGAAGGAGGAAGGAAGGAAGGAAGGAAAAGAGGGAGGAAGGAAGGAAAAGGAAGGAGGAAGGAAGGAAGGAAGGAAAAGAGGAAGGAAGGAGGAAGGAAGGAAGGAAAAAGGGAGGGAGGGAGGGAGGGAGGGAGTCCACACATCTGAAAGTGGCCAAGGTTGAGAAACATTGGGTTAGTAGGAAGGCTCATATTTTAGTCCACTAAAATCCACTTCAGCCATGGAAGGTCCCGGGGGGGGGGGGGGGGATGTTGGGCTGGTCCTTTGTGCCCATCCAACCCTCCTACTTCATAGGGTGGTTGTTGTGGAAGGGGAAAAAAACAGGATGAAAGAGTGCAATTTGATCACTTCGATCTCCCGGAAGAAGAGGTGGATATTAGCCTGATGAATTTATGCTGCTTTCTGACACTAATAAAGACTCGATTGGATTAGTCTAAGGAAAAACAAATGTTAACCCAGAGAATCCATTCTTGCGGGACCCAATTTGCAGCGAGCGCTGGGGGCAATGTCTGCTTTCGTTCTCCGGCGACATCTGTAAGGCAGGCATTTTTAAGATGTTTGCCTCTGTCTCCAGCTTTCACATCTGTGATTCCTAATACTTCCCTCCCCGTCCGAGATAACACCGCCTTGCAATGAACGCCCCAGCGGCCTCTTGGAGTGATCCCTCCGTCTCAAAGTCCCGGGAAGGTTTTTCTCGGCTCTGCAGGCGAAAAAACCTCGCTGTGCTTGTGCCCTTCAGCTTCAAGCAGGACTTCCCAAAATGTGGACTTAATTTAACCCCCCTCCGGCCCCCCTTCCAGCTTCTTTGATTGCTTACATGGCCAAGTTTAGAATCCAGTTTGGGCCCGGGCCAAGAATGCACGGACGCCTCCGAGTTGATCAGCCAGAATTCCTTTGCTCCGTGCACGTCTGTGTGCGCGCTTCATGCAACGCACAGAACAGAAATATGTGCGAGGTGGAAGGGGGGGGAACAACGGGGGGGTTATTTTTGGCTTCACCTGCGAGGGGCCGATCTGAAAGCAGAGCCCGTTTTAAAGCCGGGCACAGGAAGGCAGGGCTGCAAAGTTGGTCTCGGGCGATGCACCGCTAGGAAATCCAACAAGGAAGTTGGCCTTTGGGGGGGCGCACGGGGGGCCGAAGACCGCAGCCGTGGAGAGGAGAGGAGAGGAAAGGAGAGGAGGAACGTTCCCTCGCTTGGTTGCTGAAGTCTTTGCCTTCTCGGCTCAGCCGAGCGCCCGCTTTTCTCTGCTTTGGGGGAAGAAAACGGTTGGCGTCATGCGGGGAGGGAAGCCGAGGCTGTGCGGGTTGATGCTCTGGTGCCTTGGGGTGTGGTGTCATTTCCCCGGAGCGTTTGGGCTGCATTATCGGTACCTCTGGAAAAACTGCTATCCGTGTTACGGTGGCCAAGCTGGATACGGCGGGGGTCGTGCTGAGATGAGGCCAGGTGAGTTGAAGGCGAGCTGCGGTTAATAGGGGGGCTGTAGATTCAATTAATCATCTATCGGTATTTTGCCTTCAGCAGATCATTGTATCGTCCAGGATTGGTTGGTTGAATACAACACAGCTGTGGTGGGCACTCCAGGTTGGAATGGTGGCAATGTCCGCATCAATATTCCACCAATCAAGTGAGATTTGCCCAGCGTGAGCAGTGGGCGTTTGGTACGGTGGGATTTGCAACGGGGGGTGGTTGTCCATTGGGGGGGCTTTGTTAGAGGACCAAGCTAAGCCACGGAGAAGAATGCATGGCAGCCGTGGATCTCTTATGTGTACTATTAGTGCATGGAAACACACGTGGAAGGACCGGTTGGGGTGGGAATGCTGCAGTTGGCTGTCGGGTGAATGGAGCAGCCCGAATGCTGGGGTAGAAGGGACCTTGTCTTTGAATCCTACAGTTGGGAGGGGTTCTTGAGGCCATCTACTCCAACCCCTGCTCACTTCAGGAATCTGAATGAAAGCCTCCCAGGCCGGCATGGCCCTGCTTCCATACATCCATTGGAGGTTAACCCACAACCTTTCTGGGTCATTTGGTTCCAGTTAGTCCAATAATTTGACTTCAGGGCACTTCCAATGCTCTTAAGATAGACGGTTCCCGCGGGGCCAGCTGTGGGGAAGTGAGGGAAACAGGTTGGATCAAAGGATGTTTCCCCTCGCTTACGATTCACACCACCAGGGTTCATCATGAGGCACAGGGTGGCATGGATTTGGCTTAGAAGGTTGTGGTTCATAAGCTATCATTCGTGGCTTAGGGCAATGGAGGGCTTGGCCAATGGTAGTTGCTTGTCTGCTTGGCCTTGTGGCTTTGCAGAAACACAGCCGTTGTGGCTTGTAAAGCCACATGCGTGGATACACACACAGGTAGCCTGCATTGTAATCTGGTGTATACGATGTAAATTTTGGGATGTGTGACATCACTCCCCCTCCCACCTCCTGCAGAGACTCCTGTTTCTGCCCATTTCTCATACAAGAAGGAGAAAAACTGAGGCTGGGTGGAGAACTTGCCCAAATTTATTTGGGGTCCCTTGGGACTCCTGGTCTAGAAGGACAGACTTCTCTTTCTGAGGTTGAAGGCTTTGAGATCACATCCCACCATCTCTTAGCAGCCATCAAAGGGTGCTTGGAGACAACGCTATTGCGGGAGTCCACCTTGATGCTCTTTGAAGCCTTTTCCGGTGTGGTTCACACGTATGCTTGAGAGCTCGGAGACCCGTGACTTGATCGCTGAATTTGACAGCCCTGGAATTCTTTGATTTCTCTGTTTGGCTGACCTGCCAGATCCATGTTAGATGGACTCATCTCTGGCTAAATGGCTTCACTTCACTTGGTGACCTTCAGATCAAAGACTTGGAAGAAGGAGTTGAAGGACCTTCCCAAGTTTGCAGATGACCCAAAGCTGGAGGAGGTTGAGGAGGGGCTAATACAGTGTTCCTCAACTTCAGTAACTTTAAGGGGATGGACTTCAACTCCCAGAATTCTGGGAGTTGACATCTGCACATGCTTGGCTGGGGAATTCTGGGAGTTGAAGTCCACTCCCTTAAAGTTGCTGAGGTTGAGGAACACTGCTGTGGAGGGAAGAGGGGAGATTCACCAAGATCTGGGGAGGTTGGGCTGAAAAGAACAGGATGGAGTTGAAGCAGAAAGAAGAAGAGGAAAGGCAGAAATATCGGATGGGGAGAGACCTGGCTTGGCAGTAGGTCCCATGAGATGGCTCTGGTTGTCCTTGTTGGCCACCAGCGAAGCATGAGCCAGCTGTTCCAAAGGCAAACACCTCTCCTTTCACACAAAGAGAGAGTGCCTCTTCTGTCATCACAGAAGAGGCATTCCTTTTACTTTTTTTCTGCCCAAGAGGGAAAGTCTCCCCTATTCCATGTTAGGAGAGACATTTCTCCTCCTTCTCTCACCAAATGGAAGGTTTCTTTTCACTGCATCTCAAGAGGGAAAGCCTCTTCTCTTCCCATCTCAACAGGGAATGCCTCTTCTCTTCACATCTCAAGAGGAAACACATGTTCTCTTCCCATCTTGGGGGGAAAGCCTCTTTCCATCTCACAAGGGAACGCCTCTCCTCTGCCTGTCTCAGCAAGGAATGCCTCTTCTCCTCCCATCTCACCCGGGGGAATGCCTCTTCTTTTCCATTACAAACCCGAGCTGGCAATGCGACGCAGCTGTTCAAAAGGCCATGCTATCTTGGGGTGCACTAGCAAGAGGAGAGGGTCCAGATTGGATTGTCCCCCATTATTCTGGCTTGGACGGACCCCTCTTGGAGTCCTGAATCTAGTTGTGGGCACCACCATTCACACAGGAGAGGGGCAATTTGGGGCGTGTTCAGAAGAGGACTATTGAGGTACTGAAAGGTCTGGCAGGACCTGGATACGTTTAGCCTCAGAAGATACCAGCAGCCTTCAAATATCTGAAGGGGGGTCACCCAGAAGAGGGTGTGGGGTCAATCTGTGGCCCCAGGGGGCAGAAATGGGATCTGTGGGGTCAGGCTCCCAAGGAAGGAGGCGCAGAACCGGCTGCCACGTGGTGTGGGGAGTCCTGCTTCGCCGGGGGTCTTCAAACAGAGGCTGGAGGGTCACCCGTCTGAGATGCTGTAGTCGATCCTGCGCAGAGGGGGTTGGACTAGATGACCCCTCTGGCCCCCCTCAGCTCTGTCGTGCTGCGATTGAGTGGAAAGATCCCAGGCTCGAGAGGAAGTTTCGAAAAAGCCGATTTGCACGCAGGCCCGTCAGGCGTGCCAAACTCGTTTCCAAACCCACACTTCCTTACGCTTTTAGACCCGGATCGCAATCCAGGCTTCGCTTAGAGTCAGATGTCAGGGTTTCCTGGCAGGGTCCAAACCCTGCGGCGTGCCAAGCTGAACGGCCCGGTTTCTGTGGGCTGGAACCAAATATGTTGGTTTGGGTTCGAAAGAGACGTTTGGCAGGAGACCGCGAGCAGGCGGCGCGCCAGAAGGCAGATAGCCAGTTGCTCCCTTCCAGGGCCCAGACGGCGTGGGGCAGCAGGGGGGAGTGAAACAACACAAAATGGAAAAAGGAAAAAAAAAACACTTTGCTGTCTTAAATAGATGCCGCTGTTGCGGAAACAAGGGGAAGAAAGAAGTGGAAAAGGCTATTTCTTTTCCCTTTGGGCCGCGATCTGCGCAATGAACCGCAGACAACACAGAATCGCTCCTTTGTGATTGGCTAAAGCTAAAACCTCTTTGAGTTACAAACGGGGAAGAAAAGGATCTCTCGGCCTGCGCGTGATCTTTTCCGGTGGGGCAACGTGGGCGAGGCAAGCTGGAGACGGGCAGCCCGTGGGAACATGAGATCTTTGGGGCTTTTCATTTCTAATTTTTTTTTTTTTAAATTAAAAACGAAGCTCACCTTGGAAGAAACCTGTTTCCGCACAGTTCCGGGCCTCTTTGAGGTGAGCTCGGAAGCATTCGGAATCTGAAATCCTGCGCCGAGCAGACATTCGGATCTTAAATTAAACCTCCTTTGAACTGAGATCAATTTCTAGCAACTTGGCAACCACCAGCAAACGATTTGTTCTTTCCTTTTTCGGATTGTTTCCGTTTTTGTGGACGCTTCTGTGACTTCACAGTCTGGTCCTGGGATCGCCTGGTGGTCTTCCATCCAAACACTTACCAGGCCCAACCGTGTTTAGCTTTAGGTGGTAAAGATTCCCTCGCATCACACTTCTCCTGGGGTCACCTACGTGCGTCTATTTTAGGCCCAGTCCCCCAAATTAATCCAGAATGTTTCCAAGTTCACTTTCTTTAATAAAGGGCCAAGAAAGAAAGATGAATATCGTCTGGCCACGCACTCTGTCCTGATAACCCGTTGCCTGAAATTGGCTGTCTTCCTAGATCTTCTTGACAGATGTTATATCTGTTATATGTTATGTGTGTTAGTTTACAGTACAAAAAAGCCAGAATTTGGTAGCCCCTTTTCCAACCAAGACATTGTATTAAAAGGCACACAAAGAAAAAAATAAGATTTCTTGATTGGAGAAGGGGCTACCAGATTCCTCCTAATTTTTCCTGTTTTTTTTTTTAAATTTTATGTTGTTTTCTCCTTCCACCGGCTGCCGGTTTCGACGGGGACAAACGTCTGCTTGGGTAGGACTGGCGAGCCACGACGCCGTCTCCCCAGGGCGGCAAGCTGGCCCGTGAAACTGCTGAGCTGAGATGCTCTCGCTTCCATGTTGCTTCCCTTCCAGATGTTGACGAGTGCCAAGCTCACAACGGCGGCTGCCAGCACAGATGTGTGAACACCCCGGGGAGCTATTACTGCAAATGCAAGCCGGGCTTTCGTCTGCACACTGACGGCCGGACGTGCCTCCGTAAGTTTTCCGTCGGGCCCTGTTCGGCCGCCTTGATGGCTTAGAGCATCCTGCACAATGCATTGTGGGAATATCCCGTGGATGGAGGGAGCTGTTAAGGCTGTTCAATCCTCTGGTGCATCTTAGGGGATCGTATTCCAAGACTGATATATAAGAAAGCTGAAGTGTTTGACATACGTTGGGCTGAGATAGCCCTTAGCAACCCTGTTTATCAGCTGGAATATCCAGGTTAGTTGCAACCCGTACCCCACAGATTGCCAAACCCTGGCCAGTTTAGGATTTAATCAATGCAGGAATGAGAATCTCCAGGGGGATCCTGCAGATACTTTTCAGGAGCCATGCCCGACAAAGAACTATTTTTTGCACACCTCTATTTCAACCCCCCTTTTTGTTCTTTTAAAGACTGGATTATTATCCTCCCCAGGAAAACCGTCCAGGGGGTTTTGGCTAATTTGTTATGGCCAGGTCACAGCCGATGAGCCAGACATTGTAAATGGAGGGTTTATTTCTGGAAAGAGCCGGAGGCGAAATCAAGGAATTTGGACATCTGTCATGCATTAAATTGCAATTCTGTTTTATTGGATTCCTCCTCCCGTTCATCTCCGAAGCAGTCGGTGGTGTCCTGGCTGGGCACGCCGCCTTGCTACGCGTTTATTGATGAGTTAGATTCTCCCTCCGGCCTTTCCCCGCACAATGCTCAGGATGGCTTACCTGCATCTTTTCCTTATCACAACAACCCTGTAAGGTAGGGTGGGACGGATCCAAAGTTTGCTGGTGAGGTCCTGTGGCTGAGCGGGGACTTGAAGCTCGCTGGCCTGGCTCCCCGTCCGACACCTTTGCCGCAACATCCAGAGTACAGTGAAAACCCTTTGCAAGAAAGCAGGCGAGCTTAAAAGCAGAAGACTCAAATATATTGCATTATTGCAGATGAGAAAGTTGCTGCTGATCACGATGCAGATCAGCTGGAATACCATCTTATTTATCATCTCTCACCTCCCACCCATTGAGACAAGCTGGCACAGAATTTGCTTTCACACAATGTTTTTCGAAGTTGGCCCCTTTAAGATGTGTGGACTTCAACTCCCAGAGTTCCCCAGCTGGCTGGGGAACTCTGGGAGTTGAAGTCCACACATCTTAAAGGGACCAACTTTGAAAAACACTGGCCCAGTTGGATGGAAATATAAAGAGTTACCAATGGCACACCATTTTTGCTTTTGCAATCATTCACAGGTGGAAGATCTGATCCGTTCTTTCTTTATTGCATTGCACGTTTTATCAGGAAGCCTGAGCTGCTGAATCAGTCCAGCAGAGAAGAAAAAAAATATATTTCCCACTGGCCAACGTAGACAAACAGTCACGGAATAAGTTGCATGGTTCGCAAGGGCCGCCCGGAAGGTCCTAACGCAGACGTTGAGAGTGCTGCAAATGAATCGAACGGCTCATTTGATATGAATTTTTGCGAAGAGCTACGTCTGCAAATCAGTGCATTCGGTGCCAATGTACATAACCAATCCAGAATCGAAAAAACTTCGCTATTTTAAAACGTCAGCTCCAAAATGAACACTTTTTCCTGCCCTTCCGTGAAACCCATTTCTCAGCATCACTTTTTGGGGCCCCGAACGGTGCGTTAAAAACGGCCTTCTCCCGTCTCGCACGCTGGAGAGTTTTCCAGCTTCTACTCTCGGAACATATTTTGGTTTTATCGCCTGCCAGACGACTTCTGGTCCTTATTAGGTGTCCCAGGCTGGAATTTTTTCGGCAGGGTCAACGCAAACAAATGCACGCGTTTTTGGCCAGCGCAGTTTGGAAAAAGTGGCGAGGTTCAAATGGGGTGAGCGTTGGAGGAGGGGGGAAGAGATGCCCTGCCCAGCAACTGCAGAATTTCAGGAGGCGCCGAGAGAAAATGGTCTAAGTTTAAGACCAAAAGCCCTGAAACATCTTTGCAAGTTTTCTGATCCACGGATGGCCATTTAGGCTCTTCTGACGTTCTTGGTGTGGCTTGGCGTTGATGAACGTGCTCTCTCCTTTTAAAAATTCCTGCCCCGTCGATCATTGTGATTGTCTTAAAGCTTGAGAAAAACATTGGAAAATGCCTTTCCAGCCTGAAAAATGCCAAGATTTCCCCAATGCTGTGTGGTGAAACTGTATTTTTCAGGCACATGCTTGGGGAGCAATTTTCCCCCCTCTGGCTGAACGGGTGTGCAAATGGGTGTGCAATGGGTGTGCACTGGCGCCTTGGCCGCCCTCTTTTCGGGCTCATTTCCAAAACCCTTTTGCACTTTTTAACTCCGTCTTTGTCAACCTTGGCGTCTTTAAGATAGGTGGACTTCAACTCCCAGAATTCCCCACCCAGCATGGGAATTCTGGGAGTTGAAGTCCACCTATCAGAGTTATCAAGGTTGAGAAACACTGTTTTAACACTGGTTTGGCCCTGTGCATGCTACATGGTTACAAAAGTTTTTGATTGGAAAGCTTGTTGGATCCCCACAAGGAACCAAATTGTGGGAATGCACTTCCATGTTTCGAATAATTGTGCATCTTAAAAAAAAAAATCAGTTACATTTTAATTTGGCAGGAGATCCAAAGCAAAGCAGAATTTTACTAGCAAGGATTGAATGTACGGTCGTCTATAATTTTATTTATTCTTTGAGCGTGGTTTTTGAGGTTTGTTCTTAGCCAGGAGTTTAATCGTGATTTTTAGTCTGTTAAAGCTCAAGGAAGCTCACACGGGGGGTGGGTTACGTAAAAATCTCTCTGGTCGTGTCTCAAAATTTGGGGCTAGAAATGCAGTTTTGGGTGCTTATATGATGCCCGGATCAAACTTGCACGTTGCTTCTGATCCAGTTTGGGCTCCTCAATCCGTTCAGTCCATTTTATTTTCTGTCTGTAACTCGGTTCTTTCGAGCAACTGGGAGGCGCTGCAGCCTTGCGCTACAAACACTATCCTGGTTCAATTAGCAGGATTAATAAAATAATTAATAATCACCCCCATTAAGATCCCCTTAAAGTTCCATCACCGCCTTACGGTGTCTGCAGAAATGGGTTTTATTTCCCCTGGACCCGCATCTCCCACTTAGGACAAACAGAAGCACCTGGTTCATGTGTGGCTCCACCTGATGGACTTCCACCTGGCTAGTTTGTGGCTCCACCTGATGGACTTCCGCCTGTTGACCCTCCCTTTTCCCCCCCAGCTGGAAACCCCTGTGCCATCAACAACGGGGGGTGTGAACACAACTGCCTGCAGCTCAGCGTCTCGCAGCACCGGTGCCAATGTCGGCCGAATTACGAGCTGAAAGAGGATGGGAAACATTGCGTGGGTGAGTCCTCCAAACCCTGGAAGTGCACCACAGACCTAAAATAATAATAATAATAATAGTAATAATAATCGGTTAGATGTACATGGCTGCTCATTTTGCAAAGCAAACATTGGCAGCTGATACAACAGAAGCCGCAATCTAGTTACAGATAGCAAGTAAAAGAACGATGCAATAAATTAAAATAAAAATAGTGCACAGGGAAGGTGATAGTTTGCCTGCCTTAAGTTTAACCACTTCTTGCTCTCTCTCATTACGGTCTTGGCTACCCTCTTTTTCCCTCTGTACAAACTTACAATTTCTTTCGCTAATTTTCATTTTCTGCTGCAATTGTTCTCTAACACGCACGTTTTCTCGACTTTCCTTTATATCCTCTTTCTGATTAATTTGCGGGAAGATTATTCGGTCGGCCATCCTGCCAATACAATACAATCCTCTTTTTTTGCAGCCGTTTCCTAGTTTCAGCGTGTCAGCGTAACGAATCAAATCAGTCATGCTTTTAGATTTATAGTCATTCCTCTGCCAGGTATACAGAGGACTAGATGCTTAAATGAAACATTTAAAACAAACTTTTTTCTAAACAGATGTTCCTTTCTTGCTCGTTCTTGGTTCCCTTTTGCTATAGTCTCTAGCCTTGCTCCCCTCCCCTCACATCACTTTTTCCCCTGGTCTCATTCATTCAGAATGTCGCCAGGAGTACGCCTGTTTTCCTCTTCCTGCCCCACTCCTTTTTCCTCTTGTGCCATGTCTGTTCAGATTATAAATCTAAAATAAGGGACTGTCTCTTTTTCTTGACTCAGAAACCATTCTGGTTTGACACAAAAGAGCATAAACTGGGTAAATGTGTGCCTGTATGTGCTAACAAGGTATGGTCAAAAAAGTCGGTGGTGCAATCAAATTTCTGCCTGGTTTTCATGTAAGGCAGGGAGAGCTCTGATCACACCACAGCCGTCGCCATCTTGACTTTTTAGCCACACCCCGCAGGCATGCCTGAATGCTGGCTTTGGGAGTCGTAGGGCCAACTGATCTGGGGGGCGCCTGGTTGGAGAGGCACAATTAAAAACTGGACAGCAGGAAGAAATGCCCAATTTCTGGACCGTGTCTGGAAGGAACTAAAGATTTCTCCCCCGAGTTTCTCAGCTGACTTGAGGAACACTACCGCACGCACAACACTACACACATGCACACCCAGCACAGCCAGTGCAGTTCCACAATCTGCAGTTCCACAAGCCGTGGCTTAGCACAGTTGGCGCGTCTGCCTATCGCCTGGCTCCTGCCTGTTCAGCCACCAAGCCTGGCTCGCTTGATCTGGGTGGATGTTACATTGCAAACCCACCCAGTTAGGGACTTTCAGGAAACCAGAATTAAACCAGCCATGGCTTAACCCAACATAGGAAGCTCTTTCCATGTGTTGCGTGCCCACGGCTAACACGCGCCTCCTCCTGCCTTGCCAGTGAGAAACCCGTGCGCCACTCAGAACGGAGCGTGCATGCACAAATGCCAGAATCATCACGGGGTGGCGCGTTGCGAATGCCACCCTGGATACCGCCTGGGGCCAGACCACAAAACCTGCAAAGGTAGGCAGGAACCACATTTCTCCCCCCGTCCCGAATGCTGGGTTCACCTTGCTGGGTTTTCACCAAGCCAGCTTCTCTTCTTAAACCACCATGTCATGAGCACCCGGATCCGGCCAGCGGCGGTTTGTGTGGTGAACTGCAGTTAAGCGATGGGTGACGGCGGTCACTAAGAAGATTCTTCCTTGGCTTTGCTCCTCTTCTGTTTATTATATTGTTGCAAAATATAATATTTGTAATATATAAATATCATACATATATATAATTATATAATATAATATTCCATTATTTCAACACACTGGTATGTATACAATGCTGAATAAGAATGATTAACACTCTCACGTTTAAATAGTGTAAGCCAGTGTTTTTCAACCTTGGCAACTTTAAGATGTGTGGACTTCAACTCCCAGAATTCCCGGGATTCCCGGGATTCTGGGAGTTGAAGTCCGCACATCTTAAAGCATGCTTCCTAGGGGATTCTGGGAGTTGAAGTCCGCACATCTTAAAGCATGCTTCCTAGGGGATTCTGGAAGTTGAAGTCCGCACATCTTAAAGCTGGCTGGAGGATTCTGGGAGTTGAAGTCCACACATCTTAAAGCATGCTTGCTGGGGGATTCTGGGAGTTGAAGTCCACACATCTTAAAGCTGGCTGGAGGATTCTGGGAGTTGAAGTCCACACATCTTAAAGCATGCTTGCTGGGGGATTCTGGGAGTTGAAGTCCACACATCTTAAAGCATGCTTGCTGGGGGATTCTGGGAGTTGAAGTCCACACATCTTAAAGCTGGCTGGAGGATTCTGGGAGTTGAACTCCACACATCTTAAAGCATGCTTGCTAGGGGATTCTGGGAATTGAAGTCCACACATCTTAAAGCATGCTTGCTGGGGGATTCTGGGAGTTGAAGTCCACACATCTTAAAACTGGCTGGGGGATTCTGGGAGTTGAACTCCACACATCTTAATGTGTCCAAGATTGAAAAACACTGGTTTAAGCCATGGAAGATTCAATAAAAGAAAGTAATATTATCAATCTTAACCCTAGTTTAAAATGTCGGTATTAATAAGCATAAAAGCACTGGGCTTCTTTATCCAGAACTGAACATAAGATCCACCACAGGTTGTGTCAGTGTTTGCTATCCGATCATTGTTTCGGTCTTAAGTTGATGACTAGCACGAAGATCACCCACTATTGTAACTTCATGTTGTTTGTCCATATTGCAGAGGAAAAGAGAAGATAACACAAGTGTGACAATGATTAGAATACCAATAGATTAAAAGAAAAGGAAAAAAGGGGGAAAAATTAGGTTTCTAACATCCCCCTTTTTGTGCATCGGTTAATTACGATCATCAGAAGCCAAACTGTGATTATCTCGTGTTGCTCCCTTAACCAGACATAGACGAATGCGCGACAGGCGTGGCGGCGTGCGCACACGTGTGTCTGAATACGCGTGGTTCCTATCAATGCACGTGCAACTTCGGCTACGAGCTCGGGACGGAGGGCAAGCAGTGTTACCGTGAGTTTGCGACTTCCCCTTTTTCGCGGCGACGTTTTAAAAAAGTCACTTGTGCAGAGCGCTGGGAAAGATAGTAACCGTGCAGCGTGCGGTTAGATTGCAAGCTCTGGATTTCGCTTTCATTTTTTGCAATCGAAGAAAATGGGTTCTTGGTGATGTTCGAAGAGTTGCAGAAATAGTGGCTAGTTTGAACCTTTTCCATGCGCTGGGCTGTCTGACCTCTCAAAGCGGTTTGTGGTTTTAGCGCGAATTTTGGGATTTTTTATCATGGCTGTTCCCTAAATCTACTGTTCTCAAAATGTGGTCTGGGGGTCCCCGAGACCCTTCAGGGGAGTCCGTGAAGTCAAAGAAATAAATATTTTACCATTTCTCTGCTTTCATTTCTCATATGGTAAGTATTGATCGATATTTGCCCGCATAAACCCACGTTCTGTGGGCTCCTCAATCATTTTTAAGGGGTTCGGCGTCCCATTGGGGGAGATGGGCAGAATACCAATTTAATAATAAATAAAATTTTAAAAAATGTTTGCGAAACGCTGCCCTAAATGACAGCGAAGTGTCTTGGACTCCCGATTTTAACTCGATTCCTTTTGTCCTGTGCTGTGAACCCATTTTGTGGAGGAAGGATTTTTTTTAAAAAAAGGAACGATTCGAAAATACGTCCTGCATCAATGATTTAGCAAAGCATAAAGCAGAATATAAGTGGAATCTCCCTGTTTAGAGGAATGAGATAAATGAGCCAATTGCACATCTGGAAGGGAGAGAAAGATTTCGCTTTGGAATCTGCAAAATTTGGAATCGGGTTGAGAGGGAGCGAGAAGCGATTTTGGGATAACGGTGAATTTTGCTTGTTGCATCTCCCGCCCCCTCTCCTTAATTTCCTTGCAGGAATAGAAATGGAAATTGTGAATAGCTGTGAAACTAACAACGGGGGCTGTTCCCATCTGTGCCATCACACCACCTCCGGTCCGGTCTGTGGCTGCAATTTCGGATACAGCCTGGATGAAGACGAGAAAACTTGCATCGGTGATTCTGAACTCCGTGGGCCGTTTATTGAGAAAAATGACATTTGAGGGCCCTTGGACTGAATGCTGGCTTAGAATAGGCACGATCGAAAACATAACACAAATTAAAATGTTTAAATTGTAGAAGAATTAAAAAGGACCGAACGAACGAAGCGGTTTCGGTTTTGCACGAGCGGGTCCGATCGTTCCTGCCCCGCCTTGCCACTTCAAAGACCCCTCCAAAAAAAGAAAAAAATCAGCATTGACTTTCATTGGCAAACTTTTTTGACGCCCTGTTTGTACTGGCCAATCTTTCCGGATGATGGTATTCGAGGATTGAAAAGAGAATTCGGTTTCAACCCGGGCGTTTTTCTGAGAAGCGTGCCTTAAGGCGAAGGAGTTTCAAAAGGGGTTTGATCAACATTCCCCTTTGAAATCCGGGAAGCTTGAATTAATTCGATTTCCCCGAATGGGGTTTTTAAACCCAATCGAGGGCAGATCCAACCTGTAGCAACTGCATCATTAAGATATTCCCAACTGTTTCCACTTTTGCTCTGCGCTCTTATCATGCTGAGCGTGCCAGGAGTGTGAGCAGGATAACCCCATCCAAATTTAGAGTTTTCCAGCTGGCTGGAATGATCGGTGACGTTGAAAAATGAGATTTCCTATTCTGAGGTTGGAAGCAAAGAGAGAAAAAAAAACACCTTGAGTTTTGCCCCTTCCGCGTTTCAACAATTGCAGTGTTTCTTCCCTCGCGTGGGAGGCCAGCGTGCAAAATAGGTTAATTCTGGCATGGCATGTGGTGCGAACTTAATTGAATAATAATAAAAAAATTAAACTTGTATGCTGCCCGATTCTCAGCGACTCGGGGCGGCTCACAACGATCAAACCAGGTTACAATAAAATCACAATAAAAAGTAGGTTAATTGTGGCTTCTTCCGGAGCATAAGGCCCAACCCCAACTAGGTTTGATTTCAGAAATTTCTATGGCAGTGTTTTTCAACCTTGGCAGTTTTCAGAGGAGGTGGACCCCAACTCCCAGAGCTGGCTGGGGAATTCTGGGAGTTGGAGTCCCCCTCCTCTGAAAACTGCCAAGGTTGAAAAACACTGTTCTATGGCTTAGCAGCCGAGGCACCATTGACTTTCTGCCCAATCTTTTGGAAAAATGGGGCGCAGATTTGCACGGGAGAGATGCCCCCCAAAAGCGAACGCAGAATAAAACTGCACGGGGGAACAAATCAAGAAACGTGAACGCGAGTGACGTCGAAGCTCGACATGCCTCAACTGGCTGGGATTTCTCGAGCCAACCGCGGCGGCCTGCTTTGCGCTGAGCCATGTGATGCCGCTCGGGAAGTGCGCGAGCGCCGACCGACGCCAGCTGAAGGGCTCTCTTATTCCTGCAGATGCCGACGAATGTGGCACCGGGTCTCACTGCTGCCAGCAAGGTTGCTACAACTATCCGGGGGGTTACGAGTGTGTTTGCAACGCCGGCTACAAGCTCAACCCTGCGGGCTGCGCCTGCGACGGTAGGTTGAATCCTAGAACGGAAGGGACCCTGGAGGACCCTTCCCGTCCAGGGCAGGAATCCGCCCCGTCGCACCCGAACGTCCAGCCGATGTTTAAACAATGAAGGAACGGCCACGAGTTGGAAACTCCCCCGTTGGATCTCGTGGGGCGTTTGCACGCTGCCTTTGCGTGAACGAGATTGGGAGGTTTTCCGGTGCACTGCAGTGACCGTCAGACGTCCCTGGACCCCGCGGTGCTCTAGCTGTGCTTTTTGTGGGACGTTTTGCATTCTATATTCTTTTCTTCCAACCTATTTTGGTTCGATGGCGATATATTTCGCTGGATCGAAAACTCTGCAGGGTTAAGAAACGCTTGTGGGTGTCTCGTCAAAATCCGCTTCCTTGTAACGCAGACTTGCTGGTTTTTATCCTGGAGTAACTTGGAACCATTCTGCCCTCTCTTCTACGGGAGAGCTGTTCAGATCCCTGCAAGCTTCTTGTCTCCAGATTAAAGCCACCCGGTGCCTCCAAGCAATCCTCGCGATTTCTTTCCAGATCTGGCCACGATTTTCTCTGTTCTACCAGCAGGAACAGAGAGAAATGCTGACAGGCCACTGGTCCCTGGGTCAAACCTTTTGGTGGTGCATCATGTGGTTTCTGTTTCTGGATGCATTTCCTAGCCATGAGAAGGATCAAGACCTACACTGTTTTTTCCTGGGAGATGGGCAACCCCGGTGTGAATGTGGCGCGTTTGTGTGCAGGAAGAGGGGGAAGAAAGTTGTGAGGAACTAGGGTGAGAAAACTGGGGAGCAGCCGTCAAAAGCGGGTGTGCATTCAGAGCGAGGGCAGGAAATGTCGCCCTCACTCTGAACTGGCTAGGTAGCATTCTCCCGATTGCACTCGGCATTGGCTTCACAACCACAAATCAGAGTGTTGGAAGGGACGAAACTAAAGACATAAGCTGTTATGTTTTTCAACATTTGCAAGTTGACACCTGTTTAATTTTTCCAGATCTGGACGAATGCTCTGCAAATAACGGCGGGTGCGAACATTTTTGCCAGAACCTGGTCGGTTCGTTTCTCTGCAGCTGCCGGATCGGGTTCAAACTAGACGAAGATCGCAGAAGCTGCCTTGGTAAGTATCGGCACCTTGGGCTTTCCACGGTGCACACGTGAACGGAGGATTTGGACACGTCGAAGAGTTTGGTGGGGACCAGGAATATAACGTGATATTTTCCAGACGTCTGGCATTCTTGATTTATTCCTGATTTATTGCAGTTCTTTTGCAACTTTTCTCTATGAGCATCAGATTTTTTTCTGGCTGGTTTCCTTTCACTTTCTTTCTTGAACAACCTCCCTGTAAGGTAGGCTGGGCTGTTACGAGTGACTAGCTCGAAGCCTGTGAATGAAGGTGGAAGCTATATCTTCTTAGTCCAAACCCATCATTTTAACTACTCCATTCAACTGCACTCAGTTTCCCAAATCTTTAACTTTTAACCTTTGTGTAACCATGAGCTGGAATTTTGGGAAAAAGCATTTAAATTCTGAACGCTCTGCCCTGGTTAGGGATGGCTGAATATGCTGATTTATCGCAGGTCCTCATAATTGCAAATCAGATTTGCTTTGTCAGACTTAAGATTTTTTTAAAAGATGAAGACATGCAAGAACGTATGTACGTGTCTTTCTCCAAACCTGTGTAAGTATCTTTGATTTGCAGATTTATTGCAAATTTCTCATTGTGCTTTTTTGTATGTGACTTCTATGAATAAATGTATTTATAGGCAGACTTTTCCCCAATGCCTTTTTAAAAATAGTACCTGCCAGTAGGGCTGGTTAATGGCAGCCGGCAACAAATCAAAAATCAAACCGATAAATAAATAAAACGGCACGTTTTGCAAAGCGGAATTTCCAATGATGCCGGAATTTCAGTCCTGTGTCTGTTCCGAAGAGCAAAATGAAGTTCCTATTCAGCTGCTGACTGAAGGAATTTTGCTCGAGGGCCAGTTCAGGTGGGTTTATTGTATTTGCTCTGCTCGTGTTTCTAGTCCTCTCTGTTCCCACCTTGATGGGGCAATCACTGGAGGCGTTTGCTCTCCCGTAGCCCTTGAGGATCCGGTGGAGGCCTCGGACGACCGGCGTGCGATCGCCCGTCCGCTCCCCCACGTGGCGGTTTTCCAGGACGAGCTCACCCAACTTTTTGATGAAGAATACGACGAAGAGGCGGAAGAGATGGAGGCGAGAGGAGAACACACACTCGCTGAGAAATTCAGTAAGGGCAAATAAGACCTGCAACCAACCTGGCCGGGCTCTGAGAAGGCGCCTTCAAGTGGCCGGCCAGGCCCCCTGGTGAAATCCTCCGTGGCGGCTTTCCGTCGCCAGTGGTCTCCTTACCTTTTGCTGGGCGTGCTCGGTTCTTTGGGGATGCCAAGGCAGAGTCTGCACGTTGGGGTTTTGCCATCCCTTAGGATGGAGGGCCTGGTCTCGTTACCAAGTGATATCCATTTGGGCAGCATGAAGCGGACCAGGCAGCCGGGCGAGGGTCTCTAGGGGTTCAGACAAGGCTGTTTTTCTAGGCTGGGGGGAAAATACTGGGGCTGGAGCTGGGATCCTTGGCACTCAGAGGGCCCTCTTCCACCAAGCAATGAGACTTCTGCAATGGCTTTTCCCTCTTCACCTTGAGTTTTATGTCCCCCCTTCCCTTCCCTTCCCTTCCCTTCCCTTGTTCCCCTGACGAAGCTCTTCTCTTGCTCATTTCTCAAACTTGCCCGCCACTTTCTTTTGTGGGGTGTCGCGGCCCCTGCCATGTTGCCCGGGTTTTTCCCTCTGCCCCTTGCAGTCTGCCTGGACGACACCTTCGGCCCCGACTGCAGCCTGTTGTGCGAGGAGTGCCAGAACGGAGGCCAGTGCAACGAGCAGGGGACCGGCTGTGTCTGCGCGGACGGATGGACCGGGATCCTGTGCAACCAGAGTGAGTCGGGGCAGAGAGCCCGTCGGCTCCAGCAATGGGCGCAAGTCCGGGCATCGTGGCTAGACAGAGAAGGGGCCCTGAAGCAGCAGTGCGGGATGCGAAAGCAGCAAGCGAGTTGGTGTAGAACTGCAAAGCAGGTTCCTCTCTCGCGTTTGGCCACCTTGATCTCAGCTGGGGCTGATCCGGCCATGTTTCCAGCCTGGGGAATTCTGGGAGTTGAAGTCCACACATCTTAAAGCTGGCTGGGGAATTCTGGGAGTTGAAGTCCACACATCTTAAAGCTGGCTGGGGAATTCTGGGAGTTGAAGTCCACACATCTTAGAGTTGCCAAGGTTGAGAAACACAGGTTTACGCTCATCTACCCCCACCGTCCCCCAGGGGCTGCTGATTCAGAAGGACGTCCACTTTCCTGTGAGTTACTCTGGTTTAGTTCCGGATTAGATTGGAGCCGGAAACCCTGTTGACTTCAGGAGGCCAGGCCTCCGTCTGATGAAATCCGGATGCCGTTTTCTGTCCTCATCTGTTTTTGCGCAATGGAGGGTTTCCGATTGGGGCACTGGGATTGGCTTCTCCCACTTTTCCCACGGTTGATTTATTATCGAGAGCCAAGTGCATTTCCCAGAATTCCCTGGCAAGTACTTTCTTTGCTGAGAATTCTGGGAATCGAAGTCCATCCATTGGCCTTGGGCTGCATGGCCGAAGTGAAAAACTCAGACTGCCTCTGGAGCACGTCCATCACGTTGGAGTTCCATGCCACTGAATGGGCCCCGGGGGAGTTCTGCAAGCCGCCTCTAAGCTGAATGGGGTCTTCCCTTCACAGCCTGCCCAGAAGGGACGTTTGGGAAGAACTGCAGCTCCCTTTGTCTCTGCCAAAACGGAGGCAGCTGCGACCCGGTGACGGGAGCCTGCCATTGTCCCCCTGGAGCCACTGGGGACCTGTGCGAAGATGGTGAGATCTTGTTCAGGGTTTCTTTGCTGTCTTGCATTCTAATATTGCCAAGATGACTCTCCTGGCTGGGGACGATGGGAAGGAGAGGCCAGCGTATAGGGAGATGGTAGAACGTGCCTCTTTGCCCTCTTGATGATCTGCCCTTCTCAGCTTCCAAACTCCTTCCCTTGGTGGCCCGTCTCTTTCAGTCTGCCCAAAAGGATATTTTGGAAAGCACTGCCAGAAGAAATGCCATTGTGCCAACAGGGGACGTTGCCACCGGGTTTTCGGCACCTGTCTCTGCGATCCGGGACTCTACGGGCGCTTTTGTCACCTAGGTAAATCCCCCACGGTGGCTTCTTCTCCCCAAGGACCCTCGGAGACCCTATCCCATTGATCTTCTTTCCCCATCTTGAGCCTTTTAATTTCAGCTTGCCCAAAATGGGCGTTCGGGATCGGTTGTTCTGGAGAGTGCCAGTGCGTGCAAGCCAACACGCAACGCTGCGACAAGCGAGACGGCAGCTGCATGTGCAAGGCAGGCTACCACGGTGAATGGTGCCAAACGGGTAAGTTGGGTTGGGGACAAATCAGGGATTGATCACTGACTTGCTGAACAGGTTTCCAGCTGGGATCAGAGCGGGATGGGCGAAGAACTGGGGGCTGCGTTCGCACAGGAAGCCAAGCTTGGGTTGTGTTATCCTGGGTTTGCTTTTGTTGTGTGAATGTGGCCCAGTTCGGGAACTGTGAAGCTTGTTGGGTGATGGCCTCGATGCTGGTAGGAAAGTGTCTAGGAACATTTGAACCCAAGACCTTCTGACTTATGTTTGGAAATAGAAGGGAGTCTGATCCAATAGGAGAAAAACAACCTGGTGTCTTCAGATGTTTGGGACTTCAACTCCCATCATCCTGAGCCAGCAGGGCGAGCAGGGAACAATTTAAGGGAGGCGTCCACCTAACATGTCAGGAGCACCACGTGGCCCATCCCAGGTCTACTTTAATTGGAGATGAAGATGCAGCTCTTCCTGAGCCAGCTTTGGGGGGGGGGGGCATAGGTCAAAAAAGTCAAGCCCCAACCCCATGACCCAAGCTGCGCCCTTTTTGCTCTGTGTCAAAAATGCCAAGATGGCAGATGAATTGAAGCAGGGCTTTGATTGGTGGGTGGTGGCCACCATCTTGACTTTTCCAACCCCCTCTGTGGAAGCTAGCCTAAGCCTTTTGGGGTGCAAAAGAATCCAGGGTATTCTGCGAAATGGGTTTCCTCCGATTCTCTTCAGCTCTCGGCTGTGTGAATTCCTACATCTGGATATAGTGGAGCAGAATGGAAAGGAGATGCCAAGATTGTTGGGTGGGAGAGTTGGTTTCTCCTCTGGACATACCCATGCCCTTCTTGTCCCACCCACATTGGCCCCCAGGACCTCCCCCATGGCCTGGCCTCCCTCCCTCCCTCCCTCCCTCCCTCCCTCCCATCCATCCATCC
The DNA here is from genome assembly GCA_030867105.1 of Liasis olivaceus. NCBI lineage: Eukaryota > Metazoa > Chordata > Lepidosauria > Squamata > Pythonidae > Liasis > Liasis olivaceus. Next base: position 4,463,507 of record CM061356.1, read on the forward strand.
ATCCATCCATCCATTGGTGGCACCCCTGTGCTTGAGTTGGGACTTGGAAGAGATAATTGCCCACCCAGATGTTCTCCTCCTGGTCTCCTTGACCATGAAAGTGACTCAGAGTTTCTGGTCTGCAGAGTGCGACCCAGGCCGTTACGGGGCAGGGTGTAGGCACAAGTGTAGCTGCCCCTCTGGCGTGCCCTGTGACCACGTGAGTGGAGAATGTCACCAGCAGTGTGCCGAGGGCTATTATGGAGAGGACTGCCAGCAAGGTAGGTCGTGATGGGGTCCTACCTGGTGGGCGCGATGACATTTGTGGAGAAGATCCAGGTGTTGCTCATCATTCCTGAAGCTCTTTGTAATGTCCTACAACGGAAGGCAGCTTGGTGGTTCATGTCACGGCCACGTTCCTCTTTCTGGCCACCATTAGTGTAACAGTCACAGCTCTTCCAAACAGTTTGGAATGATCTCATTTTTCTTGAACGACAGAAAAGAAGAATTTGCCCTTGCGTTAAAACTTTCATATAAGGGGGTGTCACGATGGAACGATCTGGCTACGGCTGAGGAAGGAGAGCATGCAAGGGGTTTTTAAGGTAGTTGAGATGTTAAGCCTTTAAGGCAGTGTTGTCCAAACTTGGCCGCTTTAAGATGAGCGGACTTCACCTCCCAGAATTCCCTAGCCAGCATGGCTGGCTGGGGAATTCTGGGAGTTGAAGTCCGCTCATCTTAAAGTGGCCAAGTTTGGACAACACTGCTTTAAGGAGATGACCTAGCTTTTCACAAGGGCACTCTTGGGCTCTGAGTCCTCCTGCAAAAAAATCCAGAAACCATTTTAACAGCCAGAGAACATCTGCCCGACATCTGCCCTTTAGCAGCGAAGGAAGGATTCCCAGCAAACGATGCTCTTATTGTTATATTGTGTTTATGGTCCTTTAATTAAGATTTATTGTTGTTTTATTGCGAACCGCCCAGAGTCGCTTTTTCGTGACAGGGGCGGTCTCTAAATTTGAAATACAAATAAAATAAATAAATGAAATCCCCCCATCCGGGCCTTCCCCTGCTCGCCCCGGGTTATTGTTTTTCAAACTTTTTTGACGGTTTCCAGATCGTCTCGAGTCAAGCTGCCGCTGCTTTGGGATAGAAGCAGCTGTGAAATTCACCTTGCGTTGGGAAATTTGAGAAATGAAGATTTTAACGTAGAAGTCGGGTAGGATTTATTCTGGGTGGCCCCAGAGGGCAGAACCAGAACGAGGGGGTTAAAATTAGAAAGAGGCTCCGATGGGATTTTTTTTGCTTTTTTACTGTTGCATTTCTTACGTTTCTACTCTGGCATTTATTACGTTTACACGATGCCACGTTTATACCCTGATTTTTCTCCAGCACAGCAAGGAGACCCGGCAATCTTCCAAATGCCGGGCGTTTGTTTCATTTCCCAAATGCCTTGGCAAAAACGTCCACACACCGCTGCTTCTCAACATCTGGAAGACTGATTCTGAATTTTTCAATGCATTGGTTTTGAATTTTCGGCAATCGTTGGGGTGGCAAAGTTGGGGCAAAGCTAGGGTTTTGTTCCGCACAGCACAAGAAGAGAGATTTAAAGGGGCATTATTTTTTTTCTCCTTGGTAGAGTGCCCTGAAGGGAAATTTGGTGTGAATTGCCTTCACTCCTGTTCCTGTAACGGTTCTTCCTGCAGCCGGTTCACTGGGAAATGCCACTGCGTGGCTGGCAAGACGGGGCTGACTTGCGACCAAGGTGAGTCAAGAGGATCAAGGCTCTGGAGGTTCCGCGGTCCCTATTTTACAAACCTGCCACCGCATCGCAACGGGAACAGATAAATCCGGTGATCCAGCAATAAAGCCGTTTTGGGGTTTGGAAACTCCTCGATCAGCTCTGGAGCTCTTTGAGGAGCGCGTGGCTCTGACATCAGTCCGCTTCTCTCGATCAGCGCGCTGCCGTTCTTGCGGATCGAAATAGATCAAACCGTGCGCCGAATTACGATCGAGAGTGGCGTATCTTGAGAAAAAGGGATATATTTGTACGGGGAGCAAATGAAGGCGCTTGAATTAAAACTTTGCGAGAAATGTCACTCTTTTTAATACTGGTTTTAAATTTGCTTTAATGTTCGGCCAGAGAGAGCGAGAAGGAAACTTTGCCAAAGGAATTAAAGTAATAGAAAAAGGTCAAAAACGCAACAGAAAACAGTTTTTAAGCCCAGAATTCAACCTAGATCTAGAGCAAATGCCTCTTCCTGGTCCGTGATTGTAAATTTGGGCCAGTGTAGATTTTTTAGCGTAAAAAGTGCAATCAGTAGATCCGTAATTCTTCACATAATGCTAACATTTTGGCTATATGGTTCAGAATCCCATTTGCAATTTTAAACCATGTTAGACTTTCCAAAACTAGATTAAATGGATATTAAATCAAAACAGGGTGATGCTGGAGTAAGTTGGTTACTGTATTGATTTATACTTCCAACATAACTGAGTTGGCAGTCAACCCTTTTGAAATATTCTCTGAATAAACCTGGATATATAAATAAGATCAACCAATCAATCGATCGATCAATATCTTTTGTTGAACTGATCTCATTTTAACATCGTGAGAAACATACTTAATATTCTTTCAACACTGATTTCTTATTGCAAAGTCCTCATAAATGTCTAACCATCAGTTTAGCTATATGCTTTCATGGTTCATTTAAAAAAAAATGTAGATTTGGAATAATCCAGAACCTGTTTCAGTGGGGAGAGTAAATCAGGACCATCACCAAATTGAAATTGTCCTGAATAATACAGATTTCTCTTGCAGTAACTCTTACAGTTTAAAAAAAAACTTGATTGGTAACTTGGTTAGTTAAGATAGAAACAGCCCATGATTTAAGAAAGAAGGAAAGATTTCACCTGCTGTTTTCAAACTGGAGTCATCCCACAAGTGTAAATTGAATGTGTGGATAATTATATTTCCATGTCTGGATCTTCCAAATACGCTTTGCAGCCTTTAGTCCTTCAGAAGCAGTTGACTCTGAGAAAAAGAAAGGAATCAGACCTTGTATAATCTGAGAAGGTCACATAAATCAGGCTTAAATGATTAAGCACACCACTTAGCTTAACTGGAAGATTACACTGGCCAAGGTGTTCGCTGTCTGGTTTGATGATGGATAATGATGGAGTTGGAAAGAATCATGGTTTGTTATGGGATGTGGCTAGGAATCAAGGTGACCCATCTTAATGAAGCTGGGTAGGTTCCAACTCTTCCAAGAGAACATCAATCTGACACTCAACCATGCCCATATCATCTTTCTCTTTCTTCTCCAGATTGCCCTGAAGGCCACTGGGGAGATGGTTGTCAGCAAATTTGTCCAGAGTGCCAAAATAATGCCCGTTGTGACCCCGCCACTGGGGCCTGCTTATGTCCTCCTGGATACACAGGGAGCCGTTGCCAAGAGAGTAAGTTGCAAACTCGTGTTGCTTTTGAACCAACTGCTGTGACTTTTCCTGCATTGGAGGCCTAGAGATCTTAAGAGGACGCAACCACATCTTCAAGGTGACTTCCATCCTTTTGTCTCTGTAAGGACCTCATATTTGGGGGTGGGGGCACTTTTGCTCGTTTTAGGAGGTCCCTGTCTGTTATCCCAGATTAGGGTTATAGCTTGGTGAACTACCTACCAACTGCAGGAAATTTTGGAGCACCTCCAAGAATAAGCGGCCGAACTACACATTACACCCAACTGTTTACTGCTTCTGAACAGCCCTGGGAGAATAGAGGTGATCGTGTTTGACTCCCTCTTTTCTCTTTGTCTGTTTCCATTTCACCACTTAAAACAGTTTTTCTTCTAGAGAAAAATAATCACCTTATCTATATTCCCGTAATAATTCACCCATCCCTACTGTTCTCCAACTCAACATAATTGTCAGTTTGTTTGTCGTTGTTGGTCAAGATACAGCTCTTTCTGCCTTGATGGAAAGAAAAATGATGCAGATGGATAGAGGGAGAGTTTAATATCACCCGTCAAAATGGGTAATTGGGAAAGGAAAGGAAAGGAAAGGAAAGGAAAGGAAAGGAAAGGAAAGGAAAGGAAAGGAAAGGAAAGGAAAGGAGGGAGAAGGAAGAAAGGGAAGGGAAGAGAAAGGAGAAAGGAAAGGAAAGGAGGGAGAAGGAAGGAAAGAAGGAAGAGAAGAAGGAAAGGAAAGGAGGGAGAAGGAAGGAAGGAAAGAAGGGAGGGAGGGAGGAGGAAAGGGAAAGGGTAAGGAAAGGAAAGGAAAGGAAAGGAGGGAGAAGGAAGGGAAGGGAAGGGAAGGGAAGGGAAGGGAAGGGAAGGGAAGGGAAGGGAAGGGAAGGGAAGGGAAGGGAAGGGAAGGGAAGGGAAGGGAAGGGAAGGCATTTCTTTTCAATAGATAATTCCATTTTTTTTCCTCCTGTTTTCCCTTCCAGTCTGCCCACCTGGCTGGTTTGGGCAAGGATGTCAACTCCAGTGCAACTGTGACAACGGAGGGGACTGCGATCCCCAAACGGGGAAGTGCAGCTGTGCCCCTGGGTGGACTGGCTACCGATGCCAAAGAGGTGAAATAGAAAAAGAAATGAAGACGGTGATGCTTCTTCAAGCCCTGAGGATGCGAGACCGTCTATTTCTCTCCCCAGCACTGCCAGACAAATTTTTCAGGCCACGGAGGCCCCAGAAAAATCCACATCCTTTATCCAAAGACCTCTTTCCATGCCCTAGGAATATAATCCCCAAGAATGCAAACAGCGAAAAATGTTTCACCCTGTCTTAAAATGGAGTTCATACACGGAGCAACATGTAACAATTGCAGGGCGTTGTAGAAACGTAATTTCAATGCAACGAGGTCGCTTAAAATCACGTTTGTACAATGTCCTATAAGTGTTTCCAACAAGGCAACCTTTTATTTAAGCCCGCTCTGTGTAATTGCAATAATCCAATATATTTGAATATAGACAGACTGTTAGATCGCGATGCAGGTATATTGCTAGATAGATATCATAAGACATAATCTAAGACCTGTTGGGTATTTGGGGTTGGGGTTGACACCGCCTCTCATTCTGAAGGCAAAACAGCAAAAAAATCAGGGTCTGGTAGCCGTTTCGGGGACTAAGCAATTTGATGCCACGGGTCCCATCGCTTGCAATTAATCTGAGACATAAATGGTTTAATTCTTCCTGATCGTTTGGGCTTTGTGCGCACAACTGCACCGATTCTCCCCTTGGCTTTTTCCAGCCTGCGACCCAGGCCTCTGGGGTCCGGACTGTGCCCGCCCGTGTAACTGCTCGGGGGGAGACGGCACCTGCAGCGCCGTGACGGGGCAGTGCCTCTGCGAAGCCGGCTACGTCGGCAGGCGTTGCGACCAGAGTGAGTGCGGCTCCGCGCGGCCCGTTCGCCCCACATGGCCGGGCTCGCTGCGCGTCGGTGGGAGGGGCTGCGGATGCTGACTCCCCCAAGCTGGCGGGGGTGGGAGTGAATTCACAGCTCCCCAGCCAGCATGGCTGCGGCTGAGAATGGCAGGTGTTGAAGTCCACGCACTTTGGGGATTCACCTTCTCAGCCAAAAGACACGTCTGCCAGCAGATTCTGGGGCTCTGGATTTTTAATAATCCTTCCTTCCTTTCTCTCTGTTGTCCTTCCTTCCTGCCTTCCTTCCCTCCTTTCTTCTCTCCTTCGCTTTTCCTGCCTTTTTACTTTCACTTTCACCCCCTTCCATGTCAACCCACTTCCCTCCTTATCACTTTCACTTCCCACTTCACTTCTGCTTTTGCTTCTACTTTCACTTCCTCCTTGGTTCCCGTTCACATTCACTTTTGCTTTCACTCCCGCTTTCCCTTCCCTTTCCCTTTTCCCTCCTTTTATTCTTTCACTTCCCTGCTTCACTTTTCACTTTCATTTTCACTTCCCCTGCTTGCCCCTCTTACTTCCCTTCCTTGCTTTCGCTTTCGCTCCCCACCCCTTTTCCACTTTCACTCCCTTCCTTGCCACTTTCACTTCCCCCGCCATCTTTCCCCCATTTCCCTTTCCCTTTTCTTCCTTTGCTTTTGCTTTCATTTTTGCTTTCCCTGTCTTTCTGTTTCACTTTCACTCTCCTTCCTTTTCAATTTCCTGCCTTTCTGTTCACTTTCACTTTCATTCTTTCTGTTCATTTTCATTTCCTCCCCCTCTCCCTCTCCTCCCCTTTCAATTTCCCCTACTTTCACTTTCATCCTCACCCACTCCCCTTCTTCTCACTTTCACTTTCACTTTCCCTGCCCTTTTGCCTTTGCTCTCCCCTCCTGCATTCTCGCTTTCAACTCCACTTTCCCCTTCACTTTCACTTTCCCTCCCTCTCGTCACTTTCACTTTTCCTTCCTTCCTTCCTTTCTCACTTCCACTCTTCCTCCCTTCCTTGTCACTTTCACTTTCTCCTTCGCCTTACACTCTCACCCTCCCTCCCTTCCTCCCTCCCTCCCTCCCTTCCTTCCTTCCTTCCTTCCTTCCTTCTTTCCTTCCTTCCCCATTTTCCTCTTCTTCTTCCCAAGAGTGTCCCGAAGACTGGTTTGGTCCCAGCTGCCGCCAGAGATGCCAGTGCAACCACCACGGAGCCTGTGACCACGTCAGTGGTGTGTGTACCTGCACTCCAGGCTGGAGAGGAACATTTTGTGAGCGGGGTAAGAACGCCTCACTTTTTTTCTGCTGCTGGGGAGCACCGAGGTGCCTTAGCCCGCGGCCTATTGTGCTCACATTAAGACATCATGTGTCCCCCTTTGAGAGGGGGAAATGATGTTTCTGCTTCAGTTGAAAATCATGGCGGTCTGCGGGAATGACCTTGGGAGACAGGAGGAAGAGCCACAGTCTAGACAACAGACAGATAAGAGGCGGCTGAGCCCCCAGCAGGAAGGGGGATGTGGAAAGTGACTCAGAAGGGACCCTCCCTAGTTTCTTGGGCTGTAAAGACAAGGGGGAGAGAGGTACTTTCAGACTTGCAAGATTCTGGCAATATAACCTTACAATAAAGATAACGCTAGTACTCCTGGGTGTGCTTCTTGTCTGGACTATCCCCCTCAGAGCCACTGGTTTGACTGTTCATCCCTCCCGACTGGGAGGATGGTACATCTGAATCCAATGCATGAATTTTCTCACCAGGGCCTCTCCCCCAGCACCAAGATCTTCCGTTTCTCTTTCCTCAGCTTGTCCCGACGGCTTTTACGGGATGGAGTGCCGGCATGCGTGCCGCTGCCTCAACGGTGCCCGCTGTGATCCTGTGACCGGCCGCTGCTGCTGCGCCACAGGCTGGATCGGGCCACACTGCAACCAGAGTGCGTCTACCGGCCACCGGTGCATGAAACCAGGGTCTCCCATGGCTGGCTGGAGCCAAAGGTGCGCTCACCGGGGTCTTTCTCTCCGCAGCTTGTCCGGCTCACCGCTATGGTGAGAACTGCAGCCAGGAGTGCCGCTGTGCCAACGGAGCCTCGTGCCACCCCATCACGGGGCAATGCCTCTGCGCACCAGGATGGGTCGGTGCTACCTGCCAGCAAGGTATTTCGCTCCAACGGGCTGAGAAATGTTGCATTTGGGCACTCGGATCTTACTCCGGCCTGTTCTTCCTCCCTTTCTCCTCTTCTTCCGCAGGATGCCCGCAGGGGTTCTACGGACTCGCCTGCCAGCAAGAGTGTCTCTGTCAAAACGGCGGATCCTGCGATCCGGTTTCTGGCCGCTGCACGTGTCCAGAAGGGTGGGTTGGACTGGCTTGCGAGCTGGGTAAGAAAAAGGCATTTGGCATTTGATTCCCCCACCTCCTCCCCTCTGGACGAGTAAAAGGGTCTTACTGAGAGTCCTAGAAGGTAAGGCTGGAAGGGGGCCTGAGAGGTCACGTAGTCCAATCCCACACCCAGCGCATTCACTTCCCTTCAGTTCATTCTGTCCCGGTCCCACTCGCAAACGGGATTTTTAAAAAGTCGACGGGAATGGGTGCATTTCTCCTGAGACGATTGCATCATTTTGACGTCGCTTTCCTTCCCTAACTCCCTATGGAATAACATTAATTGGGAACATGCCTTTATCCAGTTAATATGCAAGGGGTACTGGAGGAACTGGAATAATGCCAGGAGCAATATATATATATATAAGATATATTTATATATGGCTATATAGAGAAGGGAATTCTTCCTATTTGCATTTAAATATACCTTTATGTGATTTGCGTTAACAGAGAAGCTTGTATACCTTGGCATTAAGCAGGTATTTCCATGGAAATGTGAACTGCGTGCCTTTTTTTTTCTTTTTTTACAAATGCATGAATTTAAGATAAGCTGGGGCTGCGTATCTTGAAAAGCTGCAGTTCCTTTACTCCCTGCATTTAGAAAATAGGGGTGTAAGGGTAAAGACTATCTTACGCAAAGCTGCTACTTTTCCACAAGCGTTACCTTTATTTAATTTTCTGTGGTTTGGACCGTGAGGCAGCCTTCAAATTAAGACCCCCCCCCCCGCCGTTCGAAGTGGTTCAGTCCCAGAAGGGCTATACCAGAGACGCCTCTTTTCTTTAGAGTGTGTCCAAGGAAAATACGGGCCGGGTTGCCGAGAAAGCTGCAACTGTGTTAATGGAGGCCGGTGCGACCGGCAGAGTGGGCGTTGCCTTTGCCATGATGGTTGGACCGGTGAGAAGTGCCAGAAAGGTAAGTCGTAATGGCATTGGCTTTTTCCTTTGTGGCCGGCGGGAGAGGGGTCACTGCTGTCCCCATATCCAAAGTGGTCCAATGCTTTCAAAGTGAGACTGATCAAATGCACAGAGTGAGGGATGGGATCGAGATTTATCAGGCCTGAGATGCTGGTGGGAAGCCCGCGTATGTCTGAATTGTAACGGCAGATACCTTGGGGACAAGGATCTCAATCGATTTCAATGCTGTGGGGAGAACCTTGGTGGCCGCTTCCGGGGTAAGATGCTGCTCCAGTTGCATCTTTGGTTTGGAAAGGGCAACCTGGCTGTTTCGCTAAACTTCTTGATGATCAGTTGAGATCGGAGCTGGTCAGCTGGAAGGAGGGTGTGAGCACCTGGTGGTGCCCCATCCAGGCATCTCTGACTTTTTTTTTTGCATAGCTTTTAAAACTCGTGTTTGGCTAAGCCGTGTTTGTGTCTTTTACTAGGTAGCAAAGTGAAATTGCGTGATTCTCCCCACATAGTTCGGAAGCCGTGGTTTACTCCACCCAATTGTGGCTTGACCAGCAAACCATGGTTAAACGTGGCTTAATGCAAAATGGGCACCAGGTCAGGAAGAATCCAGCGTTGCATCCAAGATAGTTTCTAGATGAAGAATAAACTGGGAGTCCTGGACTTTGGATATTTGAATGTTTCCCCCAAAAATTACAAGTGGTGTATAGCTTGGATTTCAGTCTGATGCTGGAGGAATTTCACGATATCTGCAATTCAGTTCTCTTTTCTTATCTAGCCATCATTCTTGCTTATCTCATCGAACGGATAAGCAGTTTTGACAGCCAACCTCATCCTTTCTGTTATATTCACCTGCCCAGGGTTTTTGTTAACATTTTTTTTTTGCTTCTGAGGCTGTAAAATCCAAGTACAAGAGGGTTTGGATCACAGGAATTGTCTCCAGATTCGCAAGATGCAGCCAGAAATCACCCTTTGGCAGTGTTTGGCACGAGCAAAAAAGAGAATTAATTCCAAACACAACCTGATTCTCTAATTCTTTTTTGCTTCCTTTTGTTTCATTCCAGCCAGAGCTTTTGAATCACGCTCGATGCCAATAATTTTTTTTTTTTGCTAGTCTCTAGACTAGCGGGGTTTTGAGAGCGGATATCCTGGTTCTGAACTCCCACAGCTGATTTTTTTTGGGGGGGGGCGATGTTCCTTGTTTCTTTAAACTGTGCAATTCGCTGTTGAGAAAGAAGACTTTGCTTTCAGTTCGGCAACAGCTCAAGGTCTGGATTACAGGGGGAAAATTTTGCAATGGGGAAGGATCAACTGCTGTTGTCAGCAATGCCCCCAAATAATATACAGAGAATTGGTTGGGCAACTCCTTGGAATATACTGAAAACTGAATTTGATTTGTCATATGGAATCAACAGTTGGAAGGTATCTTAAGGTCATCTAGTCTGACCCCTGTTCAGCACAGGGTTCGGAAGGGCATCTCGGACAAAGGATCATCTAGCCTTTATTTCAAAACCTCACCAGTTGTGTGGTAGCTGTTCTACCATTTGACAGCTTGTGCAGTCAGGAAGTTCCACCTAATACCTAGTCCAAACCGTCCATGTAGCTCAAATCCCCTGGTTTTGATCGTGACCTTCTGCCTTTTGAACAGATGCATTGGGTTGCTGGCTCAGGTTTGTAATGGGAAGAGAAGAGGCATTCCCTCTTGAGATGCAGGGAAAAGAAGTCTTCTGTTTGATGAGAGAAATGTCTCTTTGAACATGGAATTAGGGGAGACTTTCTCTCTTGTGCAGGAAAAAGTAAAGGGAATGCCTCTTCTGAGATGACATAAGAAGAGGCATTCCCTCTTGAGAAGCAGTGAGAGGTTTTCCCTTTAAGAAGGAGAAATGTCTCTTTTAACATGGAAGTAGAGACTTTCAAATGCAGGAAAAAGATAAAGGAATGCCTCTTTAATGACATGATAAGAGGCATTCCCTCAAAAGAGGCATCTTTTTTGAGTTGTCTTCAGAAAGAGACATTCGTTCCCGTGCAGAGAAGGAGCATGTCTCTTCTACGTACTCTCTTGTTTGGCTGACAGGAAAAGGGATGCCTCTTTGGCGGACAGAATTAAAAGGCATCCATATTTCTAAATCTTAAAAAAAAAAAAGTAAATTAAAATTGGCTGCCTGATTAATTGAGGCAGTTGATTTAATTGCCTTTCTAATGGATGGACTCAGCAATTCTTTAGCAGTTTCTTCTTTTTTTCAGCCTGTCCTGAAGGAACGTACGGGAAACAGTGCAAGGAAATGTGCGACTGCGAAGATGGGGTCTCGTGCAATCACATCACGGGGGCTTGTGACTGCCCCCCAGGATGGCGAGGATCCCGTTGTGAGAAAGGTGAAGGCTGAAAGAGGGTTGTTCCTGTCTGAATTCCCCTTCTGGGGCAAGACTCGGGAAGTCTTCATACGCTCTGTGCCCCGATCCCTTCATTTGGGGGTACCTACATGAGGTCCCCGTAATGCCAGATTTTAAGACAGCCCTAAATTCTCCCTTTATTCATTCCAAACATGTCTGGTTAGGTGTGTTTCCACTGGAGCTGGGATTTTCACATTTTTTTGAGGTGGTTTTTGGGTCAGAGAATCCTAGAATTATTGAGGGCTTGGATCAGAATGGGAAGGGACCCCAAGGATCATCTAGTCCATCCCTCTGCAAAGCGTTGAAAGCATCCACGAAAGGGGGCTGGTTTATTTCTTTGGTATAAGCCATCTTGCGGGAGGGGAGCCCCAAATGAATGGATTAATGCAAACAAATGAATGAACAGATGCATTGGGTTGCTGGCTCAGGTTTGTAATGGGAAGAGAAGAGGCATTCCCTCTTGAGATGCAGGGAAAAGAAGTCTGTTTGATGAGAGAAATGCCTCTTTGAACATGGAATTAGGGGAGTCTTTCTGTCTTGTGCAGGAAAAAGTAAAGGGAATGCTTCTTCTGAGATGACATAAGAAGAGGCATTCCCTCTTGAGAAGCAGTGAGAGGTTTTCCCTTTATGAAGGAGAAATGTCTCTTTTAACATGGAAGTAGAGACTTTCAAATGCAGGAAAAAGATAAAGGAATGCCTCTTTAATGACATGATAAGAGGCATTCCCTCAAAAGAGGCATCTTTTTTGAGTTGTCTTCAGAAAGAGATATTCATTCCTGTGCAGAGAAGGAGCATGTCTCTTCTATATGCTCTCTTGTCTGGCTGACAGGAAAAGGTAAAGGGAATGCCTCTTCTGAGATGACATAAGAAGAGGCATTCCCTCTTGAGAAGCAGTGAGAGGTTTTCCCTTTATGAAGGAGAAATGTCTCTTCAAACACAGAATTAGGGGAGACTCTCTCTCTTGTGCAGGAAAAGGTAAAGGGAATGTCTGCTTTCTCCATCCTGGATGGGGACTCCAGCTGCCAGCATCCCCAGCAGCCCTGCAGCAATGGCCCACTGGGGACGGCTGCTCTAGGAAGGGGATGAAGCAGAGAGGGGAGCAGGAACGCTCTCTAAAAAATGAAGCTGGCTTAGGAGTGGTTCCTCCCTTGGGGAATTACCCAGTTGGGTGTGGGGGAATATCCCCCAAATTAAACATTCACCCCCCCAGAATGTTTTCTGGGTTGGTTTTTATTCCCCCCTCGCTTCTCCGCTGCTGCTAAAATCCTAACTGGGGTGTCTCCCTCTTTTCTCTGCTCCCCCCAGCCTGCCTGCCCGGTTGGTTTGGCATGGGTTGTGCCGCGAAGTGCGACTGTCCCGCGGGGTCTCCTTGCAACCACATCACCGGCCAGTGCGGGTGCCCGCCCGGCTTCACGGGCCATGGGTGTGAGCAGCGTAAGTCCGGAGGCCGAGCAGCGGCCCTGCTTTTGCATTTGCGGACGAGAAATACGCCCGGCTGGGATTCTGGCAAGAGCCACTCCCTTGGAAAAGCAGCCAAGTCAGGGAGTTGATCCGTGAGGGTTGAATTAATAAAAGAGAACCGAGCCAGGATCGAAGTCCAGATTGGCAGCTCTCTCTGGCTTCCGCCGGCTCCGTTTGGCATCCGGGACTTGGTGGTTGCCGTTGACAGGCGGCAGCTGGGTGGAAAAACAGGGAAATGTTGGCAGTTGATGATGATTAGTTCGAAGGGCTTCAGGGACGGTGGAATCTGTTCACCATCCAAGTCCGATTTCCTTTGGATTTGGCGACACCCAGCTGGCAAGTGAATTTTAATTGGCATCGTTCCTTCTTTTCTCTGTTTGTCTTTCGGACGCCGCCTCCATCGTATTAAAAACCACCTTCCTCCTCTTCTTCTGGCTCTTCCTCCTCCTCTTTGGATCTCTTCCAAGAGGCCCATGAGTCACGTGGGGGAAATCTCACATGTGCATAGTTAAAAAAAAAAATCACACTTATAGGAAATGAGCAGGTCAACCTTGGGGTGCCAACGCTTCATGTCTTCGGCAGGGATAGACACTAGGAGAAATAGGGCCACGGCACCGGGATGTTTCAGCACCTTTGCCATCGTGGAAGGGGCCTCAAAGGTCATCTAGTCCAACCCCGGTTCGGTGCGGGTTCCGCTTGGCCTCTTTTCAGTTGAAAGAAACAGAAAGAATTAGGGTCAAGGAGAGGATCCTGCAGGGCTTTGGCAGCGGAGGCACATGTGCTTAAAGAAATGTGCAAAGACTCATATCAAATGTGCTGCTGTTTTCTGCGCCCCTTTTCTGGAGTCGGAAATGCTTTGGGGCACATCTGGTTCTCTCCCACAGCCTGTACCCCTGGCACCTTTGGCCCGGACTGTGCTCACATTTGCCAGTGCGCCGGCGTGAACCACGACTGCCACCCGGTGACCGGGAAATGCCTCTGCGCCCCGGGATACCACGGCAGCGGCTGTCGGCAGAGTGAGTTTCCAGGAGGGTGCGGGTGGGGAACGGATTTGGGGGTGCAATGGGAGGGAAGGGGGAGAACCCCCCCCATGGGGAGCAAAGATGGAATCCTTGTGGCACGGGACTTTAATATGTTGGCCAGAAGCCGAGCTGGAAAGACTGGGGGAAGGAAACTGAAAGGTTTGGGGGCCCCAAAATTGAATCCAGCATCCAGAGGCAAAAAACCTAATCCCACGACAGGAAAACTGTCCAATTGCTTTTTAAATTTGGCATGACAAATGTAAATGGAATTCAGTTGGATTTGGGTGGACTGTGCAAGCCAGTGGAAGGGGGTCCCCTCTTAAATATATTGTATGTATATATAATACAGTTCCCAGTTTCAACCAGCCGTAAAACGTTTCCAAGATTAACCCCTGATTAAAACCTTCGAGACGTGGGGCGTTTTCTTCAACTTGAGGAGGTCTTCTGCAATGGCCCCCCTCTTATTGTCCTCCAAGGCTTTATTGGAAAAAATTCATAGAGTCCTAGAGCTGGGAAAGATCTTAGAGGTCATCCAGTCCAGTGCAGGATCCACGAGAGCACCTCTGGCTGCCAGAGAAGGGGAACCCACTAGATCACGTGGCAGCCTGTTCCGCTGGCTAACAGCTTCTTTTCATGACTCGAGTTACGTCCTTTCAGAATGTCCGTCGGGACGCTACGGGCCGAATTGCGAGAGGGCGTGCGGGTGCAAGAATGGGGGACAGTGTGTGACCACGACAGGGGCATGCCAGTGCCCAGCCGGCTATATCGGAGCGGACTGTAGCACAGGTAAGCAAGCTATTTCCTTATGGCGAGCGGTGCACGTAGAAATAGACTGACATACCCCAAAGGCTGTAACGCGGTCACAGGCAGGCTTGTCTTCTTTTATAAACCTGCCAGAAAAGTAGAGAATTGTTGGGAACGCAAGATTAGGCGCGTGGAAAGAGGAAGGGCCCAGCAGGCGTTTCGAAACAGTCAAGATGGCACGGTGCCCGCGCGAGCAAAGACCCACCCGTTTTACGTGGGTTGCGACGGCGGACCCAGGGCTGGAACGGGCACTTTTTCGTGGTGGCATCAGCTAAGGATTTTTCCTCTTTTAATCGGAGGACGGTGTCCGAACAGCTTCTTGCTGCCTTTCTGTCAGTTCATTTTCTGTGTCTGCCTTTTGGCGGAAGTTTTGAAATGCACCACCTTTCTGTCTCCAGAGGCCATATCGACCCGTCCTTCGGTCGGTTCTGTTTCCTGCTTTATGGTGTTATTTATTTATTCATCGTTTCATTACTTGATTTCATTAGTGCGTTTCTCTCGTGTCAGTATTTTATTTCATCGCTTTATTCATTATTCCCTCGTTTGGCTTGACCTTCTTTTCTTGCGCTGCGGCCGTTTTATTTATGATTTTCTTGGTCTGCTCGATTTCATTTATTTGATTTTAGCGTCTTCGTCGATTCCTTTCTCGCGCTGCTGGATCGCGCGGTTGCGCGCCAGGTTGAATTTTGCGTTGTGTAACTTTATTCTTGTGTTCTGTTTCCTGGCTTTGTATATTTTGCCGTTTCCTTATTTTTGCGTTTCGCTATTTGCCTTTAATGTTTTCGTTTATTGTTTTGCTCTCTTTGTTTCATTCACTGTTGCATTTTAGTTATTTTCTTTTGTTATTTGACTGACTTTGTTTTCCTTCATCAGCTTTATTTATTCATTTATTCTTTTCTTTTATTTGTTTTCCTTAATGCGTTGGCCTCCAAGCCAGGGCCAGTTTGCCTGCTTCAGGCCTGCTTCTAACCACAAGAATGAACTCATTGCTCCCTGCGATGGGACTGCTGGGGGACGAATGTCCCCCCGTGGCATTGGACAGGCCAACTAAGGGGCACTATGGACTTTTCCTCCCCCCAGCTTGCCCAAGGGGACGCTATGGCCCTGACTGTGCCCTTCGGTGTCCCTGCGGCGTAAATGCCACCTGTCACCCTGTGTCCGGTTCCTGCCTTTGCCCGCTGGGCAAAACCGGTCCCAGATGTGAAAACGGTGAGTCGCTTCATTTTACTTGCCACCCTTCTGGGGAGCGCGGGATCGCATCCCATAATATGCGCTCGGATGGGGAAGGGGCCTTCCAGCTTGAAAAGTCAGTGGGAGCCTTTGGGCGTGGGGAAATTGCATGGCCTGGCCCACCTCACAGGGCTGTGGTTGGGATCCCACGGTTGCCACGACTTCCTAAGGGCTGTCTTGCAGGAATGGCGTGGACAGCAGCAGCAATTGATGGGAGCCGAGTGTTTTGACATACAGACAAGGAACAAGGGAACTAAGGCTCAAAACTTTGGGGTTTGGGGGTGTGGCTCTCTGTCCCAGCCCAGCCCACCTCGCAGGGACATTGTGGTGATTAGCTGCAAGTGCTTCGTCTTTGTATCTGCAATATATTAACAGGCACGGGCTGCTGCAAAAAAAAGTTTTGCACAACCAGCAGAACACTTTGTAAGTGTTCTGCAATTTGTTACTCAACACACAAAAATTAAGACACAAGGTCGCAGCTAGGAAGCTAAGCGGACCCCTCAGATTCACTCTAGGTGGCTTCACTTAAATCAGTGTTGTCCAAACTTGGTCACTTTAAGATGAGCGGACTTCAACTCCCAGAATTCCCCAGCCAGCATTCTGGAAGTTGAAGTCCACTCATCTTAAAGTGGCCATGTTTGGACAACACTGACTTAAATGGAACATTGGGGGGGAAAAAGAACATTTTAAGCAGGAAGATTGGAAGCCTGGAGGGGTGCACGATCGGCTCAGGTGCTTTAATTTGGCTTCCCCTAGGAGGGTCAGACTGGATGACCCCAGGGGACCCTTCAGCTCCTTAGATGCTGCTGCCAGTTCAGCTGGGGTTTGCATCAGCTGGCAGCCGTGTCCGACCTGCACCTCTGGGGCTCAGCCTGTCTCGGTTGCTTCTCCAACAGCGTGCCCCCCAAACCGTTACGGCTCCGACTGCCGCCAGACCTGCGCCTGCCAAAATGGAGGAATTTGCCTGCCAGAAGATGGATCCTGCCTCTGTAGGCTCGGCTGGACCGGGGTCTTTTGCGAAATAGGTATTTCTCCTGCCGGCTCGCCTGGCGAAAGACCCTCCAGTCTCCTGGAGTTCCGCTGGATGACCCACTTCCTGGCTCCATTCGTAGGCTAGGAAATCTAAGAATATCCATAATTTAAAATTTCTGGAAGGGTGCTGTATGAACCTGACATTGTTCTAAAAGGCCAGTTGTAAGGGGGGGGGCACAGTCCCCTTTTGGGGCATTTCAAATTCAGTTTCAATTTTTCCCCCCTTTTCTTAGGATGAGGTCCAGGACTGGGCATGAAAAGGACAGTTCCTTTTCTCAACCCCCCTTGCATGTAGAAATCTAAGCTGCCAGGGAGGCAGACAGACAGGATCAAAGAGGCCCCGTAGGGCACCATTTGGCAAATGATTCAGACTCCTCCTCTAAATGATGTTGGTTCACACTTTTTTAAAAAAAAAAAATCAGCTAGCCTATCAGGGAATAAGGGATGTTTTCAAAGCACGGAGAGAGGCTGTGTAATATAAACCAGAACGCTCCCCGCAGGATGCTCCTCAGGGAAATATGGGGCCAACTGTCAGCTGAACTGCACTTGCCAAAGCAATGGGACCTGCGATCCGGTCACGGGGGCCTGCCGGTGCGGGAAAGGCCGTTACGGGAGCCGGTGCGAGCACAGTAAGTCCACGATAATCATGCACGAGACGGTTTGGGAAACCCTCGAGAGGACGAGGCGGAGAGGGGCAGAGGCCACAGCATTGCATCAGAGCCCCTTGCATGGGAAAGCCACTGCTGTCTGCAGCAGAGTGGCTGATTGGGCATGACGGGATAGATCGATTTCAGGGAATGGCCTATCAGGGAACACTGGGTCCAGGGTTTCCCACGCTCAAGTACGGCAGGGTGCGTGGGAGCGATCTCATCTAGTATTTGGGATCTCGAGTACGGCACACTCAGAGAAGATGCTCCCAGCACCATCATTCCTCGCACTCGTGTTCGAAAGCGGAGCCGTTTTCACGCCAACGTCTGTCCGAGTTTTGAAGCTGCTTCCGATTTTTGTGCCGGCTCCGGATGTGACTCCCAACCGGCTTTCTCCAATCTCGTGGCCGCCAGCAGTTTTTGGCTCCAATCCCCATCATTCCCAGCTAGGCTTGGCTGTGCTGGATCAGCATTGTGGGAGTTATTGTTCAGTGGTTCTGGACTTTGGCTCAAATTTGACTTGGAAGGGGGATTTTCCCACTTCACGGGGATTTGCATCCAAGGAAATGTAGTAATCTGAAGAATTTGGGGCCACAAAGCTGGACCCTCCCCCCCAAAAAGCTCAAAAGGCTGCATATTTGGAATGAATCTATACATGCATGTATATGCAATATTCCAATTTTTTCCATCCAAAATACATTAGCTTCAAAATTATTAGTTTTCATGACAAGAGTGCCATTTTGGGCAGGCAAAAACAATGTGAGATGGCCTTTTTTTCACGGACCTGATACCCCTTTCCTTTGGCTCCCACCCTTCAGCCTGCCCTGCTGGATTCCACGGAGTCGGATGCCAGGAACAATGCAACTGCCAAAACGGAGCATCGTGCAATCCGGGATCCGGGGAATGTCTTTGTCCTCCAGGGTTCCACGGTCACCACTGTGAAAAAGGTACCTAGCCTTCTTGCATCCTTGCTGATCCCAAAGTTAGCTAGGATATAATGTTTAAAGTTAAGCACTCCTTTTTAAAACTTAAATGAGTAACCCAGTGTTTTTTTTTCCTCTTCCCTCCGCGTACCTTCTTCCTTTTGTGTCATGCCTTTTAGGCAATTAGGCTGCAGAAAGGAACATTCTTTAGTGTGATTCAGGTGGCTTTGCCTTCTAGAAGAGGATACCCTCCCTCCCATTCTAGTTTCTGCTTTTTTTGTGCTATCAGTAAAATGCTGGATGGCGAGCCAGAGGACCCACCTGCCCCCATAATTGGAATTTGTGGGGAAATACATATTTCCCCCTTTTGCTGTCAGAAATAAGACGTGTATCTGAACATCAGCTGGGGGCCCCCGTTGTGATATCTCAAGCTGTCTTGAAAAATGCAGGTGGGTTAAATTGTTCTGAGGCTGATTCCTTCTGGAGAAAGAAACGCGGATTGTCATGCCCGCCATTTCACAAATCAGGGTTTGTGAACGGTTTGTAACAGCTGCATGGGTGGAACAGGGCAGTGAGTTCCAATCTATCTTCGGTATCTTACTGGATGCTTTTCCTAAAGGTCTTTCAGGCTACGTTTCGGTCCAAGAACGAGTGGTTTTCTCTTGGCTCCCTGACTGGCTATCCTTTATGGGAGGAGAAATCACTGGGCACGTGGGCACAGTAGTAGTCAAGCCACCCGATTAGGAGCGGGGAGACCTGGATTGTAGGTCCTGTTCAGCCTTAGAAACTCCCTGGGTGACTTTGGGCCCATCCCTCTCTCTTGGCCCAGCCTACCCCACAGGGTTGTTGTGCAGAAAAGTAGGAGGGAGCACTACAAATGCCATCTTGAGCTCCCGAATGAAAGGTGAGATATAAACATATGGATTAAGCACACCGAGCCGGCAGTGCCTGTGATTTTTAGCCGCCTTGAGACGAACTCGTGGCGATGGGTAAGCATTTGGAAAGGGACGCATTGAATTGCTAGCAAAGTCGAAAGCTTCCTGTTTGACTAACATCCAAAACTTAGTCACTGCTGATATTTGCCAGCAATTTCATGGTTGGGGAACGCTAACATTTGCCAAATGTCAGAGAATTCGTAGGGTGTAAAATATTTCTCAGATGCTACTTGGATAGCTGAAATCTGTGTGTGTGTGTGCGTGAAGCTGCAACTTCGATATTAGCTATGATTTAACTCGCTGTTAAGGAAGCCAATAACTTAAATAAGGTTTTTTGTTTTCTGCTTTCCCCCTTTTTCTGAATAGGCTTCTGGGTTCTTTATTTCCAGTTTTAGACTGGCTTTTGTACCGAAAGCAGGAGGCAGATATTTCAAATAAATTAAATTAAAAGGGCAGAGGATGGGCTTCGGAAAAAAGGCGGTGTTTTCTCGGTTACAGGCTGCGATGCAGGGCGATACGGACAGAAATGCCAGCGCTTGTGTGATTGTGAAGGCAAAGCCCCGTGCGAGCCCTCCACCGGCCGCTGTCTCTGCCCTCCGGGGAAAACAGGAGCTAAGTGTGACGTGGGTAAGCGTGCAAATGGATCCCTTTCTGTCTTAGCAAGAGGCTGGGAAAAAATGTCAAATTTCCAAACCAAATCTTCCCACGGATTTGCTGAGAAGAGACTCGTTTTGAAGGTTGGGATAACTTGGCAGGCCCGCGACTTTGCCTTGACATTATTTTACATCTCTCGTGATGCTGTTGGGGTTTTTCGCATTTTTAAAACCTGGTGGGTTTTTTCATTGAGTTTTTTCCCCCGATTTTTCTGTTGGCCAGCCAGTCAAAGCCGTCAGGAAATGTTGCAAATGCAGGAACGAACACACGGAAGAGGGAGAGAGAGTCGCAGCTGAACGCTGGGGAAAATTTCTAATTTAGGTTGGGGTGGACTATATGCCCTTTTAGGGACCAACTTTAGGGAATTGAGGGTGCAAAATGAGCCACTCTGGGTTTGCATACGAATCTAATCATTCTCTTTGACCCCTCCTGCTAATCCAGACTGCCAGCTCCGAAAATTTGGCCCGGATTGTTCTCAAACCTGCGAATGTTCCTCGGCTAATGCCTTCTGCAATGCCCAGAACGGACGGTGTGTGTGTCTTCACGGATACATAGGAATGACGTGTCGAGAAGGTATGTTGGACTGACAGGTGGCTAGTTGTGAGAGCTGGAAAGACATAAGGAAAATCCTCTTCCCTGACAAGCTAGCTTTCTTGGTGCAGGGAGCCCAGATGTAATAAAACTTTTCCTGGGGCATGAAATGGAAAACTCTCCACTTACGATGTAGTGGGGTATAACACAACAGGGCTCTTATTTCTATGCATTGGATGGTGGATTTAAGCTATTATATTTACATTTATTTTATATTTATTTATATCTTTGTTTTACACATTTCTCTCAAAAAGACTTTCGCTGGCTTACCCAGAATAAATAAGGAAATAGCACGCCACTGCTTTTGTTCCAGAAAGTGTTTTTCAACTTCCCCATCTAGCTGGCATTTTGGGCATTGCCTTGTGGTCTCCCATCCACGCAAACATCCTTATTGCTGCAAAAATCAGCCCAGCAAAAGATACTGTTTTATCCTAGGGGAAATTTCATATTTTTATTCCTTTCTAAGGAGGCCCACCTCAACTGATAGCCAACGCAAGGCAAGAAGCCAGGCACAGTGAGTCATTTCCCACTTCTTTATATAAAACAGCAATTTAATTAACGAGTAAGATGCAACAAAGATGGATGAAGTTTAACTTAATTATTTGGGGGAGGAAGTCGATAGCTAAAACAGTTGTACAAGTTTGAACCAATTTAACTGTAAAAAAAAAAAGGCAGGTGACATATCTCAGCTGAAGAAACAACTTCCAGAAATAGAAATTATTTTTCAGCATGCATTTCCATCTTCTCCCACTTAGCCATGTACTTAGAAATGTATTTTTTAATCCCTTCCATGTACTGCTTCAAAATCCAGATCTGGAAGGTCTTTCATGGTTCATGAGACTCAGGGAGGGAAGGGGCGGTTTTTCTCCCTGAGATACTAGCTTTCTACATGCAGGGAAGGTTTCCAAGTTGAAACATGGAAGTGCCAAACGGGACAGATGCTGGATTATGGATAGGCTCGGCCAATGCCTAATTGTGACGTTTCTCCTTCCAGATTCGGTGAAGCACTAGGCAGCCACGCCTTTCCCCCCAAGAAGGTTACCCGGACGCTATAAAATACCGACGTTTGAGATTTGCCCGATTCTGGCATTTATGGGAAGGCGCTTATGAATCGGTGCATCAAAAAGGGAGCCTTGTGCCAACGTGGTCTGCCGAAAACAGCAACGTGGCTCTTGTGTGCTCTTTAAGATGCGCAAGATTTCGGTGCAATTTGAAAGTTTAGGCTGCTCTCAGTTGGCTGGAAGTTGCCATAAGGCTGTGCTGTTTTTCCCGAAAAAAGATTGGGGGGGGGATATTTTCCCCAAGAATTCAGGGCTGAGAGATCCAAAAACACACCCCAAAAGGGACAGGCTAAAACAGATCAACTTTCTCTAGCATTGGGGAAATCTGTAACTTGGAGGGTGTTCAAAGATCCTGCATTTAGCAGGGGGTGGACTAGATGACCTCTGGTTAAGTTGCAATGGTGTGATTTTTTTTAATATGGGGGGATCTTGATGGGAGGCATCAAACTGAATTTGGAAGAAATGGAAGACTTCTGACAATTGGGGGGGAAGGACACCCAACTGCGGGTTTCAGTTCAAGGACGGCTAGAGAAATTGTGTTTTGGAAATGGGTGGCCGCTGAACCCACATTTCTAGCCATTTTTGGGGTATGCAACGCACAGACACCGTTTCTCACGTCTGTGACATATTCCCCCCCCCCCAACCTCTGGCTCGTTGTAAGAAAGGGCTAAGTATATTGCCTTGTATTCAAAGGGAATGACGATTATTGTAATATTTATGTTCAAAACAGAAGTTAAATGAATTTTGCGTTTGTTTTTTTTAATAAAATCAAGTAAAACTCAAGGTAAGTATTGCAGTTGATTGATGGATTCATTCATTGATACTTCTGCCCATTTTTACGTTCTCCAAAAACTGTTCTTGGGTCCCCAAACTGTACAATCTGGAGAGAGAGAGATCCCTTGATAACAAGGGAAGGAACAGATTTTTCTTTAAAAAAAAGAAAGGAACCGAAAATGAGCAGAGCGCTTCGATTTCCTGAACTGGGGCAGTTAAAACCCGTTGGAAAATACCTGGCACGACCCCGGCGGTAAAGCATCCTGCGCCCAGATTTGACTGGCAGGTTTGCTAGTGAAAAGAAAAATAAAACTCAAATTGGCTGTTTCCAGGTCTTGCAATGTCCACTATCCAGACTTTCTTATCCACCATGGTTAAGTCTGGGGTTTGTCTGCTGGAATCCTAAAGTCCCAGAGCATTTTGGCCTCTTCATTTTCTATGACTTCGTCTGTTTTGTGGTCGTGCCAGTTCTGGCTTGCAGGAAGTGGTATTTCCTGCAGAGATTCCAACGCACCCTTGTTGTGACTTTGTCACGCCGTTGTTTGTCGTGTCTGTGCGATCCACTTGCAGCAGCTGACTGGGTGGTGGTTGTTATTATATTTTAAATTTAAATTTAGATTGAAAATGCAGATCACGGGATTATTATTATTATTTAAAATTTTAATTTAGATTGAAAATGCAGATCACGGGATTATTATTATTATTATTTAAAATTTTAATTTAGATTGAAAATGCAGATCAGGGAAGGGGACGCTTGCTAACTGGAAAGCAACTGGAGAGGAAATGTGTTTCTGGTCTCAAGTACTAAATTTCCTGGGATCCGCGCATGTGGGCAAATCGGTTTTACAGTCGTGTAGCTTTGCACATAGGTGTGCATTCAAGTAGGGGAAATATAAAACATTTCACGCTCGAAGTGGGCTGTCCTGACCATCCCAAACTATTTTAAGCAGGAAGCATTCGGAATATTGTGACATTTTTAACTCTGGATTTCCTATCGATGCCTTTCTAAGGGCGCCACGGAGGTCTGGAAATTGCTTCTTTTCACAGTGGATTCCCCACTCAAGGGTCCCCTTGGATTTGAGAGACGGAGACTCATCACAAAACTCTTACCTTCGCTTCCGACACATTTCACCGATCGCTGCTTCTTCTTTGGGGGGGAAAAGCCCGCAGATACACTTTCTGCTTCCTTCCCATTAAATAAAGAGGCTTAAAAGGACACGATGGATTGGAAGATTTGGAAAGAGCACATCCAGCAAGTGTAAGGATGTAAAAACAGACTGCAAGAATGTGAAGTTGCAAAGATACAGATCAGCTTTCCCCAATCCTGAAGCCTTCTGGAAGTCCCTCTCCCAGAATCCCCCAGCCTGAGAATCCTGGGAGACCCTGAAGATTCAACCCAGTGGAAAGACATGGTCTTAAACACCCCAAAATATTCTTTGTGGGTGCCCTTCAAAAGGAAGACCGACTTAACACACCCTTTAGTTTTGCAATCTGCGTCCCATCTTGTATTCCCCAACTGTTCAAGCTTGAATTCGGTTCCATCCGATTCAAGAGTTGTGCCACGTGAAAACTACAGTCCCCCCTTGTTTTATTCAAGGAGTATTTTGGAAAATAATATGCAACTAATCCAGCAGTTCGTAGGATCAGGCTGTCGTGTAGAAGCTGGAAGGAGAATCAGTTACAGAGCCGTATTTCGGAAACAGGCTGGAGTCATTGTCTTACAGAGAGACAATGGGTTATGCCCAAGATTAAATAGCGGGGCCATTCAGAAGTTAGAATAGACTGTAGAAGGCCAAATTGGAAGTGTTAACTAAGAGGAATTATTGCAACTGGAGCAGATGAAGACATAAAGGTCAGCCATCAAGTTGTCATAAAAATTCCTATTCTGTGGTTTTAAAAAAAAGATAATCTGCAAAAGGGGAAGGATTTGTCCGACGGCTGCCAGTTGCCGACCTCTTTTTGGAGCCGCGCCCACCCAGAAGGGCAGCGGTTCAGCTTTGCTGAAAGGTGCAAAGGAGCACGTTGGCTAGCGGTTCTCCTACAATCCAGGTTATTCAAAAGACAGGAGTCCTTGTTCGCTCCAGGAGGAACTGAAGTGGTGCAGTGTCCAGATTAGCAACCTCGAAATAGCTTCGGATTCCTCGGCATCCAAGCGGGTGACGCTTCGAGGCGCTCCGGCGTCACACGTCCGTCTCAATGCGCAGCCGTTCCATGCGCTGCACGTTGCGCTGGACGGCATTGTGGTTGGTGATCTCCTGGGCGCACGCTTGCGGGAACCAGCCCTTCTCTCCGTCACGCAGACGCTCTCCCAAGTACCAGCCTGGAAGGAGACGGAGAAGGATCCCCAGGTAAGTAAAAAGCAGGGTGCGAATTCTGCTGGAGGATCTGGCTTTCAACGTAGCCAGTGATTTAATTCATGGTTTGGGTTCACAGGACATACAAGGCAAGTAACACCCCTCTAATCCAGTGTTGTCCAAACTTGGCCACTTTAAGATGAGTGGACTTCAACTCCCAGAATTCCCCAGTCAGCCAAAATATTCTTTTTCAAGTTTTGCTGGAGCAGGATTGCTTTGCTGTTCCTTTAAGGGAGCACAGAGTCTGTTTTACGCTCACCCTGCGGGGCGGACTTGGAGAAGAGACCACAAGGAGGTCTGGTGGCAGAGTATTAAAAAATAGGCTTATAGGAAAGTTAGGGAACTGGAGGTCTCAGAAACACCTTGGTCACCTTGGGAACCTGCAAGATTTGTAATTGCTATTGGAAGGGAAAGGGGAAAATGATTAAAAACACAAGGGGAGAGTCATTCGGTTAGTTCTTCCTCCTTTTAGATACACAGAATCATCTTTTAAATGTGAATATTAAAATGTCAGCTCAGCGGTTACCTCCATTAATTCCATAACAGGTAAAAAAACCCCCTAATTCTGGGTAAAAAAAATAAGGAATTCTGCTCCGCGCTCTTTCTAAAACCACTCACCCTCTTCCCTGTTCAAGACCAGGACGACGTCGGTTTGCTGGAGCGAAATCTCATCCGCCTGTTTTGCTAGGTAAGCTCTAGTGATCTCAACCTGTTTGAGTGCTTGAGAAAAGAGAAAACACAGTCAAGAGGGGGATGTAATGCTGAAAAATACAATCAAAATATAATAATAATAATAATAATAATAATAATAATAATAATAATTATTATTATTATTATTATTATTTAATGGGCTCGATAGGTGGACAAATATGCCAAATCCAGTCTAAACATCTGGCTGTGCAACTAATAATAATAGTAATAATAATTAAAATAATCTGCCTATCCCAGGTCTTTGGGAAGGACTCAATAGATGGACAAAAATGCCAAATCCAGTCTAAACTTCTGGCCGTGCAACTAATAATAATAATAGTAATAATAATTAAAATAATCTGCCTATCCCAGGTCCTTGGGAAGGACTCAATAGATGGACAAAAATGCCAAATCCAGTCTAAACTTCTGGCCGTGCAACTAATAATAATAATAGTAATAATAATTAAAATAATCTGCCTATCCCAGGTCCTTGGGAAGGACTCAATAGATGGACAAAAATGCCAGATCCAGTCTAAACATCTGGCTGATTGAGCGACCAATAATGACAATTTCTTAAATTTGTATCCCTCCCGACTCCCAACAACTCTGAGTGACACCTTTTTTTCAATGGCATCTTTAATGTAAGACACATCCCTGGCCTGAAATCACGACTGATGTACGACAGTTTCCAAAGCGGCTCAAAATAATCTGCATTTATTTTCACGGGTTTTTAAAATGCTGCTTGTTTCGTGGCCTGTGTTTTAGATCAACGATGCTTTTTGGAGTATTTTCACTGCTCCTCGCGAGCCGCCCGGAATAGGTGTAGCCCCTTTAAAAAAAAAATTGCAATGCAGAAAGGATCTGTTTGATGGAACATCAGCCTGGAAAATTGTCGCAAAATTGGCCGCGTTCGGGCTTTGCTCGCTCGCTCTCCATCCAAGACATCTGGAGCTAAAAAATGCCTGGGAACGCTGGAATCAAATTGGTATTTATTGTGTAGCCCTGATAGCAATTGTAATGGATTTTGTGGGTTCAAAGTCTTTTGAGGAAAACAAGAAATTTTGCATAGATCTTTGATCGATCATTCTGGGATGGATCATCCACAGGTGCCAAGATTGTCTGCGCACAAGAAATGCAGTTTTTTTTCTCACTGCAATATATACCACTAAAAAACTAGAATACATCTTTCTTTGTAGCGGCTGAAAAATTAACCCAACAGGAGAGAAACTTGAAGAAACTTTCAATGAACATTTAAGTTTGAGACCCACTTTTTAATTCAATCTGTACCTCCTGACGGATTTTTTCCAGCTATATTTCCAGCTAATTTTTTTTCTACACAAACACTAAACCAAGATGTTTAAAATCTGTGTTTTTCTGGAACGGTAGCATTTTTAATATTTGTCTTTATGTTATGTCTCCCCTTATTGTTTTGTTAATTGCTGATACGCTGTCTTTTTTTAAAAAAGCAAAAAGAGGGTATTGTCTCCTTCTTCCATGCAGTAATCTTCTGTCTGTTTCCCCACTTAAAAAAGTGACATGCAATCTTTCTATAGTTTTTGCTCTCATTCTGGGGGAGCTGGAGGGAAAACAGAGAAAATAAAAACAGGATTTTGGTCCTTTTGCTAACAGCTGGTTCCTGCTTCATCGGACAAGCCGCAGCTTGTATTCCTAAACTTAAATAATTGGGTGCAAAAATTTTGTTTGCTCACTACACGTTCCAGTGCATTGCAACATCTCTTTGAAAACTTGGATTAATAAAAGAAACGTATCCCTGGGAAGTGGGGGCTTCACCTTCAGCCTTTGGCAGATCATCCTCCAATGCCAGGATGGCTGCTAAAAAAATCCAGCAGGAATAATTTTTCGCTCCTTATGTTCTCAAAACACAGCCGAGTAATGGATGGTGCCAAGATAAAAGATAAATTGGATTTCACGCAATGCAGAAAGTCTGCTGAGCATCTAAAATGGTACGGAAAGGGCAGAGTTCTGGTTGAAGGGGATGATCTAAGTGTTTTGTGGGGGAAAGGAACAAAATTAGAGGTCCTTTTTTTCCTCCAGCCAAATGCAAAGCATCAGCGCATTTTTTGCCCAGCTGTAAATGCCGCCGGTGACCAGCAGAAGGAGCGTTAATCCTAGTTTTCTGCAATCC
The DNA here is from genome assembly GCA_030867105.1 of Liasis olivaceus. Lineage (NCBI taxonomy): Eukaryota > Metazoa > Chordata > Lepidosauria > Squamata > Pythonidae > Liasis > Liasis olivaceus. The sequence continues at coordinate 4,490,858 of CM061356.1, forward strand.
GGCGTGGAAGACAGCCTCTCCCACCGCATTCCTCTGGTTGAAACCCTGAGAACAAAAGGTCAGGCGCTTCTTGGAGAGACCGAGTGTCCCAAAAGAACACAACCGTTCTCACACTCCACTTTTGCCCTGCGGAGAACAGGCCCCGGGCCGGAAGACTCTCGCCCATCTGCTTGGAAAGGCTGCTGAGGGCTGATGTTGCAAACGCTGAAGTCTTTCCGGCTTTCCAAATTCTCTGCTTGATTCCGGGCTGGACAAATGGGGGGTCAGATGTAGCTGCGCGAGGGCCAGCCAACAGGCCCAATGGGGGGGAGGGAGATGAAAACAGCTGCAAATCAACATCTGGATACACAATTCAGCCCTATCCTCCCCTCCTGCCCCAAAAAAGATCTTAGACGGGCAAATGTATTACACGCCCCCCCCGAAAGCGATTGCAATATGCAAACTCAGCTCTTGGAGCCCGTAAGCCACGATTGATGGGTCACGTTGCATGTGTTCAGTTCGTTCCCAAAGCTGTGATTCCAACACAGAGCGACGGGCGGGCCCAGAGCTGGGTTAAGGGGGGTGCATAACTTCTCGGGGCAGGCGGATGAAGAGGAGCAAGGGCCTGGCGTTTTATTCTGCAAATGCTTGGCGGGTTGCATGAGGCCAATGTTTTGGGAAGGCGTGCATTTTTTTCCTTAAGAATGAACATTCTTACCTCCTTTCTCCGCTGTGCTGGTCTCTTTCTCCTCTCTGTGCATCAACGCGCTGATCCAGCGAGCCCTGTCACTTCTGCAGAGAGCAAAGGACGGGTTTGCAGGCAGGTCAGAACGAGAGAATTTCTCTCCTCGCCTTCAAAGTCAGTGCCATCAAACCCTAACCTGAACTTAGCACGAAAGCCAGGCATTTTCTGCAAAGCTTTGGATCCAGAATCTGGAAGACTGACCTCGCCTTCCCCTAATTCAGACTAACACCCACCATCAAGGCAGCTTCCTCAAATTGGGCTGGCTTTTTAACTTCCCAATCTACCCAACCGCCCCAGGATCTCCTAGTGGTCTCCTATCCAATCCCAAAACCAGGCTCCATTTTCCTGAGATCAGCCGAGGACGGGGCAACTCGGAAATACTCTGTAACCGGCTGCCTTGCATACATGCTCAAAATGAAAAATGAAAAGCTGATCCAATCTTTATTTAATTTACTGATCGAAAATATCCATCCCTCTGCCTACTCTCCACCTTGCTCACCCAGGGCCAAAATCCACCCCGTTTAAGGTGTGAACCAGAGAGAAGTGCAGAGAAGAGCGATGGGTCGGGTATTGAGTGGAACCTCCATATTCAGAGGAAGTCAATGGAGGTTAGGGTTTGTGGGCTTCCCAGCCTAGCTTTTACCCAATTTTGTAAGGTGGTCGAATGGGGTTTAAGGAGATGCAGAAATTCAAGGGCAGAACTAGTGAAAAACCTGGGCAAAGTCTTCCAACTTTAGAACCGGGAGTTGCTACAGAAACCACGGCCGGGGACTTGGTGCCCCGATCTCCTGGGGACCACCTCCAAACGCCCCTTTGAACCAGACTGTTTCCCAAGTGGCTTGTTTCGAACTCAAAGCATCCCTCTCTCGAAAGAGGGTGCTTTCAATTGGAAATGTTTTGCACACCCCCTGGGGACCCCCCCCTCCAATCCCTGCTTTATTCATACAACCCTGGGAAAGAGCCACGTTCCTCCTGGCTGTGCAGTTACAGCAGGCGGGCGGAGAGGAGTTTTGGGGCCGGTCAGCTGCCGACCCCTCTCCGGCCACTGCCCAGAATACTCACCGGGACTCTGTGGCCAAGATGACCACCTCCTGTTTGCCTTCGCTGTCCTTTTGCAAGGTCAGGCGGAAGAGGTGGCCGCCGCGGACGAGGCCAGTCGAGAGCTCCAGGCTTTCCATCTTCTCCACTGAGAGATGCTCCAGCATGGCGTAGTTGAGGACGGTGTAACTCTCCTCGCTGACCCAAAGGAGGAAAAGTCAAAGAAGATGGGAGGGAGTTGAGTGGATGTGAGCAAAGGATTAGAAAAGCAAAGCGAAGACTGCGGGGGAGGCATTCTGGGAGTTCTCCGCAATGATGAAGCTGGCTGAGGCAGTCTGGGAATTCTCAACAGCTGGAGCGAGTAGGGGATTCTGGGAAATCTCTACAACAGCCAGATGGGGGGAGGATTTGGGGAGTTTTCTGCAACAATGGAGCTGGCTGGGGCATTCTGGGAATTCTCAACAGTAGCCTAGCTTGCTGGAGAATTCTGGGAATTGAAGTCCACACAACTTAAAGTTGCCAAGGCTGAGAAACACTGTTTTAGGCAGATTAAAAATGCCAATTCTTTCATCATCAAATTGAGGCCCAATCACCTCTTGCAAATGAACAAGAACAACGCTCATAATCGGAGCAAAAACTCGACAACATCAAGAAAAAAATATATATAAAAGGAAGCAATTTTGATGAGTAATTTCCTTGAAAGTTGAATGAGCCCAACGTTAAGAGCGAAGCTCGGGGGAGCAGAGAGACATTTTGGATTTCCCCCAAGTCTTGCAAACGTGCAAGCCGTCACCAGCAGCTTAGTCACACCGTTCTCACAGACAGCGAGTGTGCAAGAGGCAGGGACAGCGAGGGACTGGCACAACCCCATCCTAAGGAATCCGGAGACCCCACATTCCACAACCCTCAGCTGATCGCCAGTCTGGCGTTTCTCAAATCTTCTTGCCAGAAAATATATCCTCAGCTTCCTGCTACAAAGTGTTCTCCGTGACAAAACGGAGGGGCATCCAGGATCCATCGAGGGGATTAGAACCATAGCAAAAATATATATTTAGATTTTTAAAAAACACACACATTTCTCACGGGCAGGGAGTAAGCGAGGGATTTTTAAGGACTTTTGCATTTGCGTAAAGACGACAAAATCACCCCCTTGAAAAAATACGGGCTGGGTGGGGAAATGTTACGGCGTGGGGAGCATAGAGGGTCTGTGTAAAATTATTGTTGTAGTGATTGCAACGATTACTATTAATGTTTGTGAATATAATGAAGAAACAAGCAAGATGGGGTTCTTTTGTTTAAGGGTCTGTTAAAAATTCTGTTGCTTACCTGCAGCGGGAGGGAGAAAATTAAATTGGGGACAGGAAAATCTGCTTTTTATTGGATTACGGTGGCCTTGGGGCTGACAGTTACAGGAGCTGAGGTCCCGAGTTGGGGAAGACTCAGCTTTTGACCAGGCTACCAAGAGCCCTTCCACTGGTATCCTGGATGTAAATATGGCCGATAAACAAAATAATGCAAGGATAACTTCAACCGTTAAGATTCCCAAGATGTTCGGGGAGGGAAAAAACCTCCAATCAAGATGTTCTTCTCGTTCACCTCTTTTTCTTGGTGATGATCAGGACGTCGTTGAAGACAAAGAGGTAACAGCTTCCCCGCCCGGAGCCCTTCCGGAAAATGCCGCCTTCTTCTGCCAGAGGGAGGGCGACTTCGCCCCTTTTCAACAGCCACCGGGAAGCTGAGATCAGCGGGAAGTTCTGAAAGAGGCAGAAGGTTGGTTCAGCTACAAGGCCAACTGCTGGGACATTGAGCCCAGAACTGGAGGTTCAAAACGTCCCCAAAGACCGCTTCTTCTGAGACATCTGGTTGGCTACCATGAGCAACAAAATCTGGCTTGCTCTTTCTTACAAGCTGTCTAAAACAGAGGGGAGGAGGCACCTGATCCAGATATGGTCACCTCAATTTGACTTAAGGGGACAATCCCGAATTTATCACCTTTCCCCTCTGAGCTAGAAGTGAAGAGCCTCTTGGAAGCAAGACCTCACCTTGACTTTTCCAAAATCCAGCTGATTCTGCAAACTGCACATCTGTTCAGTCCTTTCCATGGTGTGAGCCCCCTCGTTGCACTTCTTCACGAGCTGGAAAGGCAAACGTAGGTGTTGGAGGATGGAAGGAATGGCCCTGTGCAAACTTTGATTGACAAAGAAGATGCTTAAAAATGGGCACCGATCCTCTAGAACAGCCTTTCTCAACAGTGGCAACTTGAAGATGTGAGGACTTCAACTCCCAGAATTCTGGGAGTTGAGGTTCACACATCTTCAACCTGCCACCATTGAGAAACACTGCTCTAGAACAAGGGGCAGACGTGGCTTTTTGACCAGTTTTTATTAAATTTGGTGGAACAGTGACAAGATAGTTGAAGACCACTTTCCAAACTTCTTCTTCACCATGAAGAAGTCCTACCCCTGCCACATTGTTCAGAAATCTTGTCTTCCTTTTGGAGAACCCTAAAAAAAAATGAATCGTCCTCCTGTTCTTGCTGCTCACAAATGGGGTGGAGCGTGTCCAAAGACCACAACACACCCAAAACAACATTTTTCCTTTCCCTTCTCCCCCCGAAACAGTTGAGATTAGCCAACGTAGGCCCAGAAGAGGTCACTTCTCTGTTTTCTGCACACACTGGAAATCTTACCTTGCTGATGGCCTTCAAAGCTTGGGTGGCTGCTTGGTAAGCAGCTGTGTTCATCTGAGTTTTTTGGCAAACGGTCTGAAATGGAAGAAGATGGTTTGGCCAACACTCTCCCCCTTTCACAGATGTTTGCAATGCCTAGTTTGTGTCCTTATGCATTCAGGCCACATCTGGCGTAGCGTGTCAAGAATCAGCCAAAATGTTTTCAAGGAGGATGTTAAGGGCAGGGATGGACCGCTGGTGGTCCTCCAGCTGTGGCTGGACTCTAACTCCCAGTAGACCCAGCCAATGGAGAAGAGAATGCTGGGAACTGTAGTTCAGGGACTTCTGGAAAGCTACAGTTCCCCAGACATGGATTAAGATGAAGGGGTCGCCAATAAGTCTGTTGCTGCTCAGGAAGAGTGTCAGAAATAATGGGTGGAAAATTACAGAGAAGCAGATCTTAACTAGATTGCTAAAGGACTTCCAGATTTCTATAAACATACCATTGCTTTGATACTGCAGGAAAGTAATGCTTCCTTCCTTCCTTCCTTCCTTCCTTCCCCCCCCTCTATCTCCCTCCCTCCCCTCCCTCCCACCTTCCTTTTCCCCCCTTTTCATTTGTGCTATTTATTTTAGGTCTCCCTCCCTTGCCTAACAATGCTTTAAATGAAATGAAATTTATTCCTGTTGTTCTTAATTGTCCTGACTCGCGTTATGACTCGTATCATCCATTGAATCAACTATAAAATGCAATAAAAATGATTCTCTTTCAACCAGGCACGAAAGACCTTTCTTAATGGCATGACTTCTTTGAGGGAGGAAGAAATTATTTGGGGAGGTGAACAGCTGTGTGTACAGGCCGAGGTATTTCAGCTGGACGGATGCTCGCTGGGGTCAGAGAAGTAAGACCTGCAGAGCACCAATTAATCTAAGAATTATTAGATTGCTTTGCTAATCTATTAACTATACTGTTCAAATGTATTAAACGATACGTTAACTCTGCACTTAGCATTGCTCTTCTAAACTCTGCGACTGTGAACTACATTTCAGCCCCAGGGAGGGGTTGGACTAGATGACCTCCGAGATCCCTTCCAACTCTATGATTCTATGAAATGCATAGGAACGACACCCTTAGGACAGCAATGTGATCTTAATGTTTTCTGCTAAGCGAATGTGATGGATGAACCAAGCAAAATAGGAGCTTGGGACCAGTCATGGCTGCGCAAGGAGGAACGGTTCCTCGCTGAGGACTAGCAGCATAGCTCTGTACTGAGGTTTGGAGGGGGGAGGACAACCCGCTCCCCAGTTTTACTCACGTCCATGAGGAGAGGCAGGCGGGTCACTCTCTGCATTGGAAGGATGAGGAACGAAATCAAGGGGAGGCCACCGCATTCCGGCTTCCGCTCAATGTGCTTTAACGTCTCCTTAAAGGCGGTGTTTGTAGCTCTGGGAACAGGATTGGAAAACGCGGCTTGATTTTCCGCAGAGCAAAAAGCTACTTCAGGATCCCCTCTGGAGAGACACTCTTCCCCGAGGACCCTACTTCATTTTGCAGTGTGACTGAGTATTAAACACAGCAAACGGGACTTTAAACCCGGCCTAGGTTTTATAACTTTTCAGCCCCACTGAGAATCCGAATTCTCTGGAAAAGGGGATGTACGCAGGGCTGTGAGGGCCCTATGGGGCTGGGGCCCACCTTGAACCCTTCTTTCCATCACCTTCCAATATTTCCCTGCACCTCCAGACCCTCGGTGGGTGACTTTTATGACACAGGGCCTTTCTGGTGGTGGCCCCGAGGCTTAGAGATTTGCTCAATCCCTCTGGATAAAGTTGCAGATGCTCATTCAAAAGACGCAGCCTGCTCAGAAGGTGCTGCAAAGAAGGGCCAACAGGTTTGCTGGAGAGCAAACGAGTGCCTCTCTCCTGGACTTCGATTCCCAGAATCCCCCAGACAGGACTGTGCTGTGTGGACATTCTGGGAGCTGAATGAATGGGCTTCAAGGCAGGCAGAGCTGATCTCTTGCAGCGGGAATACGACACTGACTGCGTGACATTTGCCAAGGAGGGCAGGAAACCCAAGACCCGTTGGTGCCTTCAGTTGAAAGGGAAGCCGATCCGATCCCCGATCCCCGTACGGCAAAGTCATCAACAGATCCTTTCAGATCCCAGAAACGTCAGCGAAGGGCAAGATCTCTCAGCCCGGCCTCCACGCGGCCACTTACAACAGCTTCTGAAGGGTCCTCTGCTGGTAGACCTCGTTGGAGCAATAGATGACGTAGGGGTTGAAGTGTCCGGAGGCGTGCGCTTCCACGATGTCGCTGATGTCCGAGATCACGGCGTGCTCCTGGTGCCGCTTCTCCAAGTCCTCAAAAAAGCTAGGCAGACGCCAGAAACCGCCTCGTAAGACACTCACAACCACCTTGCAGAGGAGCTAAGGCAAAGCGTTACGCTTCGCCGAAGGTCCTCTGATGAGACGCTAGCGGGAATCCGGACACGCGGGTAGCCGACGAGTTCGTCGACCGCTATGCCGCGCTGCCTGTGTTCTCGCGCCTCCCTCCTCCACAAAACTGACCCCTTGCTGACCGCCAGGATGTCCCCGATGTTGGAGAAGAGGTGGTGGTGGTCCGTCTGCGTCATGGTCTCGCGCAGCCCCTCCGATTTCAGAAAATGCTCGACGAGGACCGCCATGCTATGGATGTAGGAATACTCCGAGGTGATAATTTCAAATATGGCCTGCGCGAGATGGCAGAGGAGGAGAGGCAGGTGAAGCGGGGCAAATGCCGGCTTGTTTGCTTTACGCGCCAACGGTCTGATGGAGGAGAAAGCTGGCTTGCTCCACTGGCAAAGCGTAAGCAGGAACCAGCAAATGTTTTAGTCTTAGAATGAAATAATAATAATGAAATGGGAGCCGAGAGCAAGCTGCGTTGGTGTAAAATATTAGGTGAAGGAATAACTTCACCCACTTCAGGAAATGCCCAGCAAGCAGCCTTGCCCACCATGGTAGCCATTTTGAGAAGGTGCCCCCCAAACTCTCCTCACGCCTCCTCGCAGGCCTTTCCCAGTTCTATCAACCATCCATCATGGCTTATCGCTCTTCAAAGTTGAAAAAACACCTTCCCGAGTACACAGGGCCGACCCACCGAGAATGGGGTATAGGGGCATCGGCCCTGTGTGCCCCCCTCCGGAAGGTGTTTTTGAAAATGAAGGCTCGAGGTCCACCTCGCAAGGATGCCAGGCCGTTTTTTCCAACCCTAACCCTAACCCCAATGAGTGGCCTTTGACTCCCAGAATTCTTAGCAACGGCTAGGCTGGCTGGGGAAGGCTGGGAGTTGAAGGCCGCACCTCTGGAAGTTGCATGGGCTAAAAAGCATTGGGTTGCCTCCCATTTTATGCAGCAAAGAGAGGGTGGCTGGAGGAGACTGAGTTGCCTTCCATTGGATCTTCTCCAAAAACAGAGTTACAAGCAGCAGATAAGAAACCAGGTTAGGCAAGCTGGTGGGGTAGAGTTTATGGGTTTCCTGGGGTGTACTGAAGCAATGCGTTGTGTCTCCGTGTGCGCCGCGTGCAGTGGGAAGGGTGGGTCATGGGATCACAAGTGGGGTTGAGAATGGAGACGTGGGGTGATGCTTCTGGATTTTTCCCTCCACAGCCCCCAATTGGATCCACCCCCCTTTCAAACCCCATCTTTCTTTGGCTGGTTTCTCTCCCACCTCCAAATCTGGCCCTGCTGACCAACAGAATGCCAGACCCTCTTCCATCACTTCTTCTGAACATTGAGTTGGGTTGGAGAGAATGAAGGACACAGAAGAGATGCTTCAATCTAGCAAGAAGACATTTCTGTGTCCCAAGGAGGAGGATGCTCCACCCCACGTCTTCGCTCACCTCTTGCCTCTTACGTTCTTCTGGTGATATCCAGTCTAAGATGCCAGTTTCCAGGACCTGCAGGAGACAAATTCAAGGGACTCATGTTCTCCGGATATCAGAATTCCTTGTTTGCGGGATTGTTGAAAAAGACCACTGAAGTAGTACACAGTGGTGGGGAGATGGGCTTTGTCCAAGAAGGACCATTCTTGCTTGTGGAAGCACAGTCCAGCATCTTGTGTCCATCAGGACCCACCAAGAAGCCTTTGAGAACTTCTAGAAGAACTTCCAGAGTCCTTCAACTGCTCTGCTTTCCTCAATCTGTGCACCTTCCAGATGTGCACATTTTAACGCTGAGGTTTTGCAGACACAGACTTCACATCTGGAAAGGTGAAGTCCACACCTTTGCAGGGGGCAAGTCCTACCACTGGTCCATAAACTTCAATAACTATCCTGAACCCTCCAGATGGCTTGGACTACATCTCCGAAGTGGTTGGAATGGACATGGATTTCATGCTAACCTTAAACCCAGGTTAATAATAGCCAGCCACTACCCTCACATACAACACGTTCGAAAGATCAATCATATTGTAGCTGATCCAGAGGGCCAGATTCATGCATGTAAAGACACCTGCTGAACCCCAAATAAGTTGAACCAACTTTAGGGGGTCGTGGGAACACGATCAACGTGAGCCTTGTTGGGTCAGACCCCAAATCCATTTATTTCCTATGTTCTGATTTTCCTGCAAAGCAAATTATTTTAACTGAACTGAAACTAATATTCTTTTATTCCATTTTGGGCGGGGGGGGGGGGGAAGGAACGTTTTGATCTCCTGTTTTTGACAAAAAGAAACAAAGGGGATTTTTTTTACATGGGAAACTGTACAGGTGGAATGACAAACTATTAACCAGGGACCAGCCTCTCATGAGCCCCACTGCTATATTACCTCTGTCTAAATCAGAGATAATAACGTACGTGCGTGCGTGGACATGTGTGCATTTAATTACACAGCCCCACATCCGGGAGTTTCCAAGCTTCGGTTATCTCACCACAACCCTCACGCAAAACTCAACAGTTGCATTTCCTGATTAAGGCAGGCAGCCAACGGGTGAATTCTCTTTGTCATTCCATAAGGAAATCTTCAGACTTTCTTTTCCTTCTTTGAAAGGGCGAGCAAGTTGCTTAAGAGAAAGCAGGCGGGGGGGGGGCGGTTCCTCTGCATTTCACCACCCAGGTGCACTTTGCACCCTTCCTGTTTCCAAAGAAAGACTTCTGGCTGGGCAGAAGCCGGTTGAGTCAATATTGACTCGCCGAACGGAGACCTACGCTGTCTCCATTCTGTTTCTGACCTTGGTGGCACTTATTGGGGGCGGGGGGGGGGGGAGGGAATAATCAGCATTTATTAAGTTTAATATGTTTTCCCAGTTTATTTTGTAGAGGCAGGAGGGAGAAGTGATGTGGGTTTCTTCTCTACATCTTCCCATCCCTCACCAGCCTCCCTGGCTGCCCTTCCCTTCTGGTCTGAAAAGTCCCATAGGAAAACTTCCCTTGGGATTGAAGAGAAGTGAGAGAAGCCGGGGAGGCTGGAGATAGATCGAGAAAGGAGGATCATTGTGTGTTTCTGTCCCACATCTTCCCGTCTCTCACCAGCCTCCCTGGCTGCCCTTCCTTCTAATCTGAAAAGTCCCATGGAAGAAACGAAATTGAATGGATGGGTGGGAAGCAGATAGCTGGAAAAAGGATGGTTGTTTCTCTGTTCTGTTCGCTGCCTCCCTGGCTGCCCTTCCCTCCTCATCTGAAAAGGTCCCATAAGATCATTTCTCCCGGGGTTGAATGGAAGGGAAGCCAGGGAGGCTGAAAAGAGAATTATAGAAAAGGACCCAAGATGCTTCCCTGAGCACTGAACAAGCCCAAGAATGCTGCACACCCATCCTGCGACAATTTCTCTGAAATTCTCTTCTACTCTAAAAATCAAAATTCAATTTCTTTTGCAGCCAATCAAAAGGCAACAACTGAAAGAGGGGCTTAAGATGCATTTGGTCCAGCTTTCTGTGTTTGAGTGCAGGAGTTGGATTAAATCAAAAGGAGGACTGATGGTCCCCTAGATGCTACTGAAGCGTGATTTTCAAAAACCTCAGCCGGCGCTACCAACACTGCTGGCGTCCAGCTACCTCCCCAGAGCCAGCCCTGCAAGGTAGGCCAGGCCTTGTTCTCACGCTTTGATGCTCCGGGGCTGAGGAATCATTTCACTTCTCCTATCTCCTTCTGGAGGACAGACTACGTTGCTTTACCGAGCAGCTTTCGCACCCGATGGAGTAAGGAAGAATGGAAAAAATGGCTCGCCTTCCCATTTCTTCTCCTCGCCAATAGGCGACCTCTTTTCCCTACCTCAGGCTGTTGGCTCCAGGTGGCTTGAGCAGGGCGGTAGCTTTTCACCACGATGACCGCGTTGGTGGACGGGTGCTCCTCGGGAATGACGTCCGCTTCGAGAAGGTCATCATCCGACTCGTGATTGATGGAGTTGAGGCCTTTCTCTCGGATCTCCTGATACAAGCGGGGGTCTGGAGGAGGAAAGCCGAGACACCCGGATGGGCAGTCGCTGTGAACTACTCTGGTGTAACAGCCTCCCAGTCACAGCCACCAACCGCGAGCCAATGGCAAAATCCGGGGCCAGCCTATTAGCCGACTCAACCTCCGAGCGCAGATCCTTCGGCAGCCAAAACGGTACCACCCAAAGAAGCCCAGGGAGATACAGAGTTTGCAGAAAGACTAAATACTTGAGCGCAGAACTCTGAAGAACTCCCCTGAAACGGGGTGAAAAGCCTATTGCAAGGGAAAGAGGGGACTGGGGGAACACTTCTAGCAACCATAACTATCTTCCAAGTAGCGTTTTATGGGCTCCAAAGGCATTTGTAACACATCTGCAACAGATATTTGGCTGCGGCACGCCTTCTCAAGGCCAGCTGTAGATGATCTGCCCACTCCTAACTTACAGGTAGTCCTTGGTTAATGACCACTCATTCAGCGACCATTTGAACTTCCGACGGTGCTGAAGGAGTGGTACTTACGGCCAGTCCTCGAAGTTCCAGCCATTGCAGTCACATGATTGCGATCCGGGTACTCAGCAACTAGCCCGCACTTCCGACTGTCACGGTGTACCACGGTCACATGATCACGAAATTCCCTGCCAGCTTCCCACAAGCAAAGTCGATGGGGAAGCCGGAAGTCGTGATCACGTGAGATCCTCACTTAACGACCCACACAGTCCTCGCTTAACAATGGCGACTGTGGATTGCTGGAACTGCTGTTGCTAAGCGGCGCGGTCATGTGACATTGAGTTTTATGACTGCATCACTTAGCAGTGGAAATTCTGGTCCCAATTACGGTTGTTAAGCGAGGACTACCTGTAACGCAACCTGGAAGGGAACAATTTCCTCAGTGAAAGCGATAACTTTTTGCCCTGTTTTGTCAAACAGCACAGACTCCAGGTACGGGGCCTAGCGACAGGAGCGGCCAGCGTTTGGTGCAACGTAACGGCCACTTTGGGGGTAAACTTGCACCAAGTTCTCAACCAACCGAAGGGAAAAGTCGCGCAGGAAACGTCTCCTTTCCCCTCCGTCAACAGCCCCTTTTGCTCACTGCTTCTGAATAAAGTTGATTTTAAATGTCTGAAGAAAGGAACGGTAGAGATCAAGGGCGGGCGAACATACGAGACTCACCATCTTTGAAAGAGCCGCCGTGATGCTGCAGGCGCTTGCGCCCCAACGTCCGCTGTCGGGAACAAGAGAGCCTCCCGTCAGTGCGCTTCGCTTTCCCGCGAGGCTGAGTTCACCCGCCCCGTCGTCGCATCGCATCGTTCAGCGAGGCCATTGAAACTGCTCCAAGGAAGTAGCCCGTTCCTCCCACCAAGGCTGGAGGGTCATCTGTGCAAGACGCTTTAGCGGGGGTTGGACTAGATGACCTCAGAGACCCCTCCCTACTTTATGGTTCCAGCCATCCTTGTTGCTAAGTCAACTTTGCCCCTTTTTAGCTTTACTGAAAGCCCGGTGAGAAAGGTCTGGAGAAGCAACATGGGTTAAACGCATGGCAAGGAAGTCAATTCAGACACCACTTGATTAACCCAGGTCAATACTGAAAGGGAAAGGCGGCGTGGCCTAGTGGTTAAATGTCCGTCCTGGATGGGCAGCTCAGAAAATATCTAATTTCTCCTCTCCATGTCGTCAAGTGGAGCATTTGTGATGCAAAACCACCGTTGCATCACACAGGAAGGACAAATCTGCCTTCCCACTTCCGTATCCCGACCCAGCCCGCACCTCCAATCATACCCTCCCATGCCCAAAGGTTTTGCAACGGGTGGTTTTTGCAGCAGCAACAACTCTGAGCCCATCGCTTGGCCCGATTCCTCTCGGGGTTAAAATGGAAGGTCATCTCTGTCACTAAGCCATGTTTAAGCCAGGTGTGACCAGTGTTTAAGGAGCCACGTGGCTTGATTTCACATTTTAAAAAAAAAAATCAAAGGAGTTACGAAAGCAGGACGCCGGCTGCTCTTTGCTAGCTTTCAGTTTGATTCTTCAACCAGGCATTCAGATTTTAATTATGTTTTGGGGAATTTGGGGAGTCTTTCTCCAACATGCCCCAAACTGCGCAGCAGATGCAAGCTGGATTTATGGAGGCACGAGAGCAAATTTCCACCCCAAATGTCCTTGGAAATCCACACACAGATGTTGAGTGCAACCAAGTGCAGCATTCAACCGATCCGTGGCCCCTCCGCGGTCTAGGAAGCCCCGGATTCAATTCCCGGCACCTGAAGAGACTGCAAAAAATTTTGCTGCCCGTCAGGATTGACCAGAACCTGGCCAACTTACTTTATACAGCCCTGAGCCCTCCTTAGCTGCTCCCCATTTTCTGGAGAGTTAAACTAAGCTTAGTGGCCATAGCATGAAAAATCTAAGCAGGCTGATTGGGTTAGCATTTGGATAGGAGGCCACAAGGAAATCCAAACGCCTGGGAAGCAGAAAGAAGAGCGGGCAACGGGAAACTTCTTCTGCAATGCTGCCAAGAAAACGACACGGATGAATCTATGAAGTGACCAGGAGACAAATGGATTCGAAGCCACCATCCATGAGCAAGAACTGTCTTCTTGCCATTCAGCCTGTAAACAATTTCCATTCGCCAACACCAGTTTCTTGGTCTCATTCAGTATGTCCAACTTCTACCAAAATATCCTTTTTTGCCCTCTCCTATTCCCTATTCAAAGAACTTTAAACCTCCTAAGGACTTCTTAGCATCCAAAAAACGCAAGATAAAAATATCAGTATCACCATCACCCACCACAGTTTGGAAGCGAAGTTTGGAAGACTCCCGGGAGCCAGGCCAAATCTCATGACAGGAATGGAACTGTTGGCGTGAAGGAGTTAACCTGGTTTCCAACACTCTCCAACCTTTGACTTGCCCGGGTTATACATCAGCCAACAGGGTAATGAAAGCTAGCTGCTAGGTCTTTGAGAGATTTGCCCGTGGGGAAAAAAGAAAGATCTAGCGTGAAGCTGGAAGCTTGCTGTAAGCTGAACAAAGACTCAAAAATGCAAGATTCATATGGTGGACCACACCGCGGTTTGCTGATCGAGATGCATAACCCAGAATTTAAGAATTCGACAAAGCTATCCAGGGCCTTTACGGTTTAACGTTAAACTGTTGAAACTGAAACTGTTGAAACAGTTCAGATCAGACACCATAAAACGTGGTGGCTTTGGCTAAGCGAGGTGTCCAATCTTTGCATTGGCACCCAACTGTGGTTTCGTGTTGGGTGTGCAAAGCTTATTTAATAAACCACGGTTAAAACATTGCCAGGCAGGGCCTCTGTCCATGTGTTTCTCTGTCGGTTTTAACCATGGGGCAGTTGGGCCGCTCAGGCAGCGTCTGGATGTGCACGTTGCACTAAGCCAAGAGCAAACCTGTTGAGTGTGAAGTATGGAGAGATGCCTTCAAGAATTACTTTGAGGTGTAATTTAGGGGGGAACCCATGCAGATGTACAAGCAAACTGGGGGTGTTGTAACCTACCTTGCTCCTCCCAGGGCTCCGGCTATGGGGGAGTTTGGCTTCTTCCAACACTGGCTTGAGCCCCCCAGTACTCTTGGGGAGCTCTGGTTCCCCACCGTTCCTCACGCCCTTCATCGCCGCCCGGTATGACATGTTGCGCAAGTTGCGTTTCAGCGTCCCCTCGCCCATGTCCAGCTCGTCCTCCAGTTCGTCCAGGGAAATGCTGGGAGCCGACAAACGCTTGGGGTCGCAACGGACCGCCTCTCGGCTCCCTGTCCCCACGTCGGAGAAGCTCTGATGGCGGATGGGAACTTTGGCCTTGGGATCCTCGGCTAAGCTTCTGGGAATGAGCTGGTGGGTGCCCACTTTGAGGGCGGCGGGGCTTTCGGTGCTCAGGACGATCCGCCGCGGCTTGGAGAACGACGCGGAGCCTTCGGCCAGAAGGCCGGCGCTCTCCAGCGAGGGGGTGGAGGCACATTTCTCATGTGGAGACACGCCGTTGTTGCCGATGGGCCGATGGTCCAGAAGGAGAGTTTTATCTCCCAGAGAGCCGGTTGAATGCCGTTGGGACATGTTGGTTCCAAAGAGCTTGGGAAGGGAAAAGAGACGCAACCGTGCCTTACTCAATAACCACGATTAGTCGGAGCCTCACGAACTAGGGTTTACAAGCACTGTAGCATTCTCTGCTTTAATCTGAATTCGTGCCCTGGGCATAGGACGGGATTGGCCCTTCCGTTCTAGGATTCGACACTAAACAACCTTGAGAAACCATTATTTTCTTTATTTATCCAATGGGTATGCCGCTGGCTCGATTTCCACAAAGCCTCTGAGAATATTGGGTGAACTGAAGCTGGCAAAGCTTCTGGGGATCCAGATGGTGGATTCTAAGAAAACTCAGTTCACAAACCTGACCCACTTAAGGTATTTTCACTTCCTGGAGAGCAATCCTCCAGATTTTTTTTTTCTTTTTCGTAATGTGGGGGGGAGGACTAGGCAAAAGCAGTCCTTTTGACGGTGATTAAAAAACACCCCTTTCATGTTAAATGAATGAGCGAGTTTACAGGTCTTTCTCCACCAGAAATTCATTTTTTCCCCAGCCGAGAGAAAGCTGGGGGGGATTATGAACATGGCAAAATCCGATCTCATTTCCCTTACACTGAAACTGAATTAAAACTAAAGACGGTTCATCTGGAACGGCTCCTGTTATGAATTTAATCCTCCTCCCCTCTCCTAGCCATCTCCTAGCTCCGACCACACTTTATGCTATTTTTCTTTAAAAACCACAACTGTTTTGTCCACCAGTTAGTTACACCCTACTTTTGCAAATCGTGGTTTGCTTAACAAGCCACAGTTGGCTTGGCTGAAGCCCTCCACTGAGCCAAAACTAAGCCACATTATTGCTTGTTACCAGTGAAGCCACCAACTAGTCTTAATACAGGCAGGTAAAGGTGGAATTTGAGGAAAATATAACTTTACTGGGGAAAGTAAAATCCATCTATATTTACCAGGGATAATGGGAGAATTGCTAAAACCCTGCCTGAATTTACCAAGCAGCACAGATTGATGCTATCAAAGAAATAAACTGCAGATATAGGAAACAGATTACAGGACGCAAATGCAGGTCAGTGTTCAGAAATGTGTACATTTTCTTTCTCCCCCTCTGATCCTTCTGCCGATCCTGCAAGGTAGGTCCCACCACCAGGCGCGCTTTGGAATAGGAGAATTGGGGCAAGATTTCCAGACTGGATCTTTACAGCTGGTCTGGAGGTGGGGCAGGAATAGGAGGAGGGGCAGAATGGACATTGCTTGGCACAAGAGCGCACGCTTGTGCACGCCCACGCTAACTCGGAAGCTAGTTCTACTGGTCCAACCAGCTTTCCAAAGTTCACTTGTGAGCAAAAGAACAGCGTTTCTCAACCTTGGCCACTTTAAGATGGGTGGACTTCAACTCCCAGGATTCCCCAGCCAGCAAGGCTGGCTGGGGAATCCTGGGAGTTGAAGTCCACCCATCTTAAAGTGGCCAAGGTTGAGAAACACTGCTTTAGAGGCTGGAGATTGGCAGGAAATTTCCCATACAAGAAAGCAAAATTCTACCCAGTGATAGAATTGGGGAAAGCTGCGTTTTTAAATGTCTTTTTGCGTTTTAAATGTCTTTGAAATCCAACATTCAAGGCATTTAGCAGCCAAAAACTGCCCCCCCCCCCCCGGGGAAAAAGACATTTAAAAACACACACACTGCACCACAAAATACTGCGGGGAGGGGCAACAGGAAATATGCAGTTTCGAAGAAACTGCCGGTTGCTTCCCTCCAACGGTCCACAGCCCTGGAAGGAAAATCCAAAGGGGGATGGAGGTTTTGAAATGATAAATGATATCTAATTGATAAATATATATATATAAAAATATAATAATATAATAAAATATAATATATTATATTATTATATAATATAAATTATGAACTATTATAATAAAAATATATAATAAATATCTATAAAAAAATAAATGATATATTACTCTTCAGCCCCCGGCAGGGAAATTTCTGCAAAGGTATGCTGAAGGTTGGAAGTGATCCTGAAGATCATCTAGTCCAGTGTTGTCCAAACCTGGTCACTTTAAGATGAGTGGACTTCAACTCCCAGAATTCCCCATGGCTGGCTGGAATTCTGGGAGTTGAAGTCCACTCATCTTAAAGTGGCCAAGTTTGGACAACACTGATCTAGTCCAACCCCCAACCAAGGCAGGACTCCATCGCTACAACCACCTCTCTCTAAACACCTCCGATAAAGGAGAGGCCACCCTTACTATTTCAAATTTACAGCGAAAATACCGTGTGTTTACAGTGTATTCTCTCCCCCCAACCAAAAAAGTTTATCCAGGTCAGTTTATGAGCGAAACCGCAAACCTTAAATGGAAGAAACAAAAGTTGCTTTGAGAAAGCAAAACAAACCTGAAATCCAACATTCAAGGCATTTAGCAGCCAAAAACTGCCCCCCCCCGGGGAAAAAGACATTTAAAAACGGAATTAAGGATTTTAAGGGGGAGAACGCCACGGCCGAATGTTTTCCGAGCACTGGAAAAAGGCCGATATGCTTTTCACACCGAACCGTGTCCTGAATAGGGTTTGTTGAGGTTGGATGAAGCCAGTTCATTATGCCAAAATATTGGGGGGGGGGGGGGGGGACAGTCCAGGAGAAACAAGTTGAAAAAGGTCGTTTCCTAAACAGGAAGCCTGACGGGAGACTATAACTTCCATCCTCCCCAGCCAGCACTGTCAACTCAGTCTACCCTTCCCAGGTTGTCCCAAATGGAAGAAACAAAAGCTGCTTTGAGAAAGCAAAACTTTTCGGGGGCTCAGATGCCTGGCATTACCGCACCGTTTGCAAACGAAATCTGATTTTCATGCCTATTTACCATGCGGCAGATCAGGCTTGGCACTTCAGCATTTTCATCCCCCGGAGGCTGAAAACCGGACGGGCGCAAAGCTGCAGGCGGAAGTCGAAGTCCGAAGGGATCCCATTCATTTCACAGCTGATGTCAAGAATGCAGGACCAAAAAAAGCCCTTTCAAAGGTTAAAAAAAAAATAATCAGGGCGATTCACCCAAACAGCCAAAGCAGGGTAGAGGAACTCAGATCAAGGGTGCTGGCACCATCCCGTGCCAGGTTTGCAGGGTGCGTCTGCGCGGGCAATCCAAAAGTGTTGACCTGAGATTAATCGGATCGGCCGAGCCCTTTCAGAGTCGCTTTGGGGCGAGGCAGAACTGCAACTGTTCTGCTAACACAAGGCGGTGTGGATGTCCTGCAAAGGCCACCCCAAAGTCAATTTACAGACGATTTTCGGCAGACGACAGCTGGGCCAGCGGGGCTGCGCCCCCTGATCTCCTTCCCAAACCCCGGGAGAGTGAAAGCACGACTGAGCAGAGTGGCAAGCAAGGGAAAACGCACATTTGCACGACGTGGTCCCGCTCTCAGGGTTTCTCAAACGTGGCCACTCTAAGGTGGGCGGACTTCAACTCCCAGAATTCCCCAGGGAATTCTGGGAGTTGAACTCCGCCCACCTTAGAGTGGCCACGTTTGAGGAACATGATGCTAAATGAAGGCTATTTGGGATTGCAGCACCATTCTTTCAATTTTTTTGCCCACTCCCTGTACAAAATAATCGAGATAATACAGAAGAATGGCTTTCTACTGTGTGTGACACACAAATGTAAGCGATGGCCGGTGCTGGAGACGGACCGGAGAGGAAAGGAGAAGAGTGTGATTCTTGGCAACTGCACTTCCATTGAGCTTCCTTGCCAGCAAGCCAAAAATGCTGGGCTATCAGGATAATTTTAAACTTCCCAATCTACCCTACAACCGAGGTGTTTCCTGGTGGTCTCCCATCCAAGTTCCCAGCCAGACTGGGTGGAACCAGGATCCATCCCAGCATCACCCATGGAAACTCCCGGCCCAACCTGAGAACAAGCCTCACCCAAGTTAGAAAAACACCACCATGTGGACCTGGGACCCATCGCTGAAGGCAGCTGCATTTTGCGTGCAGAGAATGCCCAAATCTAGCTTCCCATTTCTCAAAAGGTTTCCCTCCCTGCTTCCGTTTTTCTGCCTCATTCTCAGGCAGCTTGAGAATTCCCTTGCAATTTCTCTTGGGCCTTGCCAAACGGTGCAAAGAGGAGGGGCGGCTTGCAATGGGATTGCTTCCTCCCCTTTGCAGCCTCCCGCATCCCCCACCGGGAATTCCTCCCAAGACTTCCACTAGGGCGGAATTGGGGGGGGCGCCCCAAACAGCTGGGAACCGCCCCCCTCCGCCGGTTCCCTTCGGAGGAAAGGCTGTAAATCCAGATCCGGCAGCCCGGATCTGGATTTGCAGCCTTTCCTCCGAAGGGAACCGGCGGGGGGGGGGGGGGCCGGCGGCTCCCAGCTGTTTGGGGCGCCCTCTCCAAGTGGCCGGGCGTTCCTCAAGCTTGCGCAGGGGCGCCCGGAGCAAAGGCAGGCTGCGCCGTAACCCGGACCCCTTTGCGCTTCCTGGCGCAGCTTTCCTTCCCTCCACCCTAAAGCCCCGCTTGGGATCCGCCTCCTCCTCCTCCTCCTCCTCCTCCTCCAAAGAGGAGAGGGGGAGAGGAAAGAGTCCCCCCAAGGCAAGACCCGGAGGCCCTTTACCTCCAACCGTGCGCCCCTCTCCAAACGCGCCCGGGCGCGCCCACCTCCGCCTCTAGGCGCCTCGCTTCGGCCGCGGCTGGGAACCCGCGCTCGGCCGGGCGTCGCCGTCACTGCTGGGTGGAAGCCCAAAGCCCCGGAAGCGCGCGAGGCGAGCCAAGCGCAGGTTTGCGCCCAGCCCAGCCCAGCCCAGCCCAGCCCCGCCCGGCTGGGAGGCGCCCAAG
The DNA here is from genome assembly GCA_030867105.1 of Liasis olivaceus. Taxonomy (NCBI): domain Eukaryota; kingdom Metazoa; phylum Chordata; class Lepidosauria; order Squamata; family Pythonidae; genus Liasis; species Liasis olivaceus. The sequence goes on from CM061356.1 coordinate 4,510,566, forward strand.
CGCACCTGCCCGGGGCCCTCCCAGTCGCTTTCCGGGGGGGCCGTTTGGGAGCCGGAGACCCGTGCAGATCCGCTCCCCCCCGCAGGCGAGATGGATCCCCCCGGGCTCCAGCGGTGGAGCTGCGGCTGGCGGGCGCGCCGGGGCGCCGGGAAGGAGGCGGGGGGCCCTCTTGGAAAACAGCTCCCCCCCGGCCTTGCCCTGGGGAGAGGTCGCGTGCTTTTGGAGGGGCTTTGCGCCCCCAACTGCTACTGGCCTTTTGGGGGCGCGCCTTGCAGGCAAAGGGCGGAGTTGGGACTCCCCGGGTCTTGCCTGGCGGAAGGGTTTGGTTCGGCCGCGTGCCAGCGCCTCCTGTATCGTATTTATTATCTCCCCCCCTCTTTAAAAAAAGGTAAAAATCTCCTTCAACTTCGGCTAGAAGCTCGGAGACTTTGCGGGCAGGTCTAGGCAGGGCCGGAAAGAGGAAGTGGTTTGAAATTGCTCCCTTGGAAGTTTGGGTTTCTTGTAACTTACTTATCTATTTCTGGACCTTCCTTCCTTCCTCCCTTTCATTTTTTTCCTTCCCTTCTTTCCTTCCTCATTCCCTTCCTTCCCCCTCTCCCCAACTTTCCATCCTTCCTTCCTTCATTCCTCCCTAGCTAGCCTGAAATCTTCCAGTTTTGGTAGTTTCTTCAGAACAATATGGGAGGAATTGGTTATTGTCTGGGTATTTCCTGGTGGTCCCCCATCCCAAAGTAAGGCACAAAGCTATTTCCTAACCCTGGACTGGAGAGGCATTCAGTGTGAGTGCACCGTAAGAATTTTGGTTACCTAAAAAAAAAATCTTAGGCAAAACCATAACAGATTAAAAACATTTAAGCGGCTCAGCTCAAGATCTGACACCTTCATTCGCACCACTTGCTAAGCTTGGTTTGAGCTAAGTTGGTTAATTTTATGTTATGGCTAATCCTCCTCAAATCCGCCCTGCTTAGTTGGATCAAGGCATTGTGCCAATGCAAAAAAAATAAAAATAAACTAATTTAGGCTCCGTGCCCCATGTCTGTATTAACAGAGAGACCTCGGAGAAAGGGTGAAGGATTTTACTCATGTTTGCTTAAAAAGACTGTTTTTTCCTATCTTCTGGTGAAGCAAGAAATTTGGGGATCTGCGCCATGAAATAAACTTGAAATCGCTTAAGCAATCTGGACTTACGTTCTGTGCATCTTTGTCGCATGATCCGGGTGGTAGATCGCCTCTGAAGGCCCGTTGAATTCAGCAGAGGGTCTTTCCAGGCAACTTTGCAGAGGACTGGAAACTTAACATATTTCGGTTAACAGCACCTTTAATAACAACATATCCCAACTGAACAGTCAGACCCACAAAAATTCCTCCTCGGCCCATCAGAAACTTTGCACGGATGCTACTTGGCAACCAGATTGGAAGAAACGCCGGCTTTTCCCCCTTGGGTGGGTCTAGTTTCTGACCGTGGCCAGCAGTTGTTAAGCTCTCACCCCCAGGAAAGCAGCTGTAATCTTCAGAAGAGCCTTTTCCTACAGCAGATGGTGTAAAACTGAACTTCAAAGAGTTCCTAAAAATTTTTTTAAAAATTCAACTTCCAAGTATTTTGTCATTTAGAGAAAGAATTCCCAACTCCTGAACTGGGGTGCCCTCTGCTGGGCAAAGCTGCCAACTGCTAAGGAAAAAAAAATATAAAATTCAGTAAAGGGTTTAAATATAAGGATTCGGTCTTGTTTGCTTATGGTTTGAATATGAGTACATTATCTGGGGGGGATCATGTGTGAACGCCTAGAAGGAAAATTTATGGGGAGATCTTAATCAAGACGTTAATGCAATGTTGAATTATATACCAAAGCTTTCGAATTTGACTTTCTCGGGAATTAGGGTTATATTGAGCACAGGGAGGGGAGGGGTGAAAGTATTATATTGAGAAATTGGAAGAGCGATATTATTCCAGATGTTAAGGAATGGTTGTTGGAAATATTAGAAAAAGCAATATTTTCTGTCAATCAAAGGATCCAGCAATGTTTTACTATGGCACAGATTATGTGATGATATCTTACAGTAATATCTTGTATTGTTCATATTATAGTAGGGAATTCATTGGTTCAATCAGTGATACTGATAAGTAGAAAATATAGATTCTTTTCTTTTTAGTTTGTACTTTTAATTATTTTTTCAATTTTCTTTTTCTTTGAGATTAAGGGCTGTTTTGTTTAAAGAAACATAAATTAATATTAAATTGAAAAAAAAAGAATATTCCCCTAGGAATATTGTCCCTTTTTGGAACAACAGCAGGAGCTTCGTTGCCTTCTGAAGGCCTCTGAGGTCATTCCCAGTGAGCCCATTCAAACCAGGGGTGTCTGCGGGAAGGGGGTCAAAAAAGTCAGTGCAATGGAAGGCTGACTTTTTTGACTCCCTACCTGTGTGCAGACCTGTGATCTGAATATATTGGAAATGTCTTCCAAGTGCCCTGTGCGTGACTCGCTGCCGAGTGTGTGAATCGCACAAACGCACACTTAGGGATCCATCTAGCATAGCACATGCACATCGGAGGTGTGTAAATTCTCTTTTTTTTTTCAGCTTCTCAACAGAAATGTGGCCAAATCTTACTAAATGTATCCTGGCTGTTGCCATTTAAAATAGGACCTTCATCAGGGGAAATCCCCAAATAAAACAGAATTAAAACAGCCTATGAAGTCCCTCCTGAAGGCAAAAATGGGAATATTTTTTCTTCTGGGCACCAGCGTCTGGCAGCGTGTCCAGCCCCTGCCCAGTAAACATTAAACATGGCTCGAAGGGGTGACTTGACCCGATATTTTGCGCTTTTTCCTCCGAAACCTTGGAACACTTTAAATAAAAATAAATACGGAATTGTAACCGTTTGTAGTTTTTAACTCATATATTTTTTTCTAGGGTTTTCTGGTTGTTTTTATCGGCGACACCGCCTAGAGTTGCTTGGATAGGGAGATGGGCGGCATGTATCGATTTGAAAAAAATCAAATCAAATCCATCAACCGATCGATTGATAAAATCGTGCAGCGATGGATGGCTCTCGGGGCGTGTGTGAATGCTCTTCTCCCCAGCAATGGCCCTCTTCTTTTCTTAAGATCCCCACATCTCTCTGCTTCCTTCCTGGGCTTTTCCATCTCTGCTTTTGAAGATCTTTTTTAAAGAGGGCCCAGGGGAGAAGCTGGACCCCAACTCACCAATTCAGCTAAGCCGAGAAAGAGGAAGCAAAGGCGTTCTCCTCCGTATGGCTTGCATTTCCACCCACCGCCCCAAAACTTCCTATGCTGGCTTATCGCTGCGGTAAAGGTGGGTTGGACGGGGTTTGACCCTCAAAACATCAGTATTGTTGGAGCAATCCCTAAACCTCCAGCCTGTTCACAAGCTCAGGTGGTGACTGCTTGAGCGGAGACCTCCGAAGGGCTGGATTTCTTAGAAGCAGAGAATGGAGGGGTTGAAGGGGATCCTGAGGTCATCTAGCCCAAACCCCCAACCAAGGCAGGACTCCAAAGCCAAGCATTCAAGGAGGAGAACGTCAATCCGCACGATTCAGCACACACTTATTCCTTCTCGTAGTGTAATGAGCGGCGGCTTTCCTAACCCTTTTTCCTGCACCCGCGCCGTCCGCCACCTTGCCATGACAAAACTCCAACCCGCAAAAAAAAATTTAAAAAAATGAGCCGCCTTCAAAAGCATGCTGGAAACGCAGCTGAAAAAAAGGAAGCCTGTTTGCCCGGGAGAAAAAAAAAACAGGAAATGGGAGTTACGAACAGTAGCGGACTACTGTTGTTTGGGTCGGTTGGTTCAAACATCCCCCATCTGAAGATACGCTTCGCGGCCTCCTTGCAGTCGGTAGCCTGAAATTTTCTGGTGGTATCCCATCCGAGCATGAACCAGACTCAACACTTGCTTTTTTCACGCTGGGCCGAGGGCGGCTGGGTTCTGCCACCTGCTATGACAAATTTTGTTTAATCGTGATTTATTGAGGAAACCATAACTGTTTGGTTTCCAGTAGACCGGTTCTGGTCTGATCCGAACCATCATCAGATCTCGTGGAGTCATCGATTGGACCGAAGAGTGGTCAAATTGGATCGCCAATTGGGAAGAATTTGGCGATTCAATCAAGATCCTTTCGGGTCAATTTTCGAATCAAAGGTTTGGGCAGCTCTGCCGGGCTGGGGGAACTCGTTACCCCCACGAACCATAGTTTGCAGCCACGGTGGTCTGAGTGCGAGTGCGTGCCCCGAAAAGCCTTGGGGTTTTTTTAATCGATCCAGAGGGATCTCTTATTTGATCTGACCCCTCAAACTGATCTGGCGCTTGCTACGGAAGGAGCAGGTAGGACGAAGCAAGATCTTTGGGCAGTCTGAAGAATGGGGTGGTCTGGTTCACCCCATAATCCGAGAGCATGTTTGGGGTCCCACAAGGGGCTGAACCCCAAAGTGTCCAACCCCACTGGGGTCCAGTTGGGGGTGAGCACTCTGGAACAACAGCGGGAGGGCCCGGTCCCCCAAAAGAGGAAAATTGAATAGGCCTGGGCTAGTGTTCGACTCCTCTGTTAATTGATCACCTCCGGCGGGCTGTTCGCTTTGCACACCCATCGAAAGAAAATGCGGGGCGCATCCTTTAAAAAAAGCAGACAGGTTTATTGCATGTCAATCTCATATATATAAATCCATAGTAGCATTGGGAAGATTACATTTGGTATACATTCCTATTCTACAGCATGAACCTCAAAATCAGCGTTTTCTATTCATTATTCTTTTAAAGGAATTTCTCTACACAAGTACATCATTTCTTCTCTCTCTTTTTTTTCCTTATCGCAAGCATCAAGGTGAAGTTTCGGCAAACTCGCCTTTTCTTTTCATTATATTCTACAGGTCGCCTCTGGTTTTTCTGCGTTTAAATTTCATTTCTTCTCCCGACAAAGCAATTCCGTATGAATTAATAACTGCCACTTATTTAAAATTTTCCTTGGCAGTTGGAGGCTTCTAGCCCCGAACGCAAAAATGAAACAGAACAAAAATAGAAATAAAGATCCCCCAAGGAAACAACAACCCCCCAAATTAAAACAAATGAAACCTTTTATCACATATACATAAGTGCACATACTGGGGGGGGGGGGGGGAAATCACCAACAGACACAGTAAGACTGCTAAACACAAGCCATGCTTTTTTTCCCCATCTTTTTCTTTTTACTTATAAACAGTAGAGAAGCAATGTACACTCCAGAATGCTAAGGGACTAGCACCTTTGTTTTCTGCAATGTTTTAAAAACATTATTTCAAAAACCAGGCATTTACAATGGATTTCTTTTTTTTTTAAAAAAAAGGGGGAAGGAGGGGGAAAAAAGAAACTATACAGATCTGAAAAGAAATCATATATTCTCGGCCGCCAACGCATCCAGTAACAGCAAAAGGAACGTGGAAAACAGACGCGCAAATCGTAATTCTTTTCGTTAGGCGAAGAGTGGGCAATCTTTATTTTTTTCAATGAAAAATGTCCTCGCACGTTGGAAGAAAAACAGACAAGAAGATAAAATAAGGCGGGATTGACTCGGGTTCTGTTTAACGTTGATTCGATTTCTCCCAAGGAATCTTGAGAATGGAAAGGATTGAGGATACCGAAATGTCCTCATTAGACCCCCCCAAGTTTAATAGCTCCCAGGTTTCCCTAAATCGCTAACCAACTTAGCAGATTGGGGGGAAAGTCAAAATTCCCTCCAGGATTAGCGCTGGAGAGAAGCTCAGCCCTGCTCTCCGAGGGCCAAAGATGCTTGGATCGAGAAGCGGATTTCGAACCCGGTTCTGCAAATGGACTTTGAAGAATGGGTGGGGTGCAGACACGTTCCTCCACGCCCCATGGGGGGTTTCTTACAAAAGCCTATATATATATATATATATATATATATATATATATATATATATATATATTTAACAGTGGTATGCAGGAGAGAAATGGCAAAAATGAGCAGGAGAGAGAACGAGGAGGGGGGAAATGAAAAACACTTTGATGCAGGTGAAACGATTGCAAATAAAATAAAATGAAATCACAGTATGGCTTGATGAAGAAGACTACTGACCGCGAGTGAAGAGCAAAAAAGTCCGTCTGAAGCCCACAAAGGTGCAAGCAATTCGCCTCGTTCCTTCATTTTGCTGTGAGTTTCGATGCGGCTTCCCCCTTCCCCTCCCTTGGACCATGATAAACACATTAAAAACAAAATACAGTATTTTTTTTTTAAGTCAGTAGCTCACAGTACATTGGGAAGAAATGTGTTCCAGTGTTTTTGTAAGTTTGGGGTGTCCTCCCCCCATTACAGGTTGAATTTGTATAAGTTTGGGTCGATTGAAAGCCTTTTTCTGGTGAACGGACCCCGTGAGAATATTGTGCCAGGAAATCAATATGCCAGGGTGCCCTTCCAGCTTTTCTCCCGAAGGCCTCCAGAATGGGACTCCAGCCTCATCGGGAGAAGATCAAAATCGAGAATATTTTGCATGCAACCCGAATGCTCCACTCTAAATTACGGCCACCCCTCAACGCCGCTTTTGGGGGTCCTGCTCTGAAATATTGGTCAGGGTGGTAGCCCTTCCTCGCTATTCAAAGCATCACCGTTGACATTTCGGTGCCCTCCCTGCCTCGATCGCTCGCACTCAAATGTAAGAGGTCTGTGCAAAAGCCGAAGCTTTTAGCAGCAAACGCCAGGGGGGTTTTGGGGTGGGGGGGTTCCTGAGAAAAAAAACGTCGTGCTGTGAATCTGAGTTTGGCGAGGAAAATTCTTTGAATTTTCATTGCGGGGCAGACACGCTTCTCCTGCTCCCCCAGCTTAGAAAGACTTTTCGTCCAGTTTGGAGACCTCAAGTAAAGATTTCCAGACTAAGAAAGAAGACTCGAGTGCGTTTTCTCCCTTCTAGAAAGACCATCTCAAAGTCTTTACTCAAATCTTTTCTTTGCCCCATTTCTTCCCTAAGCTTCTAGGCCCAGTTTACTAAAGACTTAATGGGGCCTGCAGGAAAAATGGTCAGAAGGAAGAACATTCTCGCCCATTGATACCAGAAAAGTCCTTCAAGCTTAGTACGTCTGAAAGCAAGGCACAACGGGAATAAAAGATCTTGGCTAAGATTGGTACTTTGGAGGAGATGATTCAGTATTTCTTTCATTTCTCCTGGCCTGTAGCTCTTGATGGATGAACCATCTGCAAAGTTCTCCAACTCAGTTGTGAACCTGAAGAGCAGTTCAAGCCAGCTTACCACCAGGACAAGGTGGGATAAATTGTGCAGCACGCTTCTAAGTGGGTTACTTCAAAAGTAAATCCCTCTCAGTTCTCTTCTACGTTTCGGATGGAATTGATCCTCCGAATCGTTGCTTGTTTTCTTGGTGAATATTCATTTTAGTGTTTCATCGTAGGCTTGCTTCCTTGGTGAGATGGGATCGCTTGGACCTTGCCTTCAGGGCATCTCTGCAAGCTGCAAACCACAGCGCTTGAAGTGGTTGATGACATGAGGACCTCCAGATGTTGAAGTCTCATCATCCTTCACTTTTGCCCAGGCAGGGTAGGACTGATGAGAATTGAGGTTCTGCAAACGCTGGAGGACCTCCCTTGTTTCATCTTGGGATGATCTGTTTGGAGTATTCACACGTAGGGGAGCCAACACGGATGTGTGGGCATCCATATCTTCTTCCCAATGTAGAATCCTTCCACTGCTATGGGATGATATGGGATCTATTTTGGTCCACCATAACTGTATAGATGTATAGCCATATAGAGGTACCCAACTTCTCTTCCTAACACTACAGGCTAGATCTGTGGGAGCTTCTCTTTGCACACCACAGCTTAGTTGTGTGGTTCTTCTAAGAGAGCAGATGACCACAAAGTCATACAAGGTATGGTGTGCTGTAGCTCAGATGGGACTCCACCAGCCTCGACATGTGACTAAGTCAGAGGAAACTTTAGTGCAGATTGTGAAAAAAAACACTGGCATTCAACTGCATCTGATGTGAGTTTGATACTGGATTGTCTCAAAGCGTATCTTTCATGAATTCGGTACGGTTTGCAAGACGTGGTCCTTCTACAAAGTTGTGGATGGTTCCACGGGCATGGAAGCTGAAGGGGTTTTTTTGCACACAGTGTACAAACTTGCCCGGCCGAGTGTGAAAAACAGGTAGGGTTGGACAACTCAACCGATCTCCAAGATAGACAATTCAGCTGGAAAAATGGGCCGAGCAAGTAGCAAGATTTTATCGTTTTTAATCACGATCGGTTTTCCATACCAAAATTTATAACAAGCAGGGTGGGATAAAACTGGCATGGCTGAAGAGGGAATGAAAATGTCTCTTCTCGGGAGAAATGCCCATTATCGTGTTCCTTTTTTAAAAAGGAAAAAGCTGCATGCTTTCTCTGTTGGAGGTGATGCCAAAGGGTGCAGTTAAATTAATTCAGATTTCTATAATCAAGGTGTAGATCTGACAGTGATTGGAAGCATGTAAAGGCAGGAAGATGGGTGGGTTACAGCTATTTTAAAATAAAATCTTGTGGTTGATGTTGGGGATTAAACGTTTCACACGTCCGTGCCCCATTCTGGTCAACCGATACGCAGAGACCTACGCCAGGAGAAGGATAAACGCCTGGCTCTGGACTTCGCTCCAGATGTCCCTGTGTGCAAAGACCCCACGCTTAACCTCACGAGGGACAAATTTTGGGGGTTCCACCAGAACCGACCCCAAGTCGCATCATGGGCAAGAGATGTTCTTCCCAAAAGAATTGGGAATCTGAGACGGCACGCTTGAAATCAGTCTTGCCCTGATTCCAACATGGAATGAGGTGACCGACGGGGATTTGCGCCTTCGAACGGCCCTTTCTATCCTACCTAATTTGGCCCACACAGCCCCCCAAATAGTGCACTCATTTCTAAAAGCAAATGCCACTGAATTCTTATTTTGAAACGACCACGAAATTCAACATAACTGTGAACTGGGTAGACCAAGATGAGCACAAACCCATTCTTCTATAAAAAAAAGGAGCCTGAAAGAAATCACTCTGGTCCTCTTTTCGTTCCTTATATTAAAATTATTTCTGCACAATAATGATATCTAACGCAAATATATATATATATATATATATATATATTTATATATTTATATAATAAAATACTGTCAAGGAAGAAATAAAATAAGAAAAGGTGGGTTTCTTTTCTTTTTTCTTTTAAAAATTACAAGTTATATACAGATTAAAAGGAGGGGGGGAAAATCTATCGCCTCACAAAATACCCCGGTAATCATAATTATTAAAAAAACCCCACAACGTTGGCCCCTGTAAGAATACGCAATGCAGGTTTGTTAGCTTGTTGGCCACACGGTAGCATGTCCTGACTCACAGTATCTGGAAGCATCTCAAGAAATGAGAATATGTCACAATTTCACAGGTTTGGAATCAGTTCCCTATTTTCCTAGCAGCACTGCCCATCTTCTCTGTAAATGCTGAGATGTACAACCGGGGTTGGGGGTGGAAACATAGAAAATTGGGACCAGGACACTGCAAAATTACTGTTGCTTTGTTGAACAAGAAGTCTGAATTATCTAAGTATCTGCTCTGAAATTAGCCAGGAAGATGCTAATCTCCCTTAATGCTCAAACTTCCTGTTTGTCTAAATCCTCAAATGATGCAAAATCATGTGCCTGGGGAGAAGGTGCCAGAAGAGACACCTGTCTCTTTCTGTTAGCATTCCTAACTTGGCAGCCCATCTTTCCACCCATATGGAGTTCAAAGATGAGCTGAGAGGAGGCATCTCCAAGGGCTTTCAACTTCCTTGGCCAAATGGAGAGGCAGCCATGTTTTCTCTGGGCTCTTTTGAAATGTAGGGACAAAATATGAGGTCATTCCTTCCTTGGGTATATCTAGCCATGTTTTAGCCCTCAAGATCTCTTGGGGCACAGTCTGAACCAAGCAAACCCTGGTACAACCCTACGTTTCTGAGGGACGTCAACGCTACTCTACCAGCATGAGAAGGTGGTGGCTAGATTTTCACTGGTTCTTCTGGCTGGTGAATGCAAGGTGGGCAAATTTTGCAGGCGGATGTTGGGAAAGGTGTGGTAGATGATTTTGGAGACCTCCTGTCAATCAACATGGTTATGATTGGATCTAAAGTAGCTGTCGGGATGGGCCAAAGATCTTCCATGTCTTTAGGTGTCAACAGCTCCCATAATTTCTGGCCATTGGCCATACTGGTGGGAAGGTGAAATCCAGAACCTTGATGGTCAAAGCTCCAAGTATGCCTTGAAAAAAGAGATGAATTGCTTGAAGAGGGCTGGGATTAATTTAAGGCTGAAGACAGCAGGAAGATCTCTGAAGCCCCCTTACCAAAGTCAACCTCATTTGCCATTTTTTATTTTTTTTAATCTCCCTGGTCTCTTTCTGCAGTCCATTATCAAGAAAAAAATGCGGTTAGATTTCAGGAATTGTGGGGGGATAAGGAAGCATTGATTTCCAATATAGCTTTGCCTCTTAATGCATTATTATTGTCATTCCACAAGATGACAGAATTTTTTGTCTCGGTGCGAGGAGCCCTGCAAATTTTAATTTTGGGGTGTGTCTCCGTTTCATACTTAAACCACTTGATCGGTCTTTCCTCTTTCCCAGGGCAAGGTAGTTCATCCAAAAAAGGCTAACCATTTTTCAGAGAAAATTCATAACCTGTGGCCAAATGAAAGTTCCCAAGATCCACTGGGGGAAGCCAAGATTGTGAACCTGGAATAAACTGAGTTTGTTGTACAGACTGACACTCTTGAGAAACAGGCCTGGTGTGGGAAACAGCTTTTTTTGACAGCATCAGTCCACAGGCAACAAGATGATACCCACAGACACACACAGATACACACACACCATTTTGTATAAAGAAACAGATTAAAAGACAGTACAAAAGTTTCAGTACAGTATCTCACAGAGAAGGCAAAAACTATCATTCGCTGTTTAGGCTAAACCTTGGTTTGATGGAGAATGTGTATCTGTTATTGGAAAACTGGTTGGGAGCCCATGTCGCTGGGGTGACATATCACAGTAAGGTTAAGGTTTGTTGAACGAGCCATAGTTGCAGAGGGGTCAAAATGGGCAAGATGGCGAGTGCAACGGAAGCCCCACCCCTTTGGGGCGGAGCTTCAACCACAAGGCTGTACTGGCCATTTTGCAGGTTTTGCAGCCTGGCTGGGTTCACGCGTGCTAAGCCCAAAGCAGACCCATTATGTGATGGCTTGGCATGATGGGGGAGGCCAGTCCCTGGGCCAAAGTACACCTACTTTGGAATGATCCAAGTTTGACCCAGGTCCTCAGATTCACACACTCACTTCATCACATCCAGTTCCTGCCTGAAATGCAGCCACAGAGAAACCAAGACTTTGGTGATCCCATCTCATCCAGGATTACCACAGCTTTCCTTCAAATTTTCAAACTCCGGGTTAGCGACTTAGAAGAAAGGCCATATTTAAAAAAAAGAAAGAAAATCAGTCTTGCCAGGCGAAACAGAAGCGAGTTTTGAGAGTTCGTGTGAACCTCACTCCAACTTTCCCTCCTCGTCGACCTGCACGGTTTGAAAATCTCTGCGCGATATAGATTAAAACACAATGATGAAAAGTGGCATGTTTATTTCTCGCCCAACCCTAACACCAATGAAACCACTAGTTTAATTCATGGGATGGGAATTCACAGACATTTATTTATAATTTTTTTTGGGGGGGGGGCTCAGCAGCAGTTTCAGAACCACTTTTTCAATCGCATCCTCTTAATTTTGGCTGGATCGAGCCCAGCGAAACCAAGATTAGTCTCTGTCAAATTCAAGCTCATGGATCTTGGTCTAGAAAGGCTTTGAAAATACTGGCATGGTGGGACGATGGGAGGAGAGATGCGAAGAGCTGGACATCTGGAAACCCCAAGGGGGAAAAACCAAAGAACAGCCGAAAGTGTAAATCAAAATGAAAATGTTCCCGTTGTTGAAATCATCTGCGCACATCTGTCCTTACATCTGGAATTAACAGGAGAGGTTGCCTTCTCAATAGAGGGGAAAAGTGCATGCCTGGTGAAATTAAATTTTCTGGCTCCCTGGGCTGTGAGCTGCTCTGATATCCGAACTAAGGCCTTACACTCACAAGTGCAACGTTACACTCGCAGCCCGGGACGAGAGAGGCCCCTGGCTCCCGTAAATCTACCCGAGCAAAATTTGAAATGTATTTGAATCTTCCTGGCTCTGACAGAAAGAAGACCAGATGGGTAGGAAGGAAGGAAAAAAAGAGAGCACAGTTCTAATGAACCACCGTTTATTAATGGCATTGAAGTGAGCCAGAAAAATGACCGTGTATGTTTCTCGACTAGTTCCTATTAAGTGGGATGAAAGACAATTTGGTCTCTCTTGTTTTTCAGAGAAGAGGATTTTTGCAGAATGTTTGCTGATTATTTTGGCTGAAATTCTCAGGGTTAACCCCCCCTTGGAACTTTCTTCAAGGTGGGGGGAGAAGAATGAACAGCCAGGGATGGGAAAACATGGAAGAAAATTTAGGACCAGCACCAGCACCCTACTCCAGATTGTCTCCTGGAGAAATTCAAAAGGAGTTCTTAAGCCCTCGGATAATAAGGGGGGGAAACCAAAGCCTTTTTTTCGGGGTGGGGGGAACATTTTGAGAAATTGCAAGGCAATGTTTGGCACGGCATCTGATGAGTTTCTCTCCCTGCCCCCCCAAAACCAAGTCTGCCTTCTCTTAAATGGGATCAGTCGGAGAGAATGGAATGGAGCGACACAAATTCTTTCTTTGCCTCCAACCTACAAGCCATTCCCCACCTGGAGGACATCGTGGGGGGGGGGGGTAGTGGCCCCCCAAAATAACCTTTCTACCCCCATCTTTGGGGTTCCTCAATTCAGAAAACACTGCTGCTGGGCCTAAGGGAAGCAGCGAGGGGAGTTGGCCTGTTGAAGGCCAGGGAGACATGGAATAAGAGTTACAGGGCGTGAAAGAAGAACGTGGACTTGAAGATTGGGAAGGTGTCCATCGGACGCAGGAAATGTAGAATTCATTGTTCAAAGGAAGACCCTGGAGGAAGCGGGGTGGGCACAATGAATGCACATGGACCTAAAGTGAGGAGAACAACATAGGGCAGAGAAAGTCAACATTGTCCTCATCGCGGGGGCCTCCAGTGACTTCATTCGAACATCTTGGTCTAGAAGGTCACCGTCTTCGTAGCAGTCCTGGACAGGTGGGCCTACGGGCTTCGAGGGGAGAAGGGTTGGGGTCTGTGTACAAGTGCATCTTTGATGGCTCAGCAACATGGTCTGTAACATGGAGAGGGTCAGTACGGGGATTGTCCCCCACAAATGCACCTGGAATTTCCCACACCGGAAGCCAATGCGCTCCCACTATGCGCTACACAACGGTGAGGTCCTGGGGCTGCTAGGTGGGGGTTGACCGATCGAGAAATGAGCTGTCCATGGTGGGTTTCTCCTGCCAGTGGCCGTGTCCCGAGGGTCGTTCTGCCAATCTTCCACTTGTCGGAAGGGCTGAGAGGCCAACGGGTGGCACCTTGGCCTCCTCGCTGGGATCCTGGCAGGGCGCCTCCTCGAACTTCTCAGAGGTGGCCGATGGAGTTGAAGGTTCCTGGCTCGGAAGTGGCTCCAGCCATGTTCAACCAAGCATCCAGAGGGTTCTGGGAGGAAGGATGGAAGGGAGTGTTCTCGGTAAGGGTCAACATCATTGCATAAGCCTATGAAGCGACAGAAGAAAACACAGCACGTGAAAGAGGTTGTCAACAGGAGAGAATCCGATCTTTGTTTCAGAATCCGGGGCCGGGATTTCCAAGATTTCTCATCTGCCTCAAGTGAACTGTGTGCACTGGAATCACGGAGGATTTGGGGGTGGGGGGGGACCTTCCAGCTGTTGGGGGTTTCAGCTCCCATCAGCCTCAGAAGCAGGGAATTGTGGGCGTTGCAGAGTGCAAACATGCTTGAACTCTGGTTGAAGATGGAGAAAACTGGCTTAATTTGAACATCTCCATTAAACTACAATTTTGGGTACAGGGACTCAGGGGTCCCCTTCTAACCTGATAGTTGTTAAACAGAAGTTGACCACCAAGGAATCTGGCGTGCAATTTCTCTAAAACCTTTCAAAGATCTGGAACTGGTTGCTACAGCAAATGGAACAGATCTGGTTTAAAGCAGATTTTATTTTATTTTATTTTAATTTAATTTTTTAATTTAATTTTAATTATTTTATTTTCTTTATCTATGAAATGATACAGGTCCCCTCTACACAAAGAACCAAGTATTGATTACAGAACAGGGAAAGCTGATTGGTGGTTGCCTTGCGAGAGAACCGAAAGATACAAGCTTCCAAACAAATAACCGACAGAGTCCTGAGATTCAAAAGACAAAATTTAGAAGGAAAAGGAAAAGTGGTCTCTCTCTGCAGTGTTATGTCCTCAAAGAGAATAGTCATCTGGTGGCAGAGGGGGAATATGCATTTTGGAATCCCATTCTCTTTCTCAAATGCAAGCCCAAGATTGCAAAACGAGGCACAAATAGCAGAACATTGATAAAGAGTTAGTATATATTAGTTTTAAATAATGTGAAAGACAAGAGACATGCATGGGAACAGAAAATGACCTCTCTTTCTAAACAGAAAAGGAGATAAAAATGGTGTCTCCCCCGCTCCCCCCAAGGCAACAGAAGACTCGTTCTGTGAAGTTGCCATCGCTTGTCAAGGGCTATCCTATTGACTCGGAACTGGCTTCACAGGGATGCGACCTTCCTGAAGAAGGGCTGGGCATCCTGCTGAAATTTTGTTCGGCATTTGTCCCCCTACCACTTGACTCCACTGAAAGAATTAGATTGCCAGAAGTTCTTTCAAGGAGAAGAGAATTTGGGAGAAATTCTCACCCCTACAAGGCACTTGCGCTTAGTGGTGACCCGTCCTTTGCTGCACAGCCTCCCTGACTTCCCACCCTTCCATGCAACCCCCGAGGGAAGACATCTCAATGCTTCCACAGACTGGGAAGCGGGAGCAGCGGAGGAGATTTCGGAGAGACGGAACCAGCCAGAGCATTTCGCAACAGTAAAGTCTTGAAAACACCCCCGAGAGAAATTCGAAAGAAATTCTCAAGCGCCGCAAGATTAAAGTCGAAAAACGGATGCCTCTTAGCCAGATTCAATCCCCAGGAGACTTTGGAGAGGCAGGACAGGAAATGCACCTTGCTCAGGTAGTTCGGCCTCAAGCTAGACCACATCCTCTGGCATGAGAAGGGGCGTGGGAGGGGGGAACCATAGCATCTCCTTAATCTTGATGAAAATTGGAACTGCTTCCAAGGATGGAAGCCAAGTGGGGGCTCCAGAATCTCAGTGCTTGGTGGACCAAAAGGAAAATGGGCGAGCCTTGCTCCAAAACTCAGGGTAAAGTCCCAGGATCTACCTACCTGATTTTTAGCCTGCCTGAACAGAGTTTGTTTTAGTGCCTCCGAGTCTAAGGTGGAATTATACACATCTTTAACTTCAAAAGCTTCCTCGGAGGCCTTGCGAAGATCCAGCCCCTTCCCAAACTGCGACATCTGTTCCAAATCTAACAAGCCGGCTTCGTTCTCCTCAATACACCTGTACCAAGGACCAGGAGGGGGAAAGCAGGGTGACCTGTTAGTCCATCTGGCTGCAGACAGTCGGGGATGCAAATGCCAAGGGGGGAGCTCCTCGGAGCCGCATGCGAGATGAACGGGAGGGTGAGCGACACAGACAGACAGGCAGGCGGACGGATTGGCGGACAGACACGGCCACTGCACACAACATCACAGAGCATGGGGCGGGCACGGGCGCCTGGATTATACAAGGGGGTTGCCGCTGCGGACATCCCCAGATCGGGCACTCTGGCTCGAAAGGTTTGCATCTGCCTCGCCCACCCCTTTGCGTGAAAATATTTTATGTACCGAAGGAAGAACTTTACAGGGCATGTCATTTCCACTTCCCCCCTTTTTTCGTCCTGCTTCTTCTTTGCATTCCCCGTTTCCTGCCCCAGGTTGCCCAGGCGGCTCTTCTCAAACCGTGGGCAGGGGTGTGCTTCGAGGTTTGGCCCTTCATGAAATGAAAATTCAAGTGCTCGTAAGGGAAATGCCTTGGCCACTCGAGAAAGTGGAAGCAAATGGCAATTGTGGGCACTCGAGGGCAAAGTCAGCGAAGGCGAGAGGAAAAAAACCTACATCTCACTTACTGGTACAGACCAGGGACGTAAAGCTGAGACATAATGTAGGTGATACCTTGGGCAGGCCCACTTGGGGCAAATACTTTAGAACATTACTGTGGGAACGTAGAAGCCCATCTTGGCTTGACCCTTGAAATAAAAAAAGCCTTCATATGCTCTTTATTAGCCTCACTAGGAAGGTCTTCTGTGTGACACAGCCAGAACGTCTCCCGGAACAGACGAGTGGTGGAACGATTATTTAGTTATCCCTGGATTTAAGAAGGATCTAACGTGCAGATCGAGGAGATGGTCTCCAGAAGTGGCACGCGTTCAGGGGGGAAGCAAGGTCAGGGAACTAGGGGTGACCCCATCTCGTGTCAGGTTTTCGTCCCCGCTGGATGCCGGATCCAGTGATGGCTGCAAATCTCCCGGCACCCAAGACATGCCTAGGGTCTCCCAGGTATCTGGGGACCATGGGTAATGTGTTTCCCAGGACTGCTGGATGTCTTGGATGAACTGCATACACCAGCTGGAGCCTGCAGGCCGTGGAAATGTCTTCTAGTTGACCAGCAGCCAAAGAAATGTTGGCACGCCTGTTCCTCATGAAGGGAATGGCATGTCTAGGGTTGACGCTATAGCCAGCCCAAAATTACTCACTCATGGTTCCCTGGGGCATGGAATGAGGGAAGAGAAAAGCAAGTGTCCCCTCCTCCCACAAAGATAGTTGAAACCCACCTCTGGGTGCGGTTAAAGCTCATGGTAAGGGACGCGGCCTCTTCTTCGTCCTCATCCTCATACCCTCCTTGTGGCTCGGCGGTTGGCGACACCGTCCCGTCTTGAGACTTCCCCGTGAGACTATCATCGTCTTCCTCTTCCAGTTCGTCCTCTTCCTCATCGACGTCTTCGACTTTGTCGTTCGAAAGACTGTGGCCCTGGGCGCTGCCGTCGGCGTTCTGGATTTCAGGCCTGGTTGGGGGAGACCGCAAAGGTTAGAAGACAGGATGAGGTCTAGAAATCTAGATTCTCTTTGGAAGGCAACCGTTTCTTGATCTGAATGTAGTCGCCTTTCCTGCCTGATCTGAAGAAGATCCAATGGAAACATTCCCTGGGGATCGAACAGAAATCTGTCTGGAAAGAAATTTTGAAAGTGGACTTTCCTCAAGTCGAAAGAGGCAGGAGAATTTGTCTTTGGAAGAGAATTAGGAAGGTCTGAGGCAGCGAGAACGATCATTTCTAGTAGTTATAATGGCTCCATATCACCTCAAGAAGAGAAAGAAAGCTGCAGAGACGTTTACGATGTCCTTCAGAAACATCTAGTTGACCATGGTGGGAATAGGAGACTGAAATAGGTAGGCTTTTGGTTAGTCCCAGGAAAGTTTTGTGGGTTTTGTTATGTTCTTAGAAAACAACAATCACAGTGAAATGATCTAATGTCCCTACTCCTACTTCTGGATTACACTCTCTCCTTCTTGATGGGACTCATAATTTCAACCAATGGTTGAAGACTGAGGTTGCATGACAGTTCCTAAATTCTTCTCTCTAACACATCCTCTCAAACACATGGGCCCACCATTCACTGTTTTCTTAGAAGGAAGGATCAACATTGGGTTGGGCATATGTATCGTGTTAGACTAAGTTAAACCAGGGTTGTAGAGTTTCTGATTCTACATATAGTGGGAATCCATTGTCTTAACATAGGGTTGGGTGAATCAGGGCATCACGTTAAGAACATACCATGGTTTATTTATTGGGGCACAGCTTGTTATGTGGACAAAGCAATGGCATTTTGTTAATCCAGGCTTCAGGTGAAAACTTGCTGTGTGAACTGAGCCATTGAATTGCACTCATCCATGGCGTTGCAGGGCTTCTCAACTCTTGAGAAGAAGCCTTTTCTTCTTAGAACTCTAAAACAGGCAATGAGTGTTTCGGGAAATGTATTTTCAGGGTGCTGAATACACAAGGAGGAGTGTTTTATACTGTAAGCCCTCCATGGTAGATCAGACTAGGAAACCAGTGTTATGTAGGTCAGTACTATATTTATTGTAAAGCTTTTATTGTAACTTGCAAATTTTGGCTACTACAGCTTTACAATAAAAGTAAAGCTGTAGTAGCCAAAGCTTGCAAGTCTGAATGTGCTTCCACCCTCCCTTCCTTTACTTTTGTGAGAACCAGGGAGCGTCTCGTCCGAGACATTTTCTCAGATTACATTCCTGCCCCAGACTCTCAGTCCTCTTTTACCTGACTATTGTCTTGATCGTGGTTCTTCCTCCTGTTCCTCAAGGCCATTCTCTCTGTCCTCTGCATCTACTCTGGAAAACTACACACCCTTGCGTTTTTTTAATAGGCAAGCACCAGCTTTGTATGTCCCTCCAAAAATATTGTATCTGTGATGCCCAACATTTTTGTTGTGTCTTCTGACACCCTGGTAAGTGGATTTTCCCAGGATTCCTTGTCAACCTGAAGATTCCCAGAAATCTGTATTCTGAGCTAGAGAAGAATATAAGGAAAACACCCACCGCTCCGCAGCAGGCATTTCCAGCCCAAGTTAGGGAATTCTGAACTGGAGTGACATCGCTCTCTTTGCTATGTTGAAATTGTGAATGCTCAAGCATTGCCAGCTTGCCCTGGTTAAGTCAGCTGAGAGCTTGGCTATGTTTTCCAGACAGAAAGTGAATGCCAACTCCTTAACAGCTAGGACTCAATTATAGCCAGGCTTTGGAATCTGGCATGGAATTGGGGAGGAATTCTCCATGGGAAAATAAATAAATAATGGGGGGGTGGCAGGGCAGTGCCACAGCCTTTGGAAACTTTGGCAGGAAGATAATTAATTGTTTTTGGTGTGGCACAATGAGAAGCTGGATATGTGCAAAACCTAAATGGACTATGTTTTTTGGGGGGGTGCCTTGGCAGATTAAATGTCTCCCCCAGCCAATCAGAGGTTGAAAAAATTAAAAGCAGGGAAATACATGTGTTCCTGTGAGTCTGAGCATCTTGTCACCCAGTCTAATCAAACTAAGACAAAAGGGTCATGTCTGCCTGGGTGTGGGTGGGTGGCTGGGTGCATGCGTGTCAATTTTATCCATGGGACTGTGCATGAAGCAAAATTGCAGCTGGAATGTTTAGAGAAAGCCTCAAATCCACACACATTTGGGCGCAAACTTTGAATGTGAGGAACCGGTTTGCCAATTGAGGTGATGAGGGGAACCGAAAATGAGACCCTTATTGGTGATCTCACCTACCTTTTCTCTGCTAAAGCCGTCGATTGGTTCATCTCGCTATTTGCAATAAAGTTTCTGATTTCAGAGAAATAGGAGTCTTCTTTCTCATCTAAAAGTGCATGGTGGTCTGATTCGGAGGCTGGTGAGGACGTGTTGTTCCCCAGGTGGTTTGTAATGACGCCGGCATGCTGGCTTACTGGAAGAGGAAGAAGAAGAGGGAGAGGAACAAGGAGAAAAGGAGGAGGAAGAGGAGGAGGAGGAGAAGAAAAAGGAGGAGGAGGAGGAGGAGGAGGAGGAGGAGGAGGAGGAGGAGGAGGAGGAGGAGGAGGAGGAGAAGAAGAAGAAGAAGAAGAAGAAGAAGAAGAAGAAGAAGAAGAAGAAGAAGAAGAGGAGGAGGAGGAGGAAGAAGAAGAGGAAGAAGAAGAAGTAGTAGTTGTTAGTAACTGAAGATGGAGATGGACATTTGATGCGTGGATGTCCTCTTTTCCTGATTGGACAGGGCAGAAGAGGAAGGTTTCATCCTCCTTGGTGTTGAGACTAGAAACCAAACAGGACCATGAAGGAAAGGAGAAGTCAAGAATTTGTTTGACTTGTCCAGCATGGTATGAGGACTGGGCATGGGGCTGGATTAGATGACCTCCAGCCACCCAACCCTATGATTCCATGATTCCATTTATAACTTATGGGGAATGTCAGGGGGGGGAATTTGGGATTATAGAGTCAGTACGTGACACACCAAACAGGGTTTGGAAGTTTTACTGCTCTTGTAAAGCACAGAAGAGGAATACTAGGAGGCCCTTTGAGGGGGGGAACCCAAAATAGGGCTTTCTTAAGAATATAGGGAGCAGAGAGGACAAGTTTAAATATTTTTCTAGGATGGGCAAATTTTTATCTTCGAGACATGGTCAATGTTCATGAGTTGTGCATTGTTAACTTTATGCCTATAAAATAACAACAGCAACAAATATCAGAGAATGGAAGGGATGGAAAAGGTCTTGAGGTCATCTAGTCCAGCCCCTTCCCTGTGCAGGAATTTACTGCTATGGTTTATCTGATGTTGATGTCTCTCATGCTTTTCTGCAGAACAACAACACTGATAGTAATATAATAACAATATGCAATAATGCCCTCACAGACACAAAACAGATAGATCCACAAAGATGCAACCTATCTTCTCTTCATCTGATATTACCCAAAATTGATATATAAATATTGTTTGATATTTTTTTTTTAAAGAAATGCTGTACAATGAGTGGCAGAAAGACGGAAAAGATGATGCGGAGAAAAACAAGAGCTGCTTTTGAAATCCAAACTTTAACATCAACCAGACCCCGCTTTTCCAAACAGAGATGTGGATCCAAGCTCATTTACCTCCCATTTTTTTGCCCTTCTTGAGTTCCTTTTTTAAAAATGCACTACCCTGCATTTTGGAATGCTTGTTGTTTTATTCTTATTCGTATTTCTTTGATTTGCGTGGCTGCCCATCTCATCTAAGTGACTTGAGGCAGTGGGTTTATACTGATTTTCTGTTCTAGGGAGCATTCAGGATAGCTAACGGAGTTGAGAAACAAAACTAAGGTAGGACAAGTTGAAAACAGTTGAAAAGTAATCCTCAAATCTATCTACATACTACTAAAACTTTTATCTATCTATCTATCTATCTATCTATCTATCTATCTATCTATCTATCTATCCTATTCAGATATCTATCTATCTATCTATCTATCTATCTATCTATCTATCTATCTATCTATCTAATTTATCCAGATATAGATCATAGATAAATATGATAGACAATCATATCTATCTATCTATCTATCTATCTATCTATCTATCTATCTATCTATCTATCTATCTATCCTCTTCAGATATCTATCTATCTATCTATCTATCTATCTATCTATCTATCTATCTATCTATCTATCTAATTTATCCAGATATAGATCATAGATAAATATGATAGACAATCATATCTATCTATCTATCTATCTATCTATCTATCTATCTATCTATCTATCTATCTATCTATCCAGCCAGCCAGCCAGCCAGCCAGCCAGCCAGCCAGCCAGCCAGCCAGCCAGCCAGCCAGCCAGCTACACATAAAAAACAGTAAAAACACACAAAACAGGAGGGAATAAAATTGGACCCGGAAGCAAACTGGCAACCGGTGCAGCTCACGGAGCAGAGGTGTAACGTGTACCACCCTAGGGGCACACATAACTGCCCGCGCTGTTGCATTTTGCACCAGCTGAAGCTTCCAGATACTCTTCAAGGGCAGCCTGTGATGAAATGGTTTGATGAAGGCTGCGCTCGGGGAGATAAGCATTTCCTTCGCCCTCAGCAAGAGCGTGGGAAGGTGAAGAGGATGAGACTGGCACCACCCTAAGGAATTCACGGTGTTTGCTTGCTGGCTTGGGGAGTTTAGATTCAGTCTGGTGAGATTGATGTCAGGTTCAGCCCAAAGAACTCCACGAGACAGTACAGATACATTTCTATAGCATTTATTAGCTTTCACCTACAAGACAGAAATCTCGCCAGACTGAATCTAAACTCCCCTAGCCAGCAAGCAAACACCGTGAATTCCTTAGGATGGTGCCAGTCTCATCCTCTTCACCTTCCCACGCTCATTCTGGGGGCTAAGGAAATGCTTATCTCCCCGAGCGCAGCCTTCACTAAACCATTCCATCACACAGCCCCAGATAGAGTGCATTACAGAAATCCAAACGGGAGGTGACCAGGGCATGAGTGACAGTGATCTAGGAATGGGTACAACTGGTGCACAACGTGAAGCTGTGGAAAGGCCCTCCAAGCCATGACTGCCACCTGCTCTTCAAGCAGGAGTTGTGAGTCCAGGAGGACCCCCTCATTGTGTTGATCTGTTTGTTTCTTTGTCCCCTGAAGTTAGCCCAAACGGGGCATTATACTGCAACAATTTTTGAATCAATGTCCCTCAAATCCACTAATTTAAAGAATGTGTAAAAAATCTGGGACCCATGGCTTCTGTGAAATTGAAATTTCCATGATGTTCAGACCAGTTTTGTTTGCAAAGTTGTGGCCGCCGCAGCATCCTCGTAGCCGCCTGATTGTGATTTCCGAGGCTCCCTGCCAGCTTCCCACAAGGAAAGTCAATGGGGAAGCCGGCAGGAAGTCAGAAGCCCTTCCCGCTCCCACTGCTTTTTTTGCCTGCCCGTGGTTACTCTGTTTCTCTGTTTAAGTAAATAAATCTTGACTTCTTATTGCAATTCGTTTGCTACTACAATTATTTTTCTAATCCTTATCTTCTTAGATGATCATGGGACCGTCCAGCATTGGGGGAGAAAAAATATGGTCAGCCTAAAATTTAATGTTCATTCTTTTTCCCTCCAAGGCTCACCAAACGGGTCACAGAGTTCTCTAGTAAATATTAAAATCATCAGTCGAAGCCCAGCCAAGGGGAGGCATCTCTTAACAGCATTTTTTCAACACCAAGAGAGGCAACATAGTTAAAGAAGGGAATATGGGAAAAAAATATATTTATTCGTGTGCGGGAATTGTCGAAAAGGAAAAGATTCCGAGGGAAGAGGGACACGGAAAGAGAACGGAAGGGAGGAGGGGAGCTAATAGTTGTGAAAGCAAGCGGTAGAAATGTGAAAACAGCCAAGTGTGTCATTTTTACCAAACTCTTGCTAAATAAGCAACCAGTGACTATGACGGGAAAGTTTCTGATTACATCTCTGTGGGATCCTTCCAGGCTGAAGGCTCCGTTACCTGGAACGTTTTCGTGTTCGTGTTTTTTCAAGTGTCGGTCCAGATTCGTCTGCTGGCCAAAACATCGATTGCAGAGATGACATTTGAAGGGTTTTTCCTTGTTATGGATGTTTCGGACGTGACGCTGAAGGTTGGATGAAATGCTGAAGGACCGGTCGCAATATTTACACCTGGAGGCGAGGAAAATGGAAGAGGTGGGGTCAACAGCCCTTGGAGGTGGAAGGCCTGGCTGTCAAGTGAAGGTCTGTCAAATCTCCTCTCCTGCCACCCTGATTATTAAATATAATCATATTTAAAAGAACCACAGGGGCTTAGGGGTAAAAAAAACCTTAATGGCTCCAAGTCCTTCAGGTTGGCTCAAGAGGGCAGCATTGTGACACATAAAGACGGGATGAAAATGCAGGCAGAAGCCAAACTTGGTTCAGTCCAAGTCTTTGGCTCTTCTGAGCAAAGCAAGTGCAGTGAAATCCACCCACATTTGGCAGTGCAGTTTGCCAAATTTGGTTTAGCCTTTGCCTGGGGCATCACCTGTGCTAAGAATAATTTTTCATGTTCCGTTTTGCCAGGTCTTGTAATCCCTTGGTTTTTTGACCTAGCTGACAGTGGTTCTCCTCCCTCCCTCCCTCCCTCCCTCCCTCCCTCCCTGCCTGCCTGCCTGCCTGCCTGCCTGCCTGCCTGCCTGCCTGCTTTCTTTCTTTCTTTCTTTCTTTCTTTCTTTCTTTCTTTCTTTCTTTCTTTCTTTCTTTCTTTCTTTCTTTCTTTCTTTCTTTCTTTCTTTCTTTTTCTTCTCTCTCGCCTGCCTGCCTGCTTGCTTGCTTGCTCTGAAAGCGTCTGGGTGCATACTTTCCAAATGTGCAAAAACTAGAAACACAGCAGCTCTCCAAAAATATCTGTCCTATTATTTTTGGACCCAGCAGAGATACCTTTCTAAAACACTCTTCCCAAAGTTTTTTGTTGGGGGGGGGAAGCGAGGGGACCTTATAATCTGAGAAATGAGAAAGGTTTACAGTGTCAAATATGAACTCTCCTTAAAAGAACACTGCCTGTTGCTTAAGATGGCCTCGTAAGCCCTCCACATTTTTTTCTCTCATCCTGCATCCCTTTTGCTCCCTAACAATAGTTTTTTCCTTTGCATGCAAAACTTGCAGGAGTCTCAAATTGCTGCTAAAGGGAATTGGTTTAGCCCAATCAGCAGCGGTTGGTTCAGAATGAGTTTGCGAGGTTCTGAAATGACAGTCGAGTTCTGACATTGTGCTAAGGCATGGCTGGCGTCTTTGCTGAAAAAACAAACTGCGATTGGTTTCACACACTGCGTTCAAGCCGAAACGTTCGTGCCTCGATTCCCAGGTGGGAAACCGAAAGCAAACAATCCACGTTACAGCTTAGCGTGATGGTGTGGATCCAGTCGCCGATTTAATCCTGGTAGTTTTTATAAACCACAGTTATTAAAGAAACGGTTGTTCCTCCACTTTGCAGATGATAGAGGACCAGGGTTTGTTTAAAAATGAAAACAGGGAAGGCTTATTGATTTGCAAAAGTTTAAACTAATACTGTCCCGTGATATGTCTTTCAATCAGCTGCCAATCTTCTTTCTTAAGGTAGGAAGTTTCTAGTTTTCAATCACTTTTCAGAGTTTCATTAGAATTGCTGTTGGGGTAAAGTGGGCTTTTTTTAATTGTCCCATTACAAATCGACCCATCAGTGTCCCAACTTCCTGATCCCCAAAAGAGCCCCTGAGAGATCCCCCCCCCATTGCAAGACCTGCCTTAGGTTTGAACAGAAGGATGGAAATGCAGACTCAACTACACAACCCTGGTAACTAATCCCCACAGGCTCTTTTTTTTTTTAAACAGTGAAAATAATTTATTTATTTATTTATTTGCAAACGGAGTGGAACTAACTGGGGAAAAAAACCACAGAAGCCATTGTTTTTATTCAAAGCAAAGAACTTCACGGAGAGATCTGGACTCGAATTGGGGGCAGCGAGGTGTGGAGGGAGAGACTTTGGGCAAGTTCTTGCAAGGAAGAAAAGATCTTGCACTGAGCTGAATGTTCTCTCAGAGGCACTTTGGAGTCTACGCTCAGAGATGGATGGATTTGTGCAGGAGAACATAAAGCATTATTTGGGAAGGGAAGGGAAGGGAAGGGAAGGGAAGGGAAGGGAAGGGAAGGGAAGGGAGGGAAGGAGGGAGGGAGGGAGGGAGGGAGGAAGGAAGGAAAGAAGGGAGGGAGGGAGGAAGGAAGGAAAGAAGGGAGGGAGGGAGGGAGGAAGGAAAGAAGGGAGGGAGGGAGGGAGGAAGGAAGGAAAGAAGGAAGGGAGGGAGGGAGGGAGGGAGGAAGGGAGGGAGGGAGGGAGGAAGGAAAGAAGGGAGGGAGGGAGGGAGGGAGAAAGGAAAGGAAAGGAAAGGAAAGGAAAGGAAAGGAAAGGAAAGGAAAGGAAAGGAAAGGAAAGGAAAGGAAAGGAAAGGAAAGGAAAGATAAATACAAGGAAAGGAAAGGAAAGATGAAAGGAAAGGGAAGGAGAGGGAAGGGAGGGGAAGGGGGAGGGGGGAGGGAAGGAAAGGAAAGAAGGAAGGAAGGAGAGAAGGAGGAAGGAAGGAAGGAAAGGAAAGGGGGAGGGAGGGAAGGAGGGAAGGAAAGAAGGAAGGAAGGAAAGGGAGGGAGGAAAGAAAGGAAAGGAAAGGAAAGGAAAGGAGGGAGGGAGGGAGGGAGAAGGGAAGGGAAGGGAAGGGAAGGGAAGGGAAGGGAAGGGAAGGGAAGGGAAGGGAAGGGAAGGGAAGGGAAGGGAAGGGGTGAAATGATTTGGTTCTTTAATGGCAGCAGAAAAAAGGTTTGTAACGCCTGTAGCAACATCCATCTCTTCCCCCATCTCCAGATCAACCAGAATATTGAATCATTCTATCATATTTTGGATCTGGGGGTGAACAGAATGTGGGGGCCTCAAATCAGGAGGACCAGGCGCCCAAAGCTATTTCAAAAGAATGAACGCAAACCAAATGGGACGGCCACCCTAAGGACAGATCCCTCACAAATCTGCTCCCGAACGAACCTTCGGAAGATAGCTAAGGTAGACTGCCTCTTCTTCCAGAGGTTCTATTTTGAGGCATGGTGGCCTCACTTCCTTACTGACTACCCTGTTGTGGAACTGCGGAGTAATCTATAGGGATCCTGTCTCTAATCCTGCAACAGTAAGTTCTACAGACAAAGAAACGTGTTATTAAGACGCCTGCCCTAAATCTTTCTGCTTATAAATTCCACAAACGGTATTTTTACTCACCGGTAAGGCTGTTCACCTGTGTGTGTTCGGAGATGTCTTGTCAGATTTGCTGAACGCGGAAAGATCTTACCACAGTATCTAGAAGGCAGAAAGAAATAAATCTGTTTCTCGCCACTGTTATTCCACGAGGGTCAGAAAAGTCTCCCTGCCTCTGGGCCATTGGTTCCCCTGTCCAGTTCCTCTTAATGTTAGGATGTTTTTTTGTAACAGTCAAGATTAGGGTTCAGACATTGGTTTTGTAAAGAGCCACCTGCCAGCATCTTGGTTATCAATGCAACAAACATTGGTTCACAAGAAATCTGTTTGCAAAAAAAAAAAACAGGGAAAAATATAATCCTAATGGCTTGGGGAATACATTAGCTCCAACTGGGAAATAAATGGTTCAGTTGCTGAAATTCTGGTAACATCTCCCTTTCGTTTCAACAATCTCGTTAAAGAAGACTTGGGGAGACTCTTGCTTGGAAGAATCATGTTCAACTGAGACAGTTGCCAGGAGTCTGTTATTCCCCTAATTATTGAGCGGAGAAATCCAGAAATTACGTCTAATTTCAAATCACGTCCACAGGAAGCCCCAAGGTGGCTTGATTTGGGCACCAGCGCCCTATTGCCACTGTCTTTGGACCTGCATGGTTGCCCCCAGAAAAAAAGAAGGGGATCTTGGTTGACTTTTCCAGCTGGCATGATGGGAACAGGGGCGAACAAGCAAGGAGAATGAGAGGCACTTATTTCTCTAGGTTGTCTTCTCCCTTCAGCCTTGCCCCCAATGTCTGTCCCTGTTATGGACTGGCACCTGCCCCCCTTTTTACCTGCAGGTGTAACGTTCTTTGCCCTTGCGCAAAATGGGATCCGATAAGGTTGGGGGGGGTGACCGGAAGTTGAAAGGATGGTGAGGGAGGGGTGGCAAGGAAGCCCCCCCGGCGTCCGTCTTCATGGCAGCAAAACTCTCCAGTTTCTCCGTCATGGTTTCTATTGCTGACATCTAATGCCAAAAGGGAGAAAAGAGAAACAAAATCAGCCTTTGGGGAAGTTTTGTAAGGCAGGGCAAATCTTTGGGTGGGTGGGGGGGCATCTGCCCCCAATCCACTTCTTTTCAATCAGCCATATGCCTTTCCAACTCAACTCTGCCACCTTGATTGTCCCGTCAGTCTTCCTGCTTCCCTGACCTTGTGGGTGTTGTACTCAAGGCACATTTTTTTAATTAAAAAAAAAGATACGTAAAATAACTCGCCCACTTTTCTTTTTTTTTCTTCTGGAAAATGTACACCGACCTGCTACATTTTGGTGGCAAGATCTGGACATTTGGGGGCAAAGAAGGGCTTGAAGGGAATCACACGCAGTTTCACAGAAACATGTGGGAGGGACTTCAGAGATCATCCAGTCCAGCCCCTATTCTGATGATCATCCAGCCTGAAGGAGAGGCCCCAGTCTCCCCAGGCCTCCTCTCTTGTTGCGGAAACAACTTTGCCAAAATTATAACTTTTGACAAGGAGCATTGCTAAGGGGCTGAAGCTAAACTTTGCAGAGGTCTCTTGCCATGCTTTTGAACCTTCGTTCAAACCGTGATGTTCTCCCATTCTGCCAAGGCATGGCTTCTTCACCCAAAAGCCACAATTAGGTGGCTTTTCACTGTACCCAGGAAAACTGGTCTCGGGGCCCAGAGAGGCATTTTAAAAAGAAACAGGAGAAATCAATACGCCGCACTAGCGAACAGGTCTTCCAAACGGCAGTAGCCGATATGCTAAGTCAGAGGCCCACAAACGATATTATAAGCCAGATTTGCACATTGGCAGTTTCAAACGAAAAGGAAAGATGGATCCTGCAAACGCAAACATTATTGGCACAGGTGACATCCTTCCCACAAGATGCCATTTGGGAAACACTGGACTTTTCTTAAACTTGTTGAGCACGCAATGTACAATCTCCGATGTGCAGGTGGAGAACTATCGTTGTAATCTGGGAATAATAATAATAATAATAATAATGAGGAGGAGGAGGAGGAGGAGGAGGAGGAGGAGGAGGAGGTGATGAGGATGTTGTTACGGGGCTCTCACTTAACAGCCAGCTCTCCCTGTCAACATGGCGTTGGGGTGATTTTTATCTTCACCCACCCCAGTCCAAGCTCGGTGTTGATATCTCTCTCCGCAGACTTGCTTGGAGAATTATCAGCTCCTTTTGGAGCTATTTCCACTATTTTGACCTACACAAACACAGGATCTTCCTGGCCAGCCTGATCTCATTGTAGAGCCCATTGAAAAGGAAAATGGAGGGAAGTTATTAACCAAACTTTCCGGGCCAGGGAAAACAATGGAGGAACTAAGTTTAGCCGTGAAAGCAGCTTGGCCCCAGCCGGTCACAAAAGATGTCAGAATGGCCTCTCTGCCGAGTGGGAAATGCGCCAGCGAGGGAACAATGCAGCTACTCTGGAAACAAAACCCTTGGGAACGCTGACAGAAATGCAACTGAGATAGATGCAAAAGATTTGGGCCGGATCTCTGGCCTAGAACTGACACTCGGGAGGTGCTGTCACCAAGGGGCACAGTGAAAGTCGCCCTGGCAGAGCGTCCAGTGGCCCTCTTCCAGCAAAGGAAGTTTCTGCCCCCTGTTCCATTCTTTGGAAAGTGAGAGATTTCCTCCGACCCTTATATCATTTTCCCCTTCCTTGCTTTCTTTCAAAAAGCGAAGGTGCTCCAACCGTTGTAACTTTTCCATCAAGCGTGGCTCCAGACTCCGGGTCAGTTGGATGACCCTCTTCTGCATGGGCAAGAGCTCGCGAAGCTTTGGTAGAACAGCAAAGGAGTCTGGAGCTGTCATCTGCATGTAGGAGGTCCAGACGGCCAAAGTTCCCCCAGAGTGGGCCATCAAGGGCTCAGTGAACGCATAAAATTGCATAAAATCCCTCCAAAGTTTCATTCCAACCCACTTCCCAAAGACACACCCCTCAATTTTCTGATCAGAGCTAGGGGGAAGAAGCTGGCCAGATTAATGGCCCAAGAACACTTGTTTAATGCTTTGAGCCTCATGTGAATTGAACTGTAACAATCCATGGGTTGTGACTTTGTTAGTTAAATCGTGGCTTAGCACAGTGAGCAAACTCATTCTCGGCCTGCATCAGAGCTGGTTGGCTAGAAGCTGAGACATTTGAAGCCTAAGAACCAGCTGTGTGTGCCTCCTCTCCCCGCTGGTAGACCATTCTATGGTACATAAGAGTCTCTGGAACTTTAGGGAGCAACTTGATGCAATGTGGAGCTCTCCAAGGTCCTGAATATTGGCTTCATGTCCTTCATCTGATAGACTACCTTGTCCCCAGGGTGATCCTACTCAAACTCTGAGCAGAAGAGTGAGCTTCTCTTCACACGACCACTTTTGATCAAGACTTGGTGGCTGCCTTCATGCAACTTGGTTAGTTTGGCTATCTTTTGGGGGGAGGCTTAAAGTCTTGTGTGGATCTAAGGGCATTTGATCAGCTTGTGGTTCAACAGATTGCGCAACATCATAAAACTGGCTAATTCAGTAACTAGATTGTGGACATGGAAAACTGCTGGAACACCCAGTATCCAATGTTTTTTGCTCTTACCTGAGGATGGAAAAGCAGTGGTGAAGGCCTCAGATATTTCTCCTTTAGTGCTCCAACTGAGTCAGCCACCTTCCGCTTCTCCACCCTGCTGGACAACAACACAGAGGGTTACATACCTCACAGAAGAAAACACAGGATCTCCTCTTGAGGAACACTGTATAGTTTTTAAAAAGGAGAGGAGGTCCTTTTGCATCAGTTTGTCAGGTCAGTAAGATTACATTTGGATAAGGAGAGCAACGCGCCAAAAAAAACAGGCTTCTCTGGTCTAGTATTTCCCTTGAGGAAACACAAGCTATCATTCAAGGCTTGTTTGAATATATTGCACCAAAAAGACATTAGCTGCACTGGTAGGGGTGATCTCAGTTGGGTGGGTTTTCTTTTGCAAAATGCCACTGCATGTTCCTTTTTAAGCATAGTATCCCAGGTAATTATTTGAGGAACAGCCCTCTCACATATCGAGAGGGCCATCCTGCATGTGGATCAGACATTCTTGGGTCAACTAAGTCATATTCCAGAAAGCGAGGTCTTCTTTTCTCTGGATTCCCCAGCCATGATGAGAATTTGGAAGACCATAAGGAGAATGGTGACATCTGGGCTAGCTTCATCTTCCATGGACAGTAAGAAGCTGCTGTTTCTTCAGAAGCTGTGTTCTTTCAATAAATAAGAAAGGTTAAGGGCAACCTGGTAGATAGGTATGAAATGCTGTGATCTTTAAGGGACATTTTGCTTTCAGACATGGCTGTGGAACACTTGTTGTCATGGCCCTACAATTTCCATCAGCCTTTACAAGTCAGTGACTTCTGGCTCAATGATGATGTGTGTGTGTGTGTGTGTGTTGGGGGGGGGAGTTACAATTATTCCTTATAAGCACTTAGGCAGGCTCAGTCAACATTCTGCCCAGGAGCTAAACTCTGATATGGCTAGAGAGACAAATCTCAAAAAAGCTGATATGGAAGGATTCATGAAAGATGCTGACATGGACCACTGCAGCCCCCAGCTACAATTGGAGAAAATGTGGAAAATGTTAGTACTGATCATGCCAATAATTGTAACTTTAAGAATGTGAGTGGCCTGAATCTCTTTGAAAATGTTTTGGTGCAGCAACAGTCCCTTCTACTGAAAATGTGGGTGAGGAGTACCAACAGCCATGAAGCCCTTCAGAAACGAGAAGAAGACATCCAAAGGTTTGGCGAAACAGGCAGTGCACAGAAAAAACAAATAATGCATTGAAAAAGGAGCCATGAGGGCACCTACCCCGTCACCAAGAAAACCTCAGCTAATGAGGATGCAGCGTTCTTGCTAGCCAGAGAAGGGATGTGACCAAAGGAGACAAGAACAAAAAGGGGTACTTTAGGACCAGTTTGGAAGGAAAAGCCAAGTGAGATGATAATACATGGTCCTCACCCTACTTGGTGGTTCTACATTTGCTAATTTGAGTCGAAGATTGAAGCCCCTTTGGGTCTGCAACAACTCACAGAGTCTATCTCTCCTTTGCTCTCTTCCCCTCTGTCTCCAAGCCCTGTGCATTTTCCCAGCACCATCTTATTTTAACTGGAAAAGCCATCTCCAACCTTTGTTACTCCTGCCTGGTTTCCAGGCGAGACGTCGAGGAGCTGCAACTCTTCCATCTCCCACAAGAGACAGTCTGCGTTGCCAGAGTGTTGGGTCACATCTCCAGCAGAACAGTGGGGAACCCCACAGGGTTTGTTTTCCTATCAGCCCTGGCCTGTGTGGGCAATTGCCGGGGATGATGGGAATTGCTCTCAAACAGCTGCCCCTCCTGCGTTCCTGCTTTACCTGGAATTCCTGGAAGAACATGGCTAATAGAGCAGATGGAGCGATGGAGTCAGACCTTACAGACTATATGGAATTGAAATTTGAGGTCTTGCCAGCTGTGCATTCTGATGCATAATAACTTTTGGGAGGGCTTTCCCTTAATGGTGGCTTCTGGATTTTTTTTTTTTTTACATAAATAAAGAAACATTTAGACCTCACAAGAGATTCTGAGAAAATGGGTGTCTGCCATCCATCCATCCATCCATCCATCCATCCATCCATCCATCCATGCATCCATCCTCCATTCATTTCTCCATCCATCCATCTATCCTCCATCCTCCATTCATTTCTCCATCCATCCATCTATCCTCCATCCTCCATTCATTTCTCCATCCATCCATCTATCCTCCATCCTCCATTCATTTCTCCATCCATCCATCTATCCTCCCTTCATCCCTCCATCCATCCCTGTTTGCCTCCAGAGGGCAAAGAAAGTTTAACCCAAGATTAACCCAAGCAAACTGTTCCTTGACCTTATGGTTGTATCCATTCCCCACATCACATTGATTTCTCTTGCCTGCAGACCACAGATGCTGCTTTCTTGAAGCTTCTCCAACACAATAGAGAATTGTACATGGTCAAGAGCTCCAAAATACAAGGGGATTGCTACCCTTGTTGAACAAGGATGGGGGCCTGACACCAAGAGTGGCCTCTCTTCTGTTCCCCAGCACACTGCCTCTGAGAGATAGATGATATAGATATATTCACCCTAATCAGGAGGGAGTGATGAGAGAGAAAATTACTGGATTCACATTGTGATTCCTATCACATCAGAGCTGCATTGGGACAACTTACTCTGTTGATGAATTAATCAAGTGGCTTGGGGTATGCAAACAGGGAGTTAACAGTAGCCAATCTCAGCAGGTTGTGTGAAGGCAACTCCTCGGTCTTTACTGTACACTGTCCTAGCTGAGCATATTCTTGGACCCCAACGAACGTTGGTTAATCTGCTCCTCAAGACCAGGATGTCTGTATCATACCGAAGATTCAATTTGTGAATGGCTGCTACCTGTAGGGAATTACCACTGCCTGTGCCTTCTACATTTGATAGTCCCCCAATCTCTTCTCTTATGTCCGGCCTTCCCATTCTATGTGTCTGGGTGTCTGTCTACTTCTGGGTGAGGACTACAGCGAACTAAGACATCTCTGAGGGAGCGGAGATGACGTTGCAGTGCAGACTAGTGGCCAGGCGACATGTCCAGGCCAGCGGGGCCTCTCCGAAGAAGGAGAGACTGAGAGATCGCCCACCTGCACCCCGGATGGCTGTTCCTTGTGAGGAAACCACAGGATTTGAAGGTCCTTGCAGTCAACTCATGAGCTGAGCAGCCAGGAGATGAGAAAGACATCTAGCTTGCAGGTGGAGCAGAGTCTTTAAGGACACCGGGTTTGACCAAAACCTTACTTTCTTAAAATTATTTGGATATAATAATTTTAAAGTTAAAGAGAGATCTTTGGACCAGCAGGTGGAAAAAACAAAACACTTGGAGTGCTGTGAAGAAACTAGTGACACACCTCCCACCAAAACAGATGTGCTTCTACAACACACCATCAAGGCTGAGAATGTTAATACCTGTATATGGGGTCCATGAAGAAAGGAGAGGGCTTAGCGTAATGCAAGGAAGGCTGTGGAAGCATCTGAGCTTGAGACATCTTGGGGACCCCGTCGCTGGCCACCAGCTTCCTCTCGCCATAGATGTGGTTCTTCCGGGGATCCCGACTCCCGTTATGACTGGCCCGGATGCGGCTGCTGATGCTGAGATCCAGAGGCTGTTCCTCGCCAGTGGGACGAGGGGGGAGGGCCTGTGCTGGTTTGACTTCTTTTGGCTTGGTGGTCAGGTCGAAAGGAGACTCCGAGCAGGCGCCACCGATTTTGTGCAGGTCCCTGGGTGACTTTGGTTCAGCTTTGACCAGCAAACTGTGGTTGAGGGACCGGTCCGTGAAAGGGTAGACCGAGTGGGAGAAGTTGGGAAGGAACTGGAATGGAAACATGGAATGATATGGGAGAGTCCCCATTTTTTTCTCTTGCATGCCCATGAAACCGGGCCCAAAGTATTTTTCTGCAATGGAAGCGATGGCCTTTATGGAGTCGTTAGTGGCTCCCACCATCGGCAGCAGCTGATCCTCGGGAGGAGGGAAGAAAGAATGCTGGGAGTAGAAGACGGGGAGGTCGCCCATGTTGTTGGCCGAACTCGTGGGCACCGAGCTGCTGCCGAAATCCGGCTTGTTCTCCCCCGGCTTGTTTTTCTCCTTCATTTTGTCCCGGTCGCTCTCGGCGTCACTCTCCAAGTCCGACCCTGTCCCGGTGGTGGTCTCCAGATCGGTGCCCGTAGTCGTGTTGACGTCCTCAAAGTCGCTCGCGTCCGACAGGTCGCTAGTCCTGGCTTTGAGCTTTTCCAAGTAGGAGTTCCCCAAATTGGTGCTGTTAAATCTCTCCTCCCCAGGCACCGAGTGGCTGCTGTTGCTAACGGCGGACATCAGAGGGAGCGGAGAGTGACCCAGAGGGCTGGGGAGTTTGGCCTCTTGCGTGTGGTTGACGGGGGTCTTGAGCAGGGGTGTGGGAGGTAAGAGAGGGGGTCTGGGGTACAACGAAGGAGGGAAAATTCCTGGGAATCCAGGAGCAAGAGTTGGGAACGCTGGGGGAGCAGGTGAGAACGGAAGTCCTCCTGGGTGTGGCCGGGAGGGGAAGTAATCACTAAAGCCGAGTCCAGCGTGATTGATGTTTGGTGATGTTTTGGACTTGTCCATCACGGAACTGGGCGTGAGAGGCAAACCTGGTGCGAAAAGGCCCCCGGGGTTGTAATGGTTCTTGCCCTCACAGAAGCGCCGGTGTTTGTTGAGCGAGGAGGTGGTGCTGAACATCTGGCCACAGTCCTTGCACTTGATCTGGGTCCGGCAGTCGGCGTGCATGCGCTTATGTCTGCAGAGGTTGGAGAACTGCGTGTAGGATTTGTGGCAGACCTCGCCTAAAGCATCAACAGAAACCAAAAGACCGAAACCCAGTATGAAATTAATATGAAAGAACTGGTTGCACACAGGAAAGAAAGCTGGGATTCTCAGTATATGAATGGGGGAGAAAAAAGAGAGGAACTGGAATGGTTTTCAAACCGCCAAGATGAGCAAAATAGCTCCCTTGGAGAAGTGGGGCCAGGGAGATGTGGACGACATGACAACGCGAACAAAAGCACGTGGAATTTATTAGAAAGGAGTAGTGTGGAGCAGAGGTGTTTCTCCTGTGTTTTGTTCCTAATGGTGCTCATTGGATCTGACGAAAGAGAATTTGCTTTCCAAGTTTCTTTCAAAGAGATGAAATTCTCCAGGGTGGAGCGTGGAGTTTTGCAGTTCTGTAATGCCAGGTTATCCAAGGGAAGTATGTGAATTTTTGTGAGTGATTGTTTCACTCTACAATCCTCTCTCTAGCCATCAGCAGCCTCCTTGGCTTCCCCACTTCCATTCAGTTGCAAGGGGCTTTTTCAGATCAGGAAGGAAGGCAGCCAGGAAGGCTGGAGAGTGATAAGAAGATGTGGAACAAATAGAAAAACACAACTATCCTCTCTCCAGCCATCTGCAGCCTCCCTGACTTCTCCCACATCCATTCAGTCCATGAGAATTTATCCAATGGGATTTTTTTCAGATCAGGAAGGGTAGCCAGGGAGGCTGGAAAGAGATGGGACAAAACCAACAACCCTTTCTCCAGCCATCTGCAGCCTCCTTGGCTTCCCCCTTCCATTCAATCCATGAGAATTTCTCTGATGGGACTTTTTCAGAGCAGGAAGAGCAGCCAGGGAGGCTGGAGAGAGATGGGAAGATGTGGAACAGAAAAACACAACAACATCCTGTCTTCAGCCATCTGCAGCTTCCCTGGCTTCCATCCTTTCCACTGAATATTAAGGGAATTTCTGGGGGAGAAGGGAGTGGCTGGGGCAACTTACATATGAAAGGCTTCACAGTGCTATGGATGTGTTTGTGCTGTTTGAGGCCAGAAGAAGTGGCAAAGGTCTTCCCGCAGTCTGGACAAGCATGCGCCCGTGCGCCGACGTGCTGAGAACGAATGTGCCTTTGGAGGTTGCTGGGGTCCGTGAAAACCTAAGGAGAGGGCAAAAACTTCTTGAGGATCCAAATTAAGACAAAATGCCATTTTCTTGTAGGGGAATCGTGTGTGTGTGTGTGTGTGTGTGTGTGCATGTATGAACAGGTTCATATCTGATTTGATTTGATTGATTTGATTTGACAACATCCAGGGTGGTTGACTGATTCCATTCACCATTCCGATTTGCTTGGGGAGTTGCTTCGATTCGGAGGGTGAACTGAATCAGCTTCAAATTCAATCTTTTGATCAATGCTTTGTAGAGCTCTAGGATGACTGCAGGATCAGCAAAATGGGAGAGGTTGTCATTTTTTTCCCAGGCAAGCTTGGGCTTTTGAAGGAGCAGAGACAGGTGAAAAAGCTCAACAGATTCCAGTTACACTTAAAGATTACTAAAATTAAATATAGTTCGTGTAGTTGTTCTCCTGTGATACAGTAAATACTTTGTTTTTCAGTCAGGTTAAAGCGTACGGTTCATTTACAACTTGGGGCAGTTTCTGGGGGTCTACTGGGGAAGGCTGACGCCCCCTCTTTCAGCCTTTGGCCCAATCCACCAGCAACCTTAACAAGGGCACGCCGACCCCGATGGCCATACCTTCACACAGTTTTCACACTCAAATCTCTTGCCACTGTCATGCGACATCTGGTGACGGATCAAGTTTGATTTCCAGTTGAAAGCCTTGGGACACTGGTCACATTTGTATTCCCTTTCTTCGGTGTGGATGATCATGTGCTGTTCCAAGCTGTTGAAGAAAAGCAAGGGAGGGAGAGGGTTGGCTGGCTGGGGACTTTAGAAACAGGTCTCCCGACTGCGGGACACCAGGAGGGGCTGCCCAGCTGTCCCCAAGGAGGTCCAAGAAAGACCACCTTCAAGGGGGGAAGATGCTCGCTCCTGAGCTTTGCTCCTGAGCCTCCCTGGGTCTGAAGACTGATGAGAACGACCCTCCTCATTCGACTCAACGTAAGATCAGTTTGGTGAGTGCGCGCAAGAGACATCTTGGTATCCTCCCTGTTTGGTCTGAAGGGGCCTACAAAGACCTCTTTTTATTTTCAATTCTTCCAGATCTAAAGATCTAGACCAGTGTTTTTCAACCTTGACGACTTTAAGATGTGTGGACTTCAACTCCCAGAATCCTCCAGCCAGCAGGTGAATTCTGGGAGCTGAAGTCTGCACATCTTAAAGCTGGCTGGGGAATTTTGGGAGTTGAAGTCCACGCATCTGAAAGTTGCCAAGGTTGAAAAACACTGATTTAGACAATGGCATTGCTTTGGTGTTACCACCATCACCTGTATTTGTTCGGAAACATCCTCTCACAGTCTTTGCACTCATGGACTTGCTCATCTTCGGCTCCCTCCTGCTTGATCTCTTCGGTCAGGGACTCATACAGGGAGCCGACAGCATGGCAGGAATATTTCTTGTGCCTCCTCATCTCTGTCTTCGACTGGAAGAGCTCGTCACAGTCCTCGCAACGGAATGTGTGAACCTCTGTGGAAAAAGCAGAAACCCCGTGATTATTGGCAGTGATGCTGGAGGACAGAAATTCCCCGAGGCCTTGATTTACTAAAAATATTTGTTAAGAAAAACTATAGGAAACTGCCAAACATTGACAGAAACCAGTGCTCATTTACTTTGGTGGGTGCAATTCTCAGGCAGATCTTGCAGATCTAGTGTTAACCCAGGGTTTCTCAATCTTGGCAACTTTAAGACGTGTGGACTTCAGCTCCCAGAATTCCCTAGCCAGCCTGGCCAGGGAATTCTGGGAGTTGAAGTCCACACGTCTTAAAGTTGCCAAGTTTGAGAAACCCTGGGTTAACCCCTGCCTTTTTAATCCATGTGCAGAAGCCGAAAAAGCGCCGTACAGCACATTAAAGAGCAATCACCCATTTTTATTCACTATTTTCTCCCCTGCAGCTTCCCTCAACGAACCTAAGTTTTAATGTACAATTCGAGCGGGCAGCTTTTTCATGTAAATTTCTCTGGTGTTACTCTTTGCCATGTAAATTTTCCTAGACCCAGGCTTTTTAATGGAAATCTCCTTAGGGTAAGTTCTTTTTTTTTAAAAGACTTTAAATAACTATGTTTTTTTCAAATGCACGCTTGCGAAGCACTTTCTCAGAGCGGATCCCTCAAAATAAATTTCTCCTTCTGCAGATTTTTGACGGGAGGGCACAAATGGGGTTTCTTGGGCCACAGCAGCACCTATTCTGGCAGATTTCTTTCAAATCCGAACATGACATGAAAATAATGATATCTTTCCAAGGAGGAAAACTGCTTTGAGTTTTGTCTTGGGTTGGATTTATGCTCAAAGGAGTTCTCTGCTCTTTGAATGCGATGCTGAGTGCTGAGGACGCTGGCAAGGCAACCCCAATGTCAAAATTCTGCCCGTCCAATTCTTTGCTTTAAAAGAAAGCTTGTGCGGAAGGAACCACGCTTGTGTGTGTGTGTGTGTGTGTGTGTGTGTGTCCTCTAATGCACATAATAAATTATTCCAGTCAAGGTCAAACAAATTAAAAGAAGGGCAGCTATTATTAAGTTTACAAGACAGCCTCCTGATGCAAGTGCCAAGCCAAACATTCAGCTTAGCGTTGTAAATTTTCCAGCAGAACAAAGTTGGGATTTCCCCCCCCCCCCCTTCTGCTTGCAACAGAGTCTTTGCAAGCTCCAGGTTTTTCCTTTTCTATGTGTTTTGCCCTTTCCAGCTTCTGGTCCTTAAAGCCTGTTTTGCAATTAAAGCTCCACGCCAGAAGCGATCTCGGCTGGCACGCATTTGGGGTCTGTGGGCTGTCCCCAGACAGAAGGAAGCGGGTCTGACTTTCAAAGACCGCGATTCACCGAGGTGGAAACACTTTTCCAAACTTTTAGAAAACGTCGCCCTGCCGAAACCCCACAGTGGTTGCTTCAAAAGCAGGCTCTGAGGTTCGAATGATGTGTAATACTCTATTTTTTTTTTAAATGCATTCCTATATGTGTCTGCTGTAGGTGTGGTGTTCCTTTACGTGCCTAATAAAGTCATTTCATGGGGATTATACTCAGATGGAATTGCAAAGAAATGCGCTGGTAAGAGGGCAGGCTGAGTGTTACGATGCACGTTCAAAAGAGGTGGCGCTTATATATGAACCTCTGTCTGCTATATGGCAACTCTGGACATCTGTTTGTGTGTGTATTTATATATACTCTCAAGCTTCTTCTGATGTCCTCTGCTTTAAAACAGTTCTGTAGCTTCAGATTTCTCCAGCCTACTTCTAAAACTTTGGCAAAGATGTTGAAAGATCTTTTTAATTGATTTGTGGGTTAGCGCGGGGCCGGGTTATCCCACCCTGCTCTTGTTAATCTTGACCCTTCCTAGGTTAAGGGCTAGTTTATTTTAACTGTACACCCTGGGTTGTACCACAGGGCATCGTGTGAAAACTGTAATCATGCTTCTGGGGGGGGCGGGGAGATTTGGTGGTTTGATGGTGGACTGATTTTATTGGACTGATGTAAATACAGTGCTTTTTAAAGTGTGCTATGCCTTGTTAAAGGTGGATAATAATCATTTCTAAACCAAATAAAGTTTGTCAACTTCTTTAACTTGCTGGATCCAGTCTGTCTCAGCTCCGCCAACACCAGTTTACATGTTGCAAAGCCCGTTCTGAGCTCTCCCCCAAATTTACCTTCCTCAGGACATTTTTGAACCGGCCCTTTTTGCAACTCAACCAGCCTGTGTAATGAGAGTGATTCTATTTTATTCTCTTTCTCACCCTCACCTCTATCTCAGCCTTCCTTGAGCCTCATATGATTTGATGCAGAGGAACTGTAAGAAATTAAACTGGGAGATGAGGTGCCCCGCTTAAAGCTTAAAGGAGCAAGATTCATGTCTTCATCCATCCACAGAGAGGAAATATCAAGGCTAAACAGGAGCACAGGCTAATACAGGTAGGGAGAAAATCTCATTTTCAGCTCCCATTCTCTGTCAAATCTGGATTACACAGAGGACTACATCGAGAAATGATTTTGCTTTTTTCTCTCTACCAGATCTCACTGACTATGATCCTGATTTTTTCCCCCATTACTAAATGTGATGGGAGATAATTTGTTTTCATCCAAAGGAAAAGAGAACTTTGGTGAAATTCTCATGGGCAAAATCAAGTGTCCTTGCACTGATTTGGGGACAAGGTGAACAAGGAGACTGTGATTATGTTCTCCCTTTCACTGCTCAATCTTTTCTCCAGCCATCTGCAGCCTCCCTGGCTTCTCTGCCTTCCATTCAATCCCAAGGGAATTTGCCTATAAGACATTTTCGGAATAGGAAGGAAAGGCAGCCAGGGAGGCTGGAGAGGGATGGGAAGATGTGGACCAGAAACACAGAACAACATCCTCTCTTCAGCCATCTGCAGCCTTCCTGGCTTCTCTCCCTTTCATTCAGTCCCAAGGGAATTGGCCTATAAGACATTTTCAGAGTAGGAAGGAAGGGCAGCCAGGGAGGCTGGTGAGTGATGGGGAGATATGCAAAGGAAAAACACACAACCATTCTCTCTCCAGCTATCTGCAGCCTCCCTGGCTTCCCACCCTGCCCCACCCAAATGAAGACATTGGGAGAGCCCTGTTCCAGATGGGGAAATGGGAAAAGCTGGCAGCAATAGCCTCCTCCACTCTCTCCAGTGATTGAATCCATTCACAAGATCACAGAGCGAAACCCAGAAGCAATTCTCAAGTCCCTGCTGAGAATGAAGTAGAAAAACAGAAGCCCCTTTCAAAGAAGAAGGAAACTTGAGATTTTGCAGGACAGGCATCAGTTTGGCATTCTGGATCTCAGTCTTCTGCTCCACCAAGAATACTTGGGACATAGCAGAAAGTCACCAAAGAGAAGAAGTTTCAAAAATAAATATAATAAGAAATGGACAAGGTCATAATAGCTTTCAAAGGGATCAAAGGGGAAGCCAATTATATGGCATCGACAAGCTAATCTACCAGAACCATGTCTCGAAGGAATTTAAGTGCCCTGCTCAAATTTCCTGCAGCGATAAGGGGGCCTGCAGAATTTGGCTGCAGTTTGGGGAAGGAAAAGAGCGATTTTGAAAAAAAGAAAAGATAATTATCTTTGTATGGTCCCTTTTAGCATTTCCTTTCTTATGTGATTTGGCGCTCTGCTGGCATGGTGAGGGGAGAAAGCCCTGTTAAGGGCGAGTGGGATTTTTTTCAAAAAAATGATAGAAAAGTAAGGAAAGGCAACGTATTGAACCGTCAAATGTGTTCTGATGATAGGGTGTTATGTTTGGGAAGCAATTAGGCAGCACTGCCTCTGCTTGATACGCGATCAGGAGGACAGAACGGAAAAAACGAGCATTGTTGGAAAAGTATGTTTGGTTTTCTTATTTGGTGGCTTTGCAAATGTCTCTTTCTGGAATCTAAATAATAACAAACACCTATGGAGCCCAGAAAATGTATGCCCCCGTTTGCTACACTTCCGTTTCCTTCCTCCCACTCTGGCTTCATTTTCCGTAGGAACCCCCCACGCCGGTTCATCTGAAGATGGAAAACCATCAACCTTACAGGAGAGACAGAAAATCCGAATTTGAGAATGGCGAATGTGGACGCCCCAATCACAAGACCCAGACAGGAGGACATCAGAAGCCCGAAGCAACATTAGAAGAACGTCCACCTGTTGCTGTGATGACAGAGTTTCTGCTTCGTGATTGCAGACCGGGTCCAATGTTTAACGGTAGAGCCGGCCCTGATGACCTGTTCCGGCCATGCGATGGTACAAAATAAACCACCTCCATTTCTCTATCTTGGAAAAAGAGGAAATGTATCTCACCTTCCAAACTAGGCGGCAGGTTTCCAGCAGAGAAATTTCCTTCTTTCATATACATCAGCAGCTCTTCTCCGGGTTCTATCTCTTTAATAACTTTATAATAAATCTAGACATGGACAACAAGGGAGAACAAGAGAGAAAGAGAGAGAGGAAAAAGGGGGGTGGGGGAGAGAAATTAAGAATTTGGGTGTCAGTTAACGTTATTGGAAATGAAAAAGTGGGTTATTTAGCTTGATCATGGTGGTTGATAGCAATCACTTACTATTGTCCCTCTTACCCCAGAAGGTTCTCACATGAGAAGGTCCATTCTGGAGAAGGTTCCACCATTGTACATATGGTGTGTTCAGCAAGGAGCACTCTGGCCACATATGCACTGGTCTTCTCAATATTTCCTGACTGTTGTAGCATTTTCTTGAGATACCCCAGTTCAACATCCTTCTGATGAACTTTTGTAGGTCTACCAGCCTTGGTAAGGCAATTAGCTTGGTCAGTTTGAACTTCTACAAGGGCTTCCCGCCTCTGCATCCATTTCAACCCAAGCTCCTTGTGTATTCATGCCCTGCAGAAAATTTCCCTACATTTTTCCCCCGACCCATTCTCATTCAGTTTGGTGCCAAGGATTCACTTTCATGCTTTCTTTCAAGAGAGAGGAGAATGTTGCTGAAATTCCCATCTTTCAATGTCCCCCAATGGAAAACAGGATGAAAATGAAAGCAGGAGTAGTAAACAGTCAAAAACTTTGAATTTAAGACAGCGTGCACCACCTGAGGACAATATCGAGAATCACTTTGCACGCCCCAAAGAATGAGATTTTAGAGTTGGGTTAAACTATAACCACAACACCTAAAGTTCAGGCTGCTGGAATTTTGCAGCACAATGGTTCGCCTGGATGTGGGCTGTGTTATAAAATTGGAAAAGGGAAGATTCTGGGAAGCAGGTGCCTTCCATTTCCCCCCTTAACATACCCGGTATTCCCAAAATCATATTGCTATCTTTGGTGCTAAAATGAATGATCTGAAATGTATCTTGGGACTCTGAGTCACCTACTAGGGTTCACACCCCAATCTTGATTTCAAGAGCTTCCTGGCTATTCTTTATCCTTTTGTAGGAGCTGTTGCCAGTGGTGGTGTTGAGAACATTTTGCCCCCTACCCCAGAAGACCAAGGATTCTGGACTTGCTTTAGCCTCCCCTAGAGCTGTGGGCAAAGGGCCTTTTCAAACATCACCATTTTATTCAATGGGGGTGGGGGTCACGAAGCTTCTCCAGGAAAAAAAGACCATCTCCCACAATTTGAGATACGGTGTAAGAGTTAAGGTGTTGGATAAAGACTGGGGAGTCCCAGGTTCA
The DNA here is from genome assembly GCA_030867105.1 of Liasis olivaceus. Lineage (NCBI taxonomy): Eukaryota > Metazoa > Chordata > Lepidosauria > Squamata > Pythonidae > Liasis > Liasis olivaceus. Next base: position 4,553,639 of record CM061356.1, read on the forward strand.
ATTCTTCACTCATCTATGGACCTGGAATAGGGGTCTTTGGGTCAGTCACTCTCTTTCAAGCCAGCATACCTCAAAGGGTTGTGGTAGAGGAAACCCTGCCTTCTGCAGCTGGAGGAAAGACAGATAGAATTTCTATGGAGAAATGAATGTAGAAATAAATACATCCAGGGAGGGATTTGCCAATTAGTGAAAATTGCATAGCTTTTTTTCCTCCCTCCCTCCCTCCCTCCCTCCCTTCCTTCCTTTTTATAGATTTTTTTATCCCGCCTTTATTATTTTTATAAATAACTCAAGGTGGCGAACATACCTAATACTCCTTTCTCTTCCTATTTTCCCCACAACAACAACCCTGTAAGGTGAGTTCGGCTGAGAGAGAGGGACTGGCCCAAAGTCACCCAGCCAACTTTCAGGCCTAAGGCAAGATTTAAACTCACCGTGTCCTGGTTTCTAGCCTGGTGCTTAACTACTAGACCAAACTTCCTTCCTTCCTTCCTTCCTTCCTTCCTTCCTTCCTTCCTTCCTTCCTTCCTTCCTCCCTCCCTCCCTCCTGCAGTAGCAACCACTCTATTTGTATTTTATCCAACTGCCTCTTCACATATAAACACACACAACAGTGGAGAATATTCAGAGAAAATGCTGCTATGGTGTGGGAAGGCCCTCTGAATCCCCCCCCCCCCCCAGTTTGCTGAAAAATGCTAGCCCAGATCTAGTCCACCTCTTCCTAAACTTTAAATGCTCCAGAAGCCCCCCTCTTTCTACTTCCCATACCAGAGCCTGCCTTGAAATCATCACAAATTGCCCCACTACAAATCCCATCACTCTTGGGAGGTCATATATCTGAATGGCAGGCACTCATCCTCCGCCCTTCCTCTTCCCCGGACAGGCCGTGAAAATTCACCAGAAGTTTTTCAGCGGCGCTGCTTGAATTGGTCTCGAATCTGGTTTTAGGCAAATTTCAGCGGAGTTCAGTGGAGTCTGAATACTGCCACGCACATACTTAACGTTAAAGAATGATTCATTCAGGGTATAATACATACCATCCTGTAGCCAACAGAAAGAACAGTATCCCATTTATCTTTTTTTTCCCCTTATGGGCACAAAACTGTTATTGTTTCTTTCTGATTTCTGTTTACTTTTTTTCCTTCTCCTTTCAAGCCAATACATTCTGGCACATCTTTCCCCAATACAGCCAAACAGTCTGTCAAATATTAACTTAATAGATGGAAAAATCTGGCTCACGAACTTACAGTTTTAAAAGCGATCACTGGTGACGTTATACATTTTTATTTCATTGGAAACGCCTGCGTTCTGGGGTTCCCCCGCTAGGGGGCAGCGCGTACCAATTAAAACTGACTTGGATGCCAAAGGAGCAGCCACTTAAATAAACCTTGTATTCTCTTCCCTTCTTTTCATCTCGTAGCAACTCCAGGGCTATCTCTTAAAAGCGTCTTTTCGCGGCCCACGAAAAAGGCCTTTCCTTGGTGGATCAAAGAACTCACTCACAGCCCGACGTATGGTACATAAAGAACGATTTGGGGATTCTGCTCGGTGTTGCAAGCCGCACCTAAAAAACTTCTCTAAGTTTTGACAGTGAGATGGAAGAAAGGGTTTATTTGGAAATCATTCTGGTTGATCTGGGTGGCCTAGCACTGGAAAGCCTCTAGTTGTGATCCTGGTTTAATGGCAGTTTCTAGGGAAGAAACATTAACGAAGGCAGGTCTCTTGGGGGTGGGTTACCAGATGTCCGGCGAAAGGAGGACACGTCCCCCTTTTTATCCCCATGTCCTCCATCCGGCAGGCCATTCGATATGATCGCTGGCACGTGTTCTTGAAAATAAAGATTTGATGGGAGAAGATGGCGACGGAAAAACCCGTCTTCCTGATGCTGGAAAAAGTAATTTCATATGCATGTAGGCCTAAGTACATTTTTTTGCTGAAATTTTTGTTGCAGATGCCAAGAAATTTAATCTGTGAGCATGTCCTCCTTTCCCCCCGTTTTGTCCTCCTTTCCAATTGTCTGTGTCCTCCTTTGCCTGTTCAGATATCTGGTAACCCTTCTTGGGGATAACAAGGTGGCAAAAATGGGGAAGGAAGGGAAGAATGAGAGGAAAAGGAGGAATAAGAACAGGAGAAGATGGATAAAACAAGGGAAATGCTAACCCAGCGTTCCTCAACCTTAGTGACTCTAAGATGTGTGGACTTCAACTCCCAGAATTCCCCAGCCAGCCATGCTGGCTGGGGAATTCTGGGAGTCGAAGTCCACACATCTTAGAGTTGCCAAGGTTGAGAAACGCTGTGCTAACCTGTTTTTCCTAGGCCACATCCCCCAAGGAAAAGAGTAAGGTTAAATTTAGAGTGCCCTTGTGTATTATTCTGCAATGGACTACAAAACCCCCCAAATTCTATGCAGTTAGAAAGACCAGGTCTCCAAGCCCTGGTGGCGGGGTGGGGAGCATTTGCAACTCTACCACAGCATCTTGGTTTAGTTTCTCTTTCTTGCAAAAGCCTGCTTTCGCGTCAAGCCTATCCATCACCGAAATGTCCCCGATACACTCATGGCTGTTGTTAAGGCAGCCTCCGGTCTCATGAACGTCAGGCAGACCGCACCCCCCTCGCCATTCAAAGGAAAAGGGAATTTCACTTATTTAAGCCAGCAGCCCCTCCGTTCCTTCCTGCCTAACCAAAATCTTTATTTGTATTTTCAAGGGGGTGGGTGGGGAGAAGGCCAATTCCAGAAATATAGCTGAATGTCCGTCAGCTGCATCCTGATTTTTCCTTCTTTACAACGTCTAGGATGGAAGCAAATCCAGGAGAAACATGGAGGAGGAGGAAGACTCCAAAAGATTTCTAAGCATATTTTTTGGCCTAGCAAAGGGGTTGGTAATCAGCTTGGTTCGCCCACTTATAACTAGGCTGAAATGGCCTTCTGAAATGTGCACAAATTTGCAGGCGTTTGGTGGGGATGGTTTCTCCAGGGTAAGGAGAAATTATCCAACAATTTCTGAAAAAACAGGATGTCTGTCTGCTTGCCTGTCTGTCCATCCATCCATCCATCCATCCATCCATCCATCCATCCATCCTCTCTCTCTCTCTCTGATCTATCCATCTTATTTATATAGCTTTAGTGGCAACTGTGGCCACAGCATTGAAAATCCTCCAGCTTTTCCTCCTGGGGTCTTCTCTTGGAATGGCCTGGGATGTGGAAAGTGTGGGGGGTGTACAGATGGTGGAAAGAAGATGGTGCAACGAAAGGGAGACCGTTCACATCCAGCCCTTGCCACGGACTTAGTGCAGAACACCCCAAGATGCCCTCAAATTCTCACCTCCACTGGAAGAATCTTTAAAGCAAATTGAAAGAGTTGGCAAAGATGCAGAAGAATTTCTCGGCCCAGCACTACATTCAAACTCAAGACCCCCCCCCCCCCAAAACAGATTTTAAAACTACTTTTAAGGCATACGCACTAATTCTCTTAAATTCAGTCAGATTTATTCCCAAGTAATTGCCTGTAAGTTCATGAAAGGAGACCAATTTTGGGAAAGAAGAATTAATTACAAACAAGGTTCTTCACTACGAAAGCACATGGTCTGGGTGAGTCTGCAAGGAACTTCAAATCCCCATTGTTTTCCCAAATTCATATAATTTCATTGCAGCAGCAAGGAAATTCTTCCAGTTTTGGACAAGCCATTGCAAAAACTTCAGAAAATAAAGATACAGATTGAGGTTTTCTTGCACTTAGAACAGCTACTAGGAATCGGGACTGTTTGCTAGCACCGAAGCAAGAAAAGAGAGAAGATAGGATTCCGGTTTTTAAATCCTTAGGGATTCCTGCTAATTTGGGGGTTCAATCTTTTCATTCCTGGCCCTGTTTGAATGCAGCAGAGCTGTTTGTCAAAGGTGGGAAGGGACCACCTATTTAAAAGTTTAGAGTTAAGCTCTCGTAACTGGAAGGCTTTCAAAGGAGTTGGACAGCCAGCTTGCCGTGATGATGAATTTCCACTGGAGATTCTTCATTTTTGAGATTTGTTCAGGAGAGGTGAGCAGGAGTGCAATGCTCACCAGTCTGAAATTGGTTGACATGATGGTTCTTAACTTTTCCCCCTCATGTGGCTGGTGGGGACGTTGAATGGTGGGGAACTTAGGAGTTGTCAGCTAAAATGTCTAACAGACATCAGGCTGAGAAGGTTTGGTTAGAAAATGAGATTGCCCTTAGTGTATCTGATCTACATAATGAATACCGCCAGAAAAGGGGAGAAGGGTATGATTTTGAGTTTCACATCGCCCGTATCCCAAACCTGCTCTCCAATTTCCCCAAAGTTGTCTTCCTTTGTGGAAGAAGGGGTTGGGTTTGGTTCTGTGAAGACTTTCACGATTTCTTGTAATTGTGCTCACATCAGCAACTGTACATAGGAGAATCTCACCCAGCGGTTCTTTTCACCCGAACTTTTGAAAAAAATTAAAGCAAGCTGGCAAGTTTTTGGTTCATAAAGTTGAGAATTGGAAGAGTAAAATTGCCACCCATCACTAAAAAATAGTTATTCCTGACTGTCAGAAATCTATAGCACAGCCCTCCGAGGCAGCTAATTTAAAGATAGTTAATGGAAGAATATCTTAGAGTTCAGAAGGATCTCAGACATCATCAAGGGCAAACTCCTGCGGTGGATGGAATCTGCTAAAGCAATTTGGACAGGTGACTCTGCAGCTTCTCTTTGAGGACCTCCAGAGATGGAGAACCCACCACTTCATGTGGCAATCTGTTCCATTGACCCACACTTGTATAGTCCAGACGTTCCTCCTGACAACTAGCCAGAACCTGCTTCCTTCTAGGTTTAACCCATTCATTTTGCTCCTGTCCTCTGGAGGAACCGAGAACAAAGCCACTCTTTCTTCTGTATTACAACCATTCAGATATTTGAAGACTCTCCCCTCAGTCAACTTTTCTGTAGGCCACAAAAATTCAGATCTTTTAATTGCTCCTCAGAGGGCTTGGTTTCCAGACCATTCACCATCTTGGTAGCCCTATTCTGAACTCACTCCATTGTGTCCCTGTCTCTTGTGAACTGTGGTGCCCAAAAATGCACCCAGGACTCCATTTGGGGCCCAACTAGAGCAGAACAAGGGGAGAATTTCTTCCCGCAATCTGGACTTGATGCTTCCGTTAATGCACTCCAAGATAGCATTGGCCTTTTGAGCAGTGGCGATAGGGCCACTGAAGTAAGTCCTACTGTTTTCAGTAGGGTTTACTTCTTAGTAAGCCTTTAGAATGGCAGTTTTATAGATAGGATAATCCTATCAAAGGAGGAAAGGAGAAGCGCTCAGTTTTGGTCATCACGGTACAAGAAGGATGCCGAGAAAGTGGAAAGAGTACATGGAAGCATGACAAAGATGATGAGAGTCTTGGAGGCTAAATCCTATGAAAAGCTGGGTATTTTTAGCCTAAAGAAGAGAAGACACCTGATAGCAAATCCTTGAAGTGCCATCAAAGGGAAGAAATTGTCAATTTATTCTCCATGGCACACAAGGGTAGAACAAGAACCAGTGGGTGGAAGCTTTACACAGAGAGATGCAAACTTGGAATAAGGAAGAACTTCTTGACCAGGAGAGCTATTGAGCAGGCAACAGCTACCTCCTGGAGTTGTGGAGGCTCCATCCCTGGAGATTTTCAAGCAAAGCTTGGACAACCATTTGTCTGGGATGGCCTGAGGATTCGGGCCCTGGGTTAGGGGTTGGCTAGAAGACCTCCAAGGTCACTCCAGTTGCACGATTCTGTAATTCTATGAGATCCTGTGGCAGAGTAATTGTCCCATTCCTATTCTCACCTGCACACTACAGCTAGGGGGAGAAGAGAGAGTTGTAGTTCACCAGCATCTGGATAATCACAACTTCCATATCTTTGGTTGAACAGATGTATGATGTAACATCAGACTTATACTACTAAACCTAGTTCCATCAGACCTTACAGTCTAGCTGCTAAATGGAGCTGCTCCTAAATCTTATTTGTTCCCCTTGCATATTTGTCTCTCTGTGTTAGGCTCTCTGGTTCTCCCCACTTATTTCTCATAGTCTGTGCACTAATGTAGAAGCATCTGAGATTCGGAGAGGCACCAGCTACCCCCTCCGCATTGTCGTTTCCTGCCAAATTCTGGGTCCCCAGGCCGAGATGATCTTTTTTAAAAATGATGTTTTCAAGCTGTTGATTAACTGACTGCCTTCACCGGGCCAGCTTGCTAGACAGATGATGATGATGATGATGATGATGATGATAATGATAATGATAATAATGATGATGATGATGATGATGATGATGATGATGATATGATGATGATGATAATAATAATAATAATAATAATAATAATAATAATAATAATAATAATAGATAATAGTTTCAACATTAAGGCTGCATTTTTTAAAAAATGGGCCCTTTCGAGATTTGAGCAAACCCTGGCTGAGAAAAGGAATAAACAGAAAACCCAGAAAGGGGAGAAAGATCTCAATTTGGCAATAAAAACACAGAAATGTCCTTAAAAAACTTTTCATATTGAGGAAAGGCCATAAAATATTTATGCACTTTCTAATAACAAATAACAACATTAGTAAGTACTGTACTATGGTCCCAGTCAACATGGAAGGAGGTGAAAATCTTTCCCGATGTGTCTTCTACTGTGAAATTTTATTCTTTGGCAAAGATTATAAACCCAGTTAGACCTTGATTTAATAGAGCCCATTTAGTGGGCTTGGAATACAACAGACAGCATTTCCATCTCAGAATAAGAGACCGGTCCATTGCATCTGAAGCAGTTGAGACAAAATACTAAAATTCGTGTTAGACTTACACGATCCTTACATCGTTTGCAGCATGAAGTCATGGAGATGACTTAAATTGGGGCAAATGATATACATGGCTGCAAAGAACGCTATTTTGCATTTTACAGCTGGGAATCACCACTTTGATTTTTCCAGCAATCCTAACCAAGTTTCACCTGTTGGGTGAATCAAGCTGTTGGGGTGTAGGCTGTGTGAATCCCAACCTATTTGGCCAATTCATAGTGAAGATGCCGTTCTGCATATCGGGCAGAAGATTTCTTATTTTACTTTTCTTGTTTGAAAATAAGGCGGCTTATTTTTGACCAGACATCTTTAGCAGTGCATTGCAAGCAGAGTGTTGTTGCTATATGCGTTTTCTCTCTGCAGCCGTTTTATATTTGCGAAAGAGCAAACGAATCAAAACGTTATAAATAAAGTTCAACCGTGGGTAACCTGTCCTGGTCATTTTTATGAGATCAATATCCAGCATGCTTAACAATGCATCTAATCCCCCTTTTTTTTTCTCACAAGAAAAAAAAGAAGTTATTAGCGGGGCTCATCTCTGAGGAAAATAACATTTAGCAATATCTAAACCAATTATGTTCTGCAGTTGTTCTGAGAAGCATAATTTTATGAGCTGATTGTCACCCGAGGGGACCAGCCTCAATCAAAATTGAGTAAGATTCAGGAATTTTCGCTGCATCAGGAATTAAAGCCCAATGCCATCTTCACGGTAAATGCGAGAGTATTTTGTCCCCGATATTCTACATTATGGGAGGCATTTTTAAGAGCCAATGGATCGCCTCTAAGACTCATCACCTTTCCGATCTCACCTTAAACAACACTGAATGATGGATTTTTGAAAAAGCTGGTTCAGTTGGTTGGGTTCACTGATAATTCTTAGCCAAAACCAACTGACCACATTCAGGAGTTAAACTAATCCATATTACCATTATTGCTATTGTTGTATTATTATATATTATAGCATTATAATTATAGTACTGTTGTGCATGTATTCTTAAAGGTCCAATATTATTATCATATAATATATTGATCTGGCTGAATGTGGGATTATGGAACAGACTGATTGCAGTGTGCTCTGAGAAATATTGTTATGTTGATGGCCATTTGTTCTTTCAAATAATTCTTTAAATGAATTGTCCTTTTTATAACCTTAAGAGGTACACATTATATATCTTTTTCCTCTTGAGTTTAAACATATGTACATTATTTCAAAACAGAAATAAAGTAGAGTTAAAAACTAGTTTTCTACACCAGTTCATAAAACATGGTTTGCATTTAAGCATGCCATGCGACCTCAGCCAGTTATAGCTCCGCCAGTAAACCCTGGTTAAACAAACCAGAATGTAGCTCAATGCGTGAACCCAGTGTGTATGTTTGGGCCCAGGGGTGTATATGCACAGAGGTTCATACCTGTTCATTAATGGGACACACCACTAAGTTTTGTTCTTCGCTCGAGCGAGCCACCCGGATATATTTCAACCAGTTCCCGTTTGATGTTGGGTTTGCATCCATGCAGAATTTGTTGAGATCCAGCTCCTCGCCAATCTGCAAGAGAGGATGAGAAGGTTGGGCACAAAACTAATCCATCAGGAATTGTTCATGGAGAGGAGGCCAAGAGAGAGAGATCGAGTAATTTCAGGCAGGAGAACTGCAAGGGTGTCGCAAGCTTTGCAGAAAGCTTGGTACAAATCTAGGAGGACTTCAGATCTGAAGTCCTTCTTGGATTCTCGCAAGAGAGAATCTCACAAACCCATCAAGGTGCAAGCGTGGGCTGTGAGAAATCAAGTGACACCACCAACCTTTTGAACAGTTCTCGCATGGGCTGTCCCCCGTTCAACTTTTCTCAAAACAAGAGATAAAGAACCTTTCATTTCTTCACACAGGAAAGGTAATAAGTATCACGAAAGCACTGAAAGCCATTCTCGCCCCCCTGCCCTCCCCACCCTTCTACAGAGGCAGGCGGATATGTTCAAATGCACGGGTAACTTTCCAGGCACTTGATTACAGGAAGGGTGACTGAATAAAAATCGGGGAATACAATGCAGGAAGCGACGGGGAGCTGATTGGCAAGGTTACCTGTTTGGTTCGGAGTTCGGTCAGAGGGACGGATGTCAACCTAGGAGGTGGCACCCTTTTAAACTGATCTCGAAGGTTCAGCAAACTGCAAACCGGGGCAAAAGCACCAGAACTGACTTTGCTGTCCAGGCACCCCCAGATCCAACACTAGCTGACTTCCTGCTAGCTCTGAAGCCTAATGTAGAAGGGGGGTCTCTTGTGTATGACACCTGTTCTTCTTTTAAGGCTAAATAGATCCTGATCTTTCAACTGGCCTTCCTACGGCTTGGTTTCCACATCCCTCACCAGCTTGGTAGCCCTTCTCTGAATTCACTCCAACGTGTCCCCATCCTTTTTTGGAACGATGGCGCCCAGAACTGGACCCGGGACTCTTTGTGGGGGCCAAGCAAGGCAGAGAAAGGGGGGACATTCACTTCTCATGGTCTGCATCATGGGATCTACTCAGACACCCAGATCCTTTTCGCACAGGCTCTTTCCAAGCCAGATCCTCTGCCCGAGCCCCTCAGTTGTAAAGGCAGGTTGTGGAATTGTATGATTTTGCTTCAGGATCGTGTCTAAAAGCCTTATGAAGTATAATTTTGCATACAATCCTTATGAAGGTTTTTGGATAAAATCCTGCCACGGATGCCTTCAAGCAGAAGCTAAATCAGGCATGCTTAAATTTGAATTCTTCCTCTGAGCTGAGGGTTGGACTCAGTAGCCGGGATGAACCATTCCAACGCTGGTTTTATTCCAGTGGGCCCACTTTCTAAACATCTCCTTGCCCTGTCTGAAACATGTCTCCAACTTCCTTTTTGCCCCTCCTGAACCTTTCATCCTTTATCTAGGATCTCCAGATGTTGGATTCGTCACAAAACTTTTGAAGACAAGAAGGGAAATAGGAGAGGTGACCACTTTATTTAGCCCCATCATCTTGGTCAAATACCCAAGGTTCACTCAAAGCATCTCCTTCATGCCTCGATTGTTAACATCCACAGTTCCTTCAGCTCTGCTTAGGGAATGTGCAGATTTGAAGGAGCTTTGATCCAGAAAGTTCTTCTCACCCATCTCCACCAGTCAAATTCAATATGTGCAGCTATCTGCAGTTTGGAGAGGACCGAAATCTGCCATTTCAGTGTGACAAGGGAAAAAGCGCCTTAGGGGATAAAAAAGAAAGTGTGTGTGTGTGTGTGTGTGTGTGTGTACGTGTGTGTGTGTAGCACCTACATCTAGTGACCCAAATGTAGCTGAAGATTCAAACCCAGATTCGAAAGAGCTAAACTCCCCCCTTGATGGATGAATTCAGTTCTTTTTCTCTAGCATTCTGTTTTCTACCTCTTCTTCAGTTAAACATTTTGAGCTATTCTGTCCTTCTAAAGGCAGAACAAAACAAAAAAAATGCAACATTTGGTACATTCTATCAAGAAAGGGACCTGAACCAAGTGTCACCTAACCCCACAACGTCTGGGAACCAAGCTTCTACCAAATTTGAGGTTTCTCAATTTGAACAGTATCTTTCATGTGTGAAAACCAGATGCTTTTAGCTATATAAGGGCAGGAATTTAGGTAAGTTAGCTAGAATGTGGAGGAGAGGTGTCTGTATGACTGGGGGCAGATCCTGTGCACTCCTTTTATCTGACCATTGCCTCGGTAGCAGCTCTTCCTCCTGTCCTTCAAGGCCATTCCCTCTGCCCCCTACAGGAACTGGCTGCATCGTTCACATCTTCCAGGAATAAAATATCCATTTTGGATGTCTTCTGCAGTTGGTACCTAACAGGAGATGAATGAGTCCTTCCACATGAGGGGCCTCTTTGTGGGGCCCTTGTGGGGCGAGGGACCACCCTAAACCTGTAAGCCAAGCACAAGAAAGCAACCCAGCAACACAAACACATGGACTGGTTTTCCAAGCAGGCTTTTACAATACCCCGCTTTCTATTGAGCAGTGGGTCCCCCCCAATTCCACTTCTGCCTTCCAACCTTTCTTATCCCTCTAAATTTATACCCTGCAAATCTTGCCAGCTGTGGAGGCAAATGGAAACGGAGCGCCCCCCCCCCCCCAAAAAGACAGTAAATGGCCACAGAGCGATGTTTCTTGTTGGCGCTGCTGCTTAAACAATTATGTTGGCTTCTGTGGACCAGATGGGGGCTGTTATCAAAAGCAGATCCTGGCCGCGGGTTTAATTCTCATTCTCCGCGACTGGCTAGGGAACAGACCCAGGGCCTTCCATATGGATTTTTTCCTCCATAAAATTTTATAGCTTTCCAAGGATACATCATTCATATATTTTATGAGGCTTAATCACTCACTCAGGCCAATGCAAATGCACCAGTGGCTGGTGGGCTCCCACCCTGTTCCCCCAAACTGGTGTTTCTTGACCTTCTGAAGGCCTCTAGTTACCCAACAACTGGTTAATCAGGCAGATGCAAAGCAATATATGGTTCTTTTTTCCTGCAGGCATCTCAGTTTATGGTTGTGAGACAGGTTTGTTGCTTAAAAAGTGAAGTAATTCGATTTGCAAAAAAAAAAAAAAGATCTCTTTGGTCTAAGTTTTTACACAGTGTGTTTGGGCTTAGTTTACTGAAAGTAGGATTTACACTATATGAACTGGCTACTGGGGTTTGATAACCCCTGTTTATATCTTAGTATGAAGCACACACACCAAAATTTAATCATACCTTAGCACAGCGTTTCTCAACCTCAGCGACTTTAAGGTGTGTGGACTTCAACTCCCAGAATTCCCCAGCCAGCAGTAATTTCTTACCCATTTGGCATCTGGGAGTTGAAGTCCACACGTCTTAATAAGGTTGAGAAACACTTCCTTAGCGCAATGTGGGAGCACAATGTACAGTATGTGTGTGACGTGTAAGCCTGGCGCATCCTTCATGCAGGTCAAAGACCGCAATAAAATTTACTTACCCACTTGGCGCATCCATCCGAGCCCCACCCATAATCTTACCCCATTGTGCTGGTTCTGCTCAGCCCTTCTCTATCTACACCAAAGTTAACTGATCATGTAACATGCTAAGGCTACAAATTTGGACGGTTAACCCCTGAATGACCACTAGGTGGCCACAAAGACCTGCAGAAAATGTTGAGCTCTTTCCTGCCAGCTGGTGGTCATGCAGAGTACTGCGGCTCGAACAGGGTTATCTTTGCTAAGCTAAAGCAAACCAGCTGCATTAGGTCTTAAAATAAGGGTCTGGTTCACACACTCCAAGACAGCAGGTGGTTGGCATCCAAGATCCCTTCTCCAAATAAGACTGAAACATCCAGATGAAAATCACTAGGCCTTCTGAAGAGTGAAAAAAGGCATTGTTGGGAACAGAGCAAACGAAGGACTTCTTCGTTGGCTATCCCAGACGACGGGCAACGTGGTGGAGATTTCTCGCCTGTTCGGTCCACCTCCTATTTGCTCCTCTGACATCCTCCCGCGGCTGCAAACGCGCTTCCCAATTCCTCCTCGGCTCCACCGTGTGGTTTTTAAAGACACAAAGTGTCCTTTTATCGCGCTGATCAATTCAGAAAGGGGCGACTAGTAAGCCGAGAATATTTGGATAAACTTGTCAGCCCTCGAAAGCCAAGAAAAGATCTTTTGTCCATCCCAAGTGGGAGGGGAGAGCAGTGGAGTGAAAAGGGGGGGGGTGCCGGGGAGACACCCATTAGCCTGCCATGGGGTTGCTGGATCGGATCCAATAAAAACTCCGCTTGGCATGGGGCGAAAAAAGAAAGGAGATGGAGGGTGTCTAATGAAGAATCTTTTCCTTGAGGGCTTAAGTGTTTTTGATTTATTTATTAGAATGCAGTCCTGACATCCTTCTGTATACTTGAATTCCGTGTGGCAAAAGACCTTCTAAAGAACATTGTGGCTTGACAAAGGGGACTTTGTGTTAAATAAGTGAGTGGAGAGCTCCTCCGATGGAAACAGGGCTACCTGACAGTCAATTGAAGCCAGCCTGCCATGCAAATTTACTTTCCCCAGCCTAACAAGGCCTTCAGGTTTTTCTTTCCACATTTTTTTAGAAAAATTATCCCCTGGCCAGTGTCCAATACCTGAGGCCAATTAGGACCAAAGATGAAGGAAAGATCTCAGCCAAACTCTGGATCCATGTCGCCAGCATCAGCTGCACCAGTTTCCACCAGTCTGGTCTTCCCCACCAAGAGGGCATGGATTGCCCCAGGAAACTGAGGAAGGGGCAGGGTTGAAGTTTGAAGAGTGATAGAGAGATGGAATACCTCTTTATTTCAAAGGGGTTTAAATTTGTAGGGCCTGATTAATGGCATCTGAGATGCAGGGAAGAACTATACGATGGTTGGGCCAAGCTGTTGAGTATTATCCTGGAGAACTAGAGGGCTTCAGAAGAGAAAATGTCATCCCTATCATCAAAAAAATGGAGGAAAGCTAGCAAACTACAGACCAGTCTAACATGAATGCTGGGAAAAATTCTAGAGCTGAACATAAATCTGTAAGCATCTTGAAAGGGTTTGTCAAGAACAAAACCTGTTAGACCAACTTTCTCTCATTTTTTGCTCAGGAAACTTCCTTAATAGAGTGTGGGGATACAGTAGACATAATATAACTTTGTTCAAAGTGCCCCATGGCATATTGAAAATAACATAACTATATTAACAACATTAAACAGAGACAGGCGCAAAGCTTCTTAGGAAACAAAAAGCAAATGAACAAATATAGGGTGCATTGTGAGAAAGAGCTTGGAATAGGAGTTGATTACAAACTGAATGCGAGCTAGCAGTGTGATGCTCCTGCAAAAAAGGCAAAGGCAATTTTGGGCTGAATCAATAGATCTAATATTTCCAAAGTAGCAATCATTCCACTTATATTTTGCATGGGTCAGACCTCTCTTGGACAGGTCCTGGGTTTCACACTCTACACTCTGAAGGATTCACAGCAATTGGACCAGGCTCTGAGTGCTATGAAGAGGCTTTGAAGGAGTTGGCGATGTTTAGCCCTGAGAAAAGGGGGACCAAGAATATGGTAGCAATCCTCAATCCCAACAGGATATCAGAGAGAAGAATGACAGGGGTGTCCATTGCTCCAGACTGCAGAATGCAAAATAATTTAAGCTACAGGAAGGCAGATCCTGACCTTAAGTTAGCAAAAGTCCAGAGAGATATATATCCTTTTGCTGGGTGCATTCAAATGAAATCTAGACAACTGGTGTGTGTGTGTGTGGGGGGGAATGTTAATTTAGATTCCTGCATTACGTGTATGTGTATGTATGGTCTATGGTCTAAATCAGTGTTTCTCAACCTCAATAATTTTAAGAGGTGTGGACTTCAACTCCCAGAATTCCCCAGGCAGCATGGCTGGCTGGGGAATTCTGGGAGTTGAAGTCCTCACCTCTTAAAGTTGCTGAGATTGAGAAACTTGGCTCTAAATGACCCCACTGAGTTTTAGGATTCTACTTCACTAAGATCTGAAAAAATCTTAGCCATTCCTAGAACGGTTAGGTTAGGTCCTTCTGCAGGCCACGCCTGCAATCGCCGAGCCCCAAACCTTGGCCAGGAGCTTCACAGAACATGGTGGGATTATGGAGACTGAAAATTGGTCTGTCTAGCTCAGCACCGCACTCAAATCTGTGCTTTCTGTAAGATTTTCTGCTATCCTCCCTTATGTTCCAAGCATGGCACCCCCTGGAATTCTTTTCTCCTTTGGAAGAGTTTTCCAAAGCAAATTCTCCAAAGGAGCACAGAAATTGCAGGATGTCAGGCACATCCCTCCTCGATCTAACCTGGATTTTGTTTAAAAATGCAAAATGTTTCCTTTTCCATCAAACGGCCCATTCTTCAGTATTTTGCAATCCCGCGGACAGGTCAAATGAATGGCTGTTGGAAAAGTTCACCTGCCATAATGATGATGATAATAATAATAATAATTCTTATTATTGTTCCAAGTCACTCCGCTTTGGTGAATAGAAAAGATTAATTCTACGATTCAGAGCTACGTTATGCAATTATGTACATTTGGTTATTCGCTTTTATCAAATGTTTGGGTTTTTTAAAATATTTGGTCAAGAGAAACAGCTCTGCGAGGTGCCGATTCGACAATGGCCACTAAAAATGTATTCATTGGTTGATGAGGTGTCAGTAGGTAACAGCCTGCTTGTTTCTGTGCATACCTTCTTGGACATAAGGACTAGAAACTTTCTTTAGAGCTTAATATGTTCCTTAAGTAGAAAATGCGCTAAGGCATTTGCTGTTTTCTTGTGATGCCAGTAGTTAATTACTGGAAAAGTGCATATTCACAAAATAATCCTGCAATTGTAGTATATACTGATTTGGAACGAAATCCTAGTGAAATCTCTAGTACTTATTTTTTTTAAGTTACATACGCTTGCAATATGTGAAATGCTTGCAGATTTGAGTGAGTTAACTCAAGACTATTTTCCTTTAATTGGAAAAGTGTGTGTGTGTGTGTGTACATGAACACCCACCCACACACACACACATCACATTTAGGATAGGCAAGAATTTTATTAATAGGGTTGTGTTGTCCGATAATCTATTTCTAGTTTATGAGTTCTTTCACTTGATCTTGTTTGCACAGATCCTATTCCTTATTTTTATTTTTTTACCGCCCTTAACCAGACAAATAAACAAGATATTTAGGAAACTCCATAGCAATCTTGGTTTTTATTATTGTGGAATATTTCTGCAGCTGTCCTACTTAATAAGACAATTTGAAACTTGGCTTTTGTCGGGTGGGGGGGCGGGCGGGGGGAGCCAATCATTTTTAGATTAAAATGTTTTCACCTCTTGCAATCCCAGCAGGGCAACATAGAAATGGACGTTTTCATCTGTGATTCACGTGATACCTTTAAAGATAAAATATGTACGCCTAAAATCCTAAATTTATAAACTTGAAATTAAATAGGTTTGGATTTACTTTACATGTGGGAGACTCATATAATATCTTATCCAAACGTAAAATATATGTTTGTTGTATTAGATAGACAATATATAGAAAAATACTGTATATAGACAGCTTTTGACAAAATATCTAAGATTTTAAAGGGAAAAGTAAGTTGGGGGGGAGCATCCCCTAGCTCAACTTTTTGCTTTTTATTTGGAGGGTTTAATATTTTCAGTGCTAAACACTCTTCTCTCCCTTCAGCTAAAGTATCATAATTTTTCCCTTTCCTTTATTACGGTGACTGCCCGCTCCAAAAAACCCTAACAAAGCAGATAAAACATTATTGCAAAAACATATAGTTCAACGTTTTCACGATCGGACTCCCCCCGCCCCCCAAATCCAGTTTAAGGCAATTCAACTTTAAAACTGTTACTGATTAGCTGAGAACCTAATTTTCCAACCCCATCGCGAAGGTTGAACAGGTCCAACGAAACTGGATTAAAACAGGGTAGACGGGACCGTCTTCCAAATATTCAAGCAACAGGGCACAAATTTGGCTGCTAATGGTTAGGCTGTTATTTTAATCGCAAGAAAGAGCAGTTTAGCTTTTAGCGCAGTCATTTCTTTTTTTTTTCATTTGACCCTGACAGCCGATATAAAAGAATTTCCCAGAAAATGGAGAAAGGAATGGGCTGGAAAAGACGTTCTGAGATCTCTGTAGTGATATTCAGGTAGAATATTTCACTTGTCCCAACTTTCAGGACCATCATTTCAATTCCAATGGATTTTTTTTTTTTTTTAGAGTAGCCTTCAATTAAAGTGGGCTGCAAAAACCACCTTTCTATATTTTCAGCTGTTCTGCAGTTAAAGAATCACCTCTTAACTTCATCACCCCCTTTAGTGGTGAACAAGCCATATTTCCTTCTGAGAATGCTTCCAGTACTTCAGCCTGGCATACAGTAGCACAGAAATATCAGTAATAAATAAGTAATAAAGATCTAATTGTCTTAAATTTGGTGTACAGGTAGTCCTCATTTAGCGACTGCCTTGTTTAGTGACTGTTTGCAGTTACGACGGTGATGAAAAAGTAACTTTCAATCAATCCTTGCCTTTACAACCTTCACAGGTCTGTAAAGCAAAGGAAAGATGAAGTAAGATCATAAGAACAGTTGTGGTTTCATTTAGCAACCACTTTGCTTAGCGACCAAGTCGCCAGTCCCAATTGCGGTCGCTAAATGAGGACTACCTGTATTGCCTTTGTAGAGACATATCTGGTCAGTTAGTTTAAAGAATCATAGAATCATAGGGTTGGAAGGACCTTAAGAGGTCTTCTAGTTCAACCTCCTGCCCAAGGCAGGAGTCCTCATACCATCCTGGACAAGTGGCTGTCTAATCTTTTCTTGAAAACCTCCAGTGATGGAGCACCCACAACTCCAGGCAAGCTGCAAAGACAGCATCAGCTTTCTGGCTTAATATTTACCTAGGCATCCCCTATGGAAAGCATCAGATAATTTGGTAGAGGAGGGGCAAAAGATCCAAAATGTCAGTGTGTAAATCCAGATTAAGGGGCTAAGAGAGGGACATCTTACTTTTAATCAATGAGACAAACTTGGCAAATTCCCCAGAATTTTAGTTTGGACTTGTTCCACATCATGATTCACAAGCCAAAATGGAATATTACATAATACTCTCATTATTGCCTTAATTTTATAAACTACAGTCTGATGACTGAAGGCAGATCGCACCTCTGGTATAAACAAATTGGGTATCTTCACCAATTACTTATTCATCTAATAATGTAATCATTTTCCGAAACTTTTCTTCTCGCCAGAGAAGATCAGGTCCGAAATCCTCTGCGCCAAAAATATACAGTTTGGAAGCCCAAATTGCTTCCGAATTGTAGCTTTTAATGTCATGAATAGGGAACATTATTCAATACGGGGATGATTTAATTGAGTGATGTTTAATGAATGTAATTTAATTTAATTTAACATTTAAATGGCATCAAATTATATCCAAGCAGCTACTCCATTTTGGCTCTTGGCATGCCACCAAAGTGGCATTGGTTCAAAAATGTTTTTGCACACCTCCGCTTTGCACACACACCAAGATAGATAGACCAATATGCTTGGCTTCCTCCTATTCTATTCCTTTCTTTCCACCTTTATTCTAAAGCTATCCTGGTTTAGTTTCTGGGGCAAAATTTGCTTTTGAGCCTCAAGGTCTGTGTTCTGTAAAATCCGCATTTGGTTATGGGAAGCAAATAAGTCAGTTTAATGTGGATGGTCCTCAGTCAGGGGGAGTTTGCTCACTGCTTTGCAGAACCAAGTGGTCCCCATGACTGACGTTCTTGGAAAACCATCTTTCTGCAATGCCCAGTGGGCACCAAGGGCGTCAGATGTTCTGGTTTCTGTTCTGGGAGGGTGGCATGGTCAGTTCTGTCTTGCACACCGGCTTGTTGAAAGTCTCACTCAGAAGTGAAACCCCACAATGGTTTCTCTACATCTGTTGCATTGAGAAACCATGTTCAAACACATGTCTGTCTGTCTGTCTGTCTTTCTTCCCTCCCTCCCCCCTCCCTCCCCCTCCCTCCCCCTCCCTTTCCCTTTCCCTTTCCCCCTTCCTTCCTTCCTTCCTTCCTTCCTTCCTTCCTTCCTTCCTTCCTTCCTTCCTTCCTTCCCTCCCTCCCCTTTCCCTTTCCCTTTCCCTTTCCCTTTCCCTTTCCCTTTCCCTTTCCCTTTCCCTTTTCCCCTTCCTTCCTTCCTTCCTTCCTTCCTTCCTTCCTTCCTTCCTTCCTTCCTTCCTTCCTTCCCTCCCTCCCTCCCTCCCTCCCCTTTCCCTTTCCCTTTCCCTTTCCCTTTCCTCCTTCCTTCCTTCCTTCCTTCCTTCCTTCCTTCCTTCCTTCCTTCCTTCCTTCCTTCCTTCCTTCCTTCCTTCCTTCCTTCCTTCCTTCCTCTGTGAAGTGCAGCAGGTTAACTGCAACCAGACCTTCCAAAAGTCCAATTCTCTGGGCACTGCTAACTTCCAGAAATTTCAATTTCAGAACCCTTAACTGCCGATGGCAGAGAGACAAGGAACACAGGCCCCTTGGGAAGCTGCTTTCTACTCAGCTCAAACTTTGCCCTACCTGACCAATACTGCTAGCACAGACTGGCAGCAGCTGAAACAGGTTTCAGGCTGGAATCTTGCACTGCTGGAGAAGCCTAGGACTTGAATCCAGACATTTATGCACACAAAGCAAGCTTTTTACTGCTCAGAGGGCGGAATCAAGGCTTGTAGGGAGTAGGGAGCCTTGCTCCACCAAGAGACAAAGGCACAGAAAACAAGCTGACATTGGTTCCTGAAAGGGTAGTTTGTTCACAGTAAACCTGGGTGGTAGGTTGAGAAAAGGCACCCATCAGAGGACATCTGGTCAACTTCAACTATGAAAGAGATCAGAAATACCCAAGTCCAAGCATTTCAAATGTAGGTTGGAAACGAGAACAACACGAAGGGACATTTGATCATGCTTGATGGACATGTAAAAAAGCTGCAAAATGTTGGATCCAAATACATATGTTGGTACAGAGGATTTTAAATATTAATATTCATTTGAAGCCAGAACGTCTTCTTTTAGGACTAACGGATAAGCAGTTAGAAAAAAGCCCTGGAAGATTGTTTCAAGATCTGATTACCGCGGCGAGATTATTATATGCGCAGAGGTGGAAAGATTCGACACTGCCCACTATGGAGGAATGATCGGTGAAATTGACAGATCTTGCTGAAACGGATAGTTTCACTTCTTTGATTAGAGAGAAGACACTACATTTATTGCTGACTGGAAACCTCTTAAGGACGTTTGGCGTAAAAATGAAAAACACGAACTTATGGCTTTGATGATCAGACAGGATAAATTATAGGAAGAAGAGCGTTATGACGTAACTTTAGAGAGAGGTTAAAATATAATTGCACTTATAACTGCTGCAAAGAATATCAGAAGCCGCTTCTTTGCATTTTTATCTTTCTTTTCCATTTTTCTTAAACTTTCTTTTCTTGCCCTTTTTGCCTCCTCTTTGCTTTCTTCCTTTTTCTTTTCCCCTCCTTACTTTACATGAGCTTAGATTCGTTCTGAACTTCTTTTTAAAAGTTTCAGTAAAAATGATATATATTCGACACCATTTACCATCTAGAATTCGGCACTATTTATATCTAGAATTTGACACTTCTGATATATATAAAAGGAAACACCCAAGTCACCGGATCGCTCCCACCGCACTGCGAGTTTTTTGAACTGGCACCTTCTCAGAAAACAACAGCAGAAAGGGGAGCGTCAAAACACACACACACACAACTGCAGAGAGTAGCCATCTCGTAAAATTCGGTGGGTGCTCAATGAAAAGCGAAAGGGGAAAAAAACGTACAATATTAAACGTGATAGGGACAGAAAGGGCTTCTTTCGGGGTGCGTGTGTGTTCTCTTCCCTTCTGATTTCCTTTCCTTCTCCGGCTCAGCGTTGCCTCTTGCCTCCCTGTGAGAAAGGGAGCGATTGCGAGTGGGCGTAATGTCTATCCGCCACTTTCCGCTGGCAGTTTCGAAACGCCGACCTCTCTGCTTCTCATCTGCAAGGTCGTGGTTGACGTTGCAGGCATTTGCGCTACAAGCTTCTGCATCTTAACGGCAGCCCGGCGAAGAAAGGAAGAAAGACCGAAGGCCCTTTCATCTGGTTTGCTGTTGATCTCCAGGCGGTTGCTCAAATTTGCTCAAATTCACCCCCGTTTCCAGGGCTGGGATTAGATTAAATGAGATTAAATGAGATTAAGAGAGAGTGACTTTGGGGGGTTGAGTGTGTTGAGAGAGGTATTTAAGAAGGAAAAGGAGATTGGGCCCAGCCTTGCAACCTCAAGGGACTGTTGGGAATGGTGAAACAAAGGCAACTGAGAAGTTCAACAGATCAGTGCCAAATTATTTTTGCAGTGTAATGTAACTTAACCTGGGTTCCCTCTCAAGTCTTAAATTCAGACCTTTCTGACGTTTTTCCCCGTTTGCTAACTTTCTTTAAACAATGCTCGCTCTTTCAGATAACTAATCTCAAAAACCAGACAGAAAGAAAGAAGAAAGAAAAAAGAAAGAAAAAAGAGAGACAAAGAAGAAAGAAAGAAAGAGAAAGAAAGAAAGAGAGAGAGAGAGAGAGACAGGGAGAGAAATGGATCGTAGCTGCTGCTGACTGAAAGACCCCAGCTCCATGACTCTATCCTACGATGATGAAGATGCAGATGAGGACAGGTTGAGTGGAATAATCTCGTCATCCTAAACCATGGCTTATTGAGAAAATCAGAGTTGGCTGGGTTTGCAAAACAGGCTAAGGCCAGACCAAGCAAGCCGCTTTGTGGCTCAGCATGACAACGTTTCAGGGGCTAACCAAATTCCCATCTTCCAAGCACAGGTCCCATGAAGAGCAAAGGGAATTGTTTGCAAATGGGAGCAGCCTTCAACCTCTCCTTCTTACAAAGAGCCCGCTTTGGAAGAGCGGGGGACGAAGACCTTGTATAATTGAAGCATTTTGCCTTTTTTAAAGAGATGTTGACCCTTAGGGTTACTCTACATTTTGCATCAGTACCCGGCTTGCAAGACGGAGATAAATGGGTGGATGGAGGGAGAAGGGAAGGGAAGACAAGGGACGAGATGATGAGATTAGATTGTGCCAACCAGTATTTCTCCCGATTTCCAAATCTGAGGGGGCGAGGCAGGGGAAGAAGAATTAAATACTTAAAACTGCTGTGGTGCATGGGTGGCTTGGGGGGGGGCAATATCCCACCCTTCTGCTTACTGCTGACTACAGAATAAGATTGTCCCAAACAATTCTGAGCTTCATTGTCCCACGCACTCATCTCGCCACATAAAAGACTATCTGTGCTGCTGAATGGCACATTGTGAAACAAGACACTGATGGAATTGTTGGGGTAGGGTCTTCCCTGTGAGTCGAACAGAAAACGTTTTTCCCCCCCTCTTTTCTCTTCTGGAAGAACATGAATAGATGGAAACTCCCGAACAGATGGCTCATTTCTTTTCTCTGTTGTCTTCTTTGGGGTGTTTTGCCTGAATGGGTACATCACTAGCACATCTGGGATCATTCTGAAGATGTTCCGCTTTGGAAAAGACAAGAACACCTTCGGGGTCGGTGGAAAACAGAGAACTGAGGACTTCTGTGTAGAAATTGGAATATGACCGCCCAGGGCACCACGAGTGTGGATTTAACAAATGCAACTCAATCTCTCTCCCGTTGCCTCTTCCTTCTCCCCACAATGTGTTGCTACTGCAGTGGCACTGTTGTCATCCCAAGCTCTAATGATGGCCAGATGTTTTGAGGGAAAGCCATGATAACAAGAGAACCCTTCTAACGTCAGAGGTCTTGGGCCAATGGAGGCCTAGAAAATGACATACGGAGCTCCCAGCATAAGGATAGTTGGAGATGGAAGACTGGACTAGATCCACCCATCCTGGAGGTCTCTTCTAATGTTCCGAGATTTCCAAAGAGGTCTTGGGCTGGGATTAGATTAAATGAGATTAAATGAGATTAAGAGAGAGTGACTTTGGGGGGTTGAGTGTGTTGAGAGAGGTATTTAAGAAGGAAAAGGAGATTGGGCCCAGCCTTGCAACCTCAAGGGACTGTTGGGAATGGTGAAACAAAGGCAACTGAGAAGTTCAACAGATCAGTGCCAAATTATTTTTGCAGTGTAATGTAACTTAACCTGGGTTCCCTCTCAAAATTGAGCAACCGCCTTAGAGGAGTAGAAGGATTCATGAAACAAAACGACTAGCCAGATTTTAAGGGGGTTCCCCCTCAAATCTTTCTTCTTTCTTTCTGTCTGGTTTTCTTTCTTTCCCCCTCAAATCTTTCTTTGAGGTTCCCCCTCAAATCTTTCTTTCTTTCTTTCTGTCTGGTTTTTGAGAGGGAACCCAGGTTCCCTCTCAAATTTGAGCAACCGCCTTAGAGGAGTAGAAGGATTCATGAAACAAAACAACTAGCCAGATTTTAAGATTATAGAAAGCTTCTTCTGTTGAATTAAATCTTTGATCCACTTAGTCCATCATTGGTCAGGAGTTCAGTTAACAGATCTTCCCAGCCCCATCTGGGATGATGGGGCCTGAATCTGCTTCTAAAGCAAGCCATCGCGGAAGGATGCCTGTTCTTCAAAATATTTAATCAGCATCAGCTCATTTTGAGTAGGAGTTGTTTTTCTCAACCCACTGTTCTAATTTGCTCTTTATAAGTTTATATTCCTTTGGCTGGGTTCATACATGGCCTGTTTTAATCATGGTTTGCAGATCTAGTTACTGGGGCTGCTTCACAAATGACTCTAAGCAGGAAAGTCATGCTTTATATATTACAGGGATTGAATTTATGCATTATATATAATTCATCCAAGTACGACATTCTCACAAAACACTTGAAGATGCTTAACTGAATTAACTCATGTTCTGGGATCACACAATACATTGATCCACCAATTAACCAAACAGGTAGGGATTGCGCAACATACTAAGCCAACATTTTTTAAAAAGATTAATACTAAGCAAACTTAGCATCTGATCCACGCAAATGCCTTGTGTGAACACACTCATAAATACAGATAATGCAAATATTGTTTGGAGCACTGCTTTCCCTAACCACTACTGAATTAACATGATAATAAAGACATCTTCTATACCATCAATGAATATTTATCATCTTATTTTGCCACTCCTACATGGAAGTGTGGTTTAATGCTAGAAAATGCGGTCCAAACGCAATAACAGCAACAATATATAAAAAAATAATGTCAACTTTCAAACAGGATCTGAAAACCTTTTCATGAAGGATTTCCTTTAGCTAGTTGTGGACCAGCCTTGACCAAGATTCCCACACATGTAGTGCAGGAGGTTCTCCGTCGGCTCCTATGAACTTACTCTAGTGACACCTAGTGTAAACACTATGGTACAATAAATAAGACTAGCACAAACATTGCAGAGTGCAGAGCTATTGAGGATGCTACTGTCTGGAACATCCACACTTGGTTTTGTACCCTCTCCAAAAAGTTACTTGATGTTCTGGATCCATTAAGCATGCCCAGTCTTTTTGGGTTGGCCCCACTAGATAGATCGGACCAGGAACTCAGCTCCACCAGAAGGTGGGACTACTTTATTGAGATTGGCTACAATAATTGAATCTTGCAAGTTGGATTCTGCTGGACCTTCTCCCCATTCTTCTTATAGCTCAGTGAATTAGGGAGGCATCTGCCTGGGCCACTTCCAAATATTATCTGGATGTTCTGCACTTAGACCATGTTTTACCCCTTGTTGCCTGGCATATCTCCATCAAGGTCATCTTCCTTACTCTCTGTATCTTGGGATCCACCCACCTTTAGGGTTTTCTCCTCTCCCACCCCAGATTGATTGCATTTCTCCAAATGTTTTGGTTTTCCTAGGCCTGTTTGCCAATTTCTTTTTTCTTTCTTCTGATATTCCAGGTGGAAGTGAAGGTTTGCTATAAAAGCAACCTGTTATTGCAGTGGGAATTAAGAGCAAAGAGACTGGAATCTGGTGGATGTTAGTCCAGCTACAGATGGGAATATTCAGGGCATGAAGACAGCACCCTAATCATACTGTTTTCTACTTCCATCCCCGGCAACTTCTGTAGACATTGTAGGAAGAGAGTGTGTGAGTTCATGGTAGCCCCAAATCAGAAGAGCCTGATAGCACCATTTCCAACCAACAAACATTATTCAGAACCATAAACTTTCACAAACTGCAGATCACTTCATCAGAGGCATCTGTAACTCATGAGAGCTTATGCCTTAGCTGACAAAGACATCTCTATATTTTTGGTATCTTCTGTAGCTCTAAGGAAGACCTTTGTCTGAAGCCTTGGCTGCTCCCTGCCGATCGCTGTTGGCCTTCTTTCCCCAACTTGGTGTCCTCCATTAGCCATGATGGTTGAGACTTATAGATGCTGGGATCGAGCACATTTGAAGAAAGCTGGTGCCGGCAGCCCAAAGTAAGGTTGATCAAAGATGTGAGGAGGTAAAATGCCAGGATTGGATCAACAAGTCTTCTTCAGCCTGGAGGATTCCAAATAAAGCCCATCTTTGCTACCTTCTCCTTTCTCCTGGAGGCTTATTAGCTGAATGAAATGCAACCAGCGTTCATAAATTGAAGGGGAAAGACCTGAAGTTTCTGTCTTCTAAACTGAGGGGCTGAGAAAAGATGCTGGAGGGGCTGAGAAGGTGGGAATGGGCATTTGGCTTTGGATGCTCAACGCCCCAGCAGCTGTTGGCTTTTTGTAAGGGAGTTGATAGCATGGGCTGAATAGTTTAGAAAAACAGGAAAGTAGCAGAGGCTTCATCCAGAAATCCATGGAATGTGGTGAAGGAGAAATAAGATAATGACGGTGGTGGTGGTGATGGTAATAACATTTAGATGAAGCCATGGAGAACATGGATCTTTAGATAGCCACTTAAGTAAAGATGGGTTTGCAATCTTTGTTGATACAAAAAAAAAAAAAAAAAAAAGGTATCTATGGTGTAATACATGGATGGCACATTTCTGGAAGGCCGAGGTAAATCTTTGACATGTGGTCCTTGTTATTACACCCTCCTGGAGATGAAAAGGGGACATGATAAATTGGGTTGTGCATTCAGACCAAGAAAGAGATTTTCACCGCGGATTCCCTGTGCAATCGTGCCTCGGTCTTGGCATTGCTCACCGACATTTCTAATTGGATATGCTTGTTGGGCTGAACGGGCCGTGGCACTTGAGTCGGAGGCGAAGGAAATAGTAACTAACTCTGGTTCTCAAATTTCCTGCTTTGGGCTCCGCCATGGCCAAACAGCTTGCTGTTCTCACTAAATAATCATTTGCAAGGGCAAGGAGACGTATTATTTGCCAGTAAAGCAGAAAGCAGGTGATAAGGAAGGCTGCACGTTTATCTGATGGACGTCAACTTTCAAGGATTCCAGAACATGAAGCTGGAAACAGCATCTAGAGCAGTAAATCCCCTGGATCTCAGCACGCAAAAGCTACCTTGTGCTAGTCTCGTTTGGCAGAGAAAATGGGCGCGGAGGGGCGTGCAAAGCTACGATCTGGAGATTCAGTTCCCCGGGTGATGCGATGGGATTTCTGTTATCAAATTGGGGTTCTGTATCAAAATGGCAAGTCCGTTCACATCCCGCTGAAGGCCTTCCAACTGATTTGGGCAACTTCTGCCCGTGGACAGAAACAGCTTTTCTGAACGGATTTGGAACTCCAAAATCGATTGGATGATGCTATTCAACAGCTAAACCCTAATCAGATCATTCTGAAAACAATCAAAGTGGAAGCCTGATCATTACAGGATGACCAATTCAGATCGCTCAGATTGGTTTTCCCAGATTCGCACACTTCCACTAGAGAGCCTAAGATGTTTTCAATCCTGTCTTTGCAGAAAGAAAAGTGGTACTGGGTGATCCTGGATCAACAGGGGGCAAACTGAGCAAGCTCAAAGGAAATTCCTATGCAGTTCTGCATTTTGGATGCAGAAATGTCTCGGTGCTGTTTGTCATTTTTGCTTCTCACTCAATTCACTTGTCTACAAGCAGCATTTAGAATGATAAGCAGCTAATCAAAGAAGCTAAGGTCAGATCTGACCTCCCCCCAAAACACGAAAACAAATTAATTAGAAACAATATTATAAGAATGAAGAGATTGCTGGATGGACTGGGTGAGGTTTTTTCCTCTAAAAAAAGACTATAGAAATGAAATGAAATGAAATGAAATGAAAGGAAAGGAAAGGAAAGGAAAGGAAAGGAAAGGAAAGGAAAGGAAAGGAAGGAAGGAAGGAAGGAAGGAAGGAAGGAAGGAAGGAAGGAAGGAAGGAAGGAAGGAAGTTAGTTTATGAAGACCAATACTGATAGGAAGGAGCTGAAATTCAAACTCAGAAGAATTTGCAAATAAAGATTTGTTATACATGGCATTAGTATGAGGTAAGGCAAGAACATCAGCAAGAATATCATACTTTTTTGGGGGGGATATAGGCGGGATAAAACTAATTATATTGTTATGGAAACACGTTACACTAAAACAGATACATACAGAGAAGCGATCAAATAGACAATTGTGAGTCTCTGAGAAGGGGAAGGCTGGATTACTGTTAAAATTACAAACGAGCAGGTCGCTTCTGCGGATTAGGAAAATTGGGGGCTACCCAGATTCCCCTCCCTTCCTCTTCCCTCCCTCTCCCTCTTACACACCAAAAGCCTGAATTTTAAATTCTGAGCCTACACGCACCTTGGAGATCACTGTAGACTGATCACAACCTCTCCACCTAATTCACCTTTCAGTCTGTTCCAGGGATAACATGTGGAGAAGGATGGACTGAGATTCTAGACCCTGAGATTCTAGAGGAAAGATGGATACAAGCTAAGTTTGGAGAAGGTAACCAAGCATCAGCTTGATGAGGCAGGCAAATCTCCTCCAGAAGAAGAGGCAACGTGGTTTCCTTGACTAGTCCAGTGTTTCTCGACCTTAGCAACTTTAAGATGTGTGGACTTCAACTCCCAGAATTCCTCAGCTGGCAGGTGAATTCTGGGAGTTGGAGTCCTCACATCTTCAAGTCGCTAAGGTTGAGAAACACTGGACTAGATGCTTTGCACTTTTCCAGGCAGGTCTCCTTGGAAGGGAAAAGGAGCAATATGGGAAGGGAGGGAGGACGATAGCCTCATTTTGTGCCAGAACTTTGAAGAGGACCTTTTGGCGGATGTATATCTGAGTCTTGAAGAGATGGCTGGAAAATCCATGTGGTGTTGGTGTGTAATGGTATGTGGGAATGACCCTGGGAGACCTGGCAAAGAGACGCAGCCAAGGGATTGGTCAGATAAAAGGCAGCTGAGCCCACAGCAGGAATGTGGGCAGGGCAAGACGCTCAGAAGAGACCCTCCCTAATTTCTTGGGGTGCAAAAGAGATGGGGGAGAATTGTCCTTTCAGACTTGCAAGGTTCTGTTCATGTAGTTTTACAATAAAATAGAATTAGTTCATCTGGTCGTGTTTCCTGTCTGGTCTAACTGGGAAGGCTGACATGGTGTGACCTGATGTCTTATGCATTTTGCACTGCGTAAACCACTCCATTTGGAGGATGAACCCAAACTGACTCTACAGACTCTGTGCCCCCAAATTGTCTGAATCGAGTCCAAAACGCATCGGATCCCAGACTAGGGTGGATTTTTCTCTTCTTATTCCTTTGCTGGGGAGTGGAGGGCGGGGGGCACGTCTTGATGTCCCGTCCCATTTGGGTTTGAACAATCAGAAGTCAACCATGCGGCAGCAAGTTAGATCAAACCCCACAAATCCTTGCTTTGGGGAGGCAACCTTCTACACCTTGACGTTGGCCCTGTTGCTCGCCCCGCAGGGCAGAACTTCAGGGGTCGCCGGAGAAGGGGGCGCAAGGGGTGCCTGGTTTTAATATGCAGCCAGATGCTCTTTCTCCTCCTCCCATCCCTGTCCCCAGATCCAGCCCCCCGCCCCCCGCCCCTTTGGGTGGACATGGTTGGCTCCTGAGCGGTTTGACAGTCATGATTAATATCGCATATTAGGAGATTCCAGTGGAAATATTTGAGACCAAGCTGTGTTGTTTAGTTCTCATCAGCTGGTTGGGTCTACAGGCCTATTAAAAACAGCAGGGGATTTGCAGACTTAATCACAAAGTCTGGACTCATGAGGAGAAAGGATGACACACAAGCACCCAGGGCAAATGCGAGCGATTTTGTGTCTAAATGGCACTCCGGCTGCCCCCTCATTAACTCAGGCGGTATCAGGCTGAAAGCTCTCCTGTGCCTAATTTTTTTTTTAACCGAATGGGTGCAGCTTTTAGATAAGATAATGCAGCTGGCTGGGATTCCTGTTCTGTCCTGCAGGTTCTTGGAAACAGGGTTTGTAGAAGAGAAGGAGGGCAAAGGCAATTTTCACAGCCCCCCACCCCTGCTTGCGTTACGGGGTCAAAACCAGCCAAATTGTCTTGATCCTGAAGCAGGAGAAAGAGACACACATCTTTTCCTGGAGGCAAACGTACCGATGAAAATAAATTAAACAGTGCAGAGTTTGCCGTTCTTTCAGGTGCCAAGAAGCTGCAGCTTGAAGCTCCAGCTTCATGTCGCCTTATGATAGGGCTGGCTCTAGGGAGATGTAATTGTCGCAAGATTTGTGGCTGGAAGGAGTCAGTGGGAAGAGCCTACCCAGGTCATCACCCCGAAGGTACGCAGATTCAGGGAAAACCAACTTTCTCTGATCGTTTCTATCCTGTGCAGGGTCAGATCCTCCAAAATGTGGGGGTGGAAGGAGAAGAGGACAACTAGCAGCAAGGTGGATGAACTCAGTTACAGCGGTGATGGGTGGACTGTTGGAAGACCTGAAGGACCAGGTTGGGGACAGATCGTCATGGGGAACATCCGTCTAGAGTTGACAATGACCTGACAATGCTAGAGGAGTCAAAATCTCTTCTAGCAGCCATGTTGTGAGGGCCCCCAACAATGCTAAATTGGCCGCTTCGAAACTCTCCAGAGAAATGCAGCAATGGAAGAAAGAATCAATCGCTATTAAGAGAAGGACCAGTTTTGGGACTTGACTGCATCACATGCTTGAGGCGCATTCAGAGCATTTGCCAGAAGAGAATCTCCTTGGAGGGGGAAGGATTGGAGGGGGCACTTTCACAGGCTCAAGAGGGATAGTGCAAAGGGGTACAGAAACAAAAGAAGTTTGGAAGCAGAATTGTCCCAATTTAGGGGGAAGAGGAAAATCCATTCTGGAAGGAAGCAATGGTGAAATTCCGTCCTGTTGCCAAGAAAACCTCATGGACCTCCGCCCAAAGTTGCCCGAAGGACTCCGAGTTGATTCAAAGATGGCTCTACCTTGTCAGGGTTCTGCTCTTTTGGGGCTGCTTCCATGGTCCCCAAGGCATGAACAAAGGTTTCCCTCACCAACTGGGGCCAACCCCAAGTTCCCTGTCTGCAGGATTCTCACGTGATTCTTCCTATTATTATGAAGGAATCATATCCCTTAATTGCATGGTGGGAGGCCCTGGAGCAAAAAAGGAAGGAAGGAAGGAAGGAAGGAAAGAAGGAAGGAAGGACGGAAGGAAGGAAGGAAGGAAGGAAGGAAGGAAGGAAGGAAGGAAGGAGGGAAGGGAAGGGAAGGGAAGGGAAGGGAAGGGAAGGGAAGGGAAGGGAAGGGAAGGAAGGAAGGAAGGAAGGAAGGTCGGGAGGGGAGGGGAGGGGACGGGAGAGGAGGGAGGGAGGGAGGGAGGGAGGGAGGAAGGAAGGGAGGAAGGAAGGGAGGAAGGGAGGAAGGAAGGAAGGAAGGAAGGAAGGAAGGAAGGAAGGAATTGAGTAATAAGTTCAAAATAACTGAACAGATACCATAGCCTCTTACACTGGAAACCATTTTTTAGCATCTACACCCTACTTTTCCATGACAAAACCGCCCCAGCCTTCTCAAAGTCCAGCCAGATTAAAACAACCCATTTTTAAAATCCACACAGGGATTTCTTTTCCCAGCACTGAGATTGGGTTCCAGACACGGAATGGGGGGGAGGGGGAATCTTTTTCCAGCCCCCCGGAGTTGCAGGGGGATACACCCAGAGGTGTCCGTATGCAAAAGGAGACCCTCCCCTCCCTATATTTTTCTGCCCTGGTCTCTCTCACTAGGGAGGTCTCCAAAAGATTTTTAAAAAACATTGACATGCTACGGAGCTTCCATTTTTCCTCATTCCCACCCTCCATTGCGCTTGCTTTTATTGATTTTGGTTTCAAAGCATAACCATAGCCGAGGAAGAGGACCTCAAAGATCATCCAGCCCAGCCCACGGAACTATCTACTCAATACTTGACAATATTCAGAGGTTTCAAGGGTTGAAAGGGATTTTTTGTTTTAAATCTTGGGGTGACGGCTTTTGACAAATTGTTCCTTTTTAACTGCAGTGTTGTTGTTTTTTTTACATTCAATGCTTTGAGTGAAGGTGTTTTTTAAATTTTTAATGAAAACGCACCCTTGTTTTGGAACCATCACAAATGAAAATGCAGAACATAGCATTTTGTAAATAAAAATAGAATGGAATAAGAATCAGAATAAGGGACGAAATAACACTAAAACAAACAGCAGGAAATGCTCCACCATTTCTTCCCCTTCTTCAATCGACATGAGAAAGGAAATCACAAAGTTTTCCGCTTTGACAATGAGAACGACGACAAAATCCATACTAAATTTGACAGCAACTTGTAACGTTTCCAAAACCCAAATGATCTTTTCCCAGGGGGGGTCAGGCCTATCTCTAACGCTGTAAATCCAGAAAGATTTCCAATGATTAAAAAATGGCTCTCCTTCTGCCCAGCTGGATGCAATATATTCTGAAATCCGTATTTTGAACTGCTGTTGGATTTCAGACTTGTACACAGACCAACGTGCTCCTAAAAGTATGAAATTTGGGGGTCAGGAGAGACAGTAAGGAAGAAATTCTCCCAAGGAGCATCTGCTCTGATTGTCAATCCAAGAGGCATTTCCTTGCGAGGAAGAACAGCTGTTCTCTGTCTTGCTAGCATGCAATTCCTCCACCACTCTTCTTGTGTTACAGGCAGGCTGTAAATATGCACAAAGTGAGTCAGGTTGATGCTTGCTAACTTAACCGATTGGGATGGTTCGACTCTTAGCATCCCCATGAAAATATCTGTGGTGGTACACATATATGCTTTTAAAATCAGAGTCTACTGTTCTAGAAGCATGTTCCTTCACAAGGCACATGCTTGATGTTCCAGTTCTGTGGCCTTGGGAACATTGCTCCGAGACCCTTACAACTGATGAGTTTTCCTCACCAAATTCAGAGCCAGGCCTCTCAATATTTAAGGTGAAATATTCAGGGCTAAAACTCTTAAGCCAGGAAAGAGCACAAGTCAACTGCATGTTGAATGTTCTTCCTCTACTCTATCTCCAGAACAGGTAACCAACTTTTAGGATTCAAAACCATGCAGGTCAATCAAGGTTCAGACATGGAATGAGAAACCTGTGGCCCAAGATGAATTCTTTAGAACTAGCTCTGGAAGGAGACATCCCAACAGAGGATGTAGAGAAACCTTTCTGAGGTTCTACCAGGCACTTATTTACAAGTTCTACTTGAAAGTTGTAGATCTTTGTCTTGGAAAATGCTAAGTTCTGATTCCGGGAAATGTGGCTTGTTTTTCAAATGCTTATATTAAATCATCACTGTTGTCATCTTCCTCAACCTCCTCAGTGTCATGTCCCTGTCATGCTTAAAATCCTTTGAAGGCTTTTCTCTATGAAACAAAGGTCTGGAGAAGAAGCCAACCCAGAATGTGAATTTGTTCTTCTTGGATACACAATCTTGGATAAGTAACTAGGCCTAAAAATAACTAAGCTTCAGGAAATTAAAGAAAAAGGTGTACATAGTGGGTGGATGGTGGTCTCAGGCATTTTACCTATTGACTAAATCAATGAAACGTGAGTTGCTAAGAACTCAGAAAGAAACAAATGTTCGCCTTTATTGTTATTCAAAAATGACAACGGAGTTTTCAGATCCAGCAAAACAACTCTGATGAATTGATGAATGAGTTGAATTGGGGAGAAGATCTTCCACTATGGAAGGCTGAGTTTCAGAATCTGGAGATTTTCCTTCATTGTGTTTTATTGGGGTCCTGCAAATGAAGTTGTGTACAAAAAGAGTGACCGAGTAAGACAAGGTGAACACAAGAATCTCCCTGAAATTAAGGAAGGCAATAAATTACCATTGTTTTAAAGAATGCTTTTAGTGTCTGCATAATTTGATTTGCTCTCCCATGCAGTTAAGGATATTTATCTCAAATGTCCCTCAAAGTCACTGCAAAATGTTATTTATTTCCCCCAAATATGGGAGAGATTGCTACTGGAATTGAAGCTCCTTCCCTCGCTAAAATGTTGGGATGGAGAGACCCAAAACACATTTGTTCTCCTAGGACTTTTCATCACTATTGTTTTAACTTTTGTGTTTTGTATATTTTTATTTATTTACCCTTGGGATTTTTATTTTACTGTATCTTGTACCTCATTCAAAGATGCTAAGGGAATGGGTGGCATATAAAATGTCTTTATTTATGTATTCCTTATTTATTAAGACATGCAAAAGACAACTTCTGCAATGGACAGATATTAGCTTTTATTATTTGCTGATAAAATGCTACTGGTGCGTGTGGGAAATATTATTATCTTTGTTGGTTTACATAAATATTAAATGTTTATTAAATACATATTAAACCAATATAAATTATATAAATATTGGTTTAGTTTCTGATATATAGTTCATATTTCTGTATTTTGTGAACCCAAATATAGAATTTAGATATAGAATTTTTCATCAAGCTTCAAAAATCTAACAAAGAGAACAAATCTGTATGAATAGTGTCCACATAATTATATATTGGGGAAGTACAGACAAAAATCCATTGTAATAAGGGGTAAAAGGCATTGCAAAAAGTACATGTTTGAAAAAGGTATAAAATATTTGTGAATTAGAAGAAACGTAGGTGAAAATGTGCATGCTTTTTTCTATATATTTGTTATCATAGAATATGCAAACTGGTTTGAAAAGACCAAAATACACTCTGAAAAATGAGAAAATAAGAGAAACTAACCAAAATTAATAGAGTTGCCCACCCTTACAAATTACCTTGATATTTTTCTTACAGCTAAAGACATACATCAATCACTAATAATGGGTTTTAGAACATCCACCATTTTGCTATAATAATGATAATTATTAGACGATTCCTGAGAATACTGTGGACAGCCAAGAAAACAAACTGATGGATCATCGGACAAATCGACCCAGAGTTCTCACTCAAGGCCCAAATGACCAGGCTCAAATGTTCCTACTTTGGACACATGTGAAGACCCAACTCTCTGGAGAAGGTTCCGATGCTGGGAAAGGTGGAAGGAAAGAGAAGAAGAGGACAACCGGCTGCAAGGGGGATGGATTCAGTTACAGTGGCAATGGGTGCACCATTGGAAGACCTGAAAGACCCAGTTGGAGACAGAATACCATGGAGAAAATCTATCTATGTGGTCGTTAGGAGGTGAAAACAACTTGATGGTACATAATCAATCAATCAAAATTAGATAGTAATTTAACATTTGCATGTTTTATGAATCCTGATAGAGTGTTAGGTTTATCCAAACTCTTCCTATTCCTTTAACAAGAAACTTCAGAAATAATTCCAGAATTCTCTTTCAAGGACCTTCAGTTGGAATGGTGTCTGCATTCAAAGAGATGTCCCAGAGGAACATTCTGCCCCTCCCGGTGGGGACAACTGTGAACTCCTGCCCCAAAGAGTTTGTCTCCTCAACTCTTGCTTTCTTGTCACTTAATACACCAAAGAAATGTTGCGTGTCAGCGAAAACATGACTTTAATATTCAGCAGGTGAAGGCTAACTTAGCACCATGCCCAACTTGTCTTGCATTTCGTTTCCACTGCTGTTGCTCAAGATGATGAAAAGAAAATGCTTCTGATTTTTTTTTCCTGATAGAAAATAACATTGTGGTGGAACCCTCTTTGATTGATTGATTGATTATTTAAATTCCAAGGGCTCCCACTTCTTATGACTTATGGGTGGAGTGTGGAGTTCATGTCAATTTTGCACATATATGTTTATCATTCTCCAGCATTGTGCAAAATCCTGGCTTTCCAAACAGCATTAAATAAATTCCTAGTGAGATGGGTGGTGACCAAATTTGAAATATAAATAAATCCCAAGGGAAGACTTGTCTTCAACGAACTCCATCCCATGGCACTTTTTCAGAGTAGAAAGAGAGGCATCCAAATTTAATTTTATAACTAAAATAAAACTCAAAGGTCCCATTCTCTGCCACCATGCAATGGGACAGCAAGCTCAAAAACATCTCCAAAGGAATTTCTAAAGGCAAACCATATTCACAGGTGAAGAATACTTTCAGGAAACAGAAGGACAGGTTTAGGCACCATATCTGAAAGACAAAATCCCCCAATTTTGGCAGTGGATATAAAATAAATCAATTGCAATCAAAATATTCCAGGTGCCTCTTCTCATAATATGAGAGAAGTTGAGAGGCTGCCAAGCAACGGATTGAAATGGAAGGGTAGGTGCTGAAAAATGCCAGCCTCTTCTCCTCTCATCTTGCAAAAATCAAATAAATCAAATAAACGCAGAAAGATCTTCTCAGTGACATTCTAGACCAACTATAAGGAACTCTGAGGATGATGATTAAAAAAAAAATAGGCTTTTTCGGAGCGAACGACGACGTTTTCAGGAAAATTGGAAGCGTAATTTTGGCACAATATTAGCAATTAAAGTCAACAATGCCCTTGATCTTGTCGGCCGAGGCGAGAAGGCCAGGATTTCAGCGATGACCTCATTAAGAGAGTGTAGCCGCGTCGGCACTTTTTAAAGCAGCTTTAGCACTCATCATCTGTCCAGGCGCTTCCTTTTGACACCTTGCAGGCCGAGAAACCTAGACTTGTCTTATCTCCTGCGGGGAAATGTCTTGGAATTTAGCTAGCAGACAAGTTCACAGCTCACAACTGGGCAGAGATGAACAGAGTCAACGATTTAAAAGTCCGAGAAGTTATCAATGGGCACAGTCTGCTTCCCCTGCTCCTGATAATGCGTTGACTTGTACCTGCTATAATTCCAGAATAGTTACTGTAATTTCCCGTGGAACCTCGCTATCCTTTTTTCCCCCCCTCCAGGGCTATTCAAACTCCCTTTGCAGCAATGCGATGCGGACAGAGTTGAATCCATTTAATTTCACAAAAATACAGCCTTTATTCTCTTGGAGTTGGGGTGGAATGATAAGGTGGTCCTAAAAAGGTCCCTTTTATTATTATTATTTTTTGGGGGGGAGCCTAGAAAAAGGGAATATATTGCTCATTTCCACCTATTATCGGTGGCCACTGAAAAGAAAGGTTGCCTCGAACAGTTGGAGGGCCAGATGAAACGATGCCAACACGCCTTACCTTGGTGAGGTTCTGGTTCCAAAAACTGCTCCTATTTTTTTTTGAAAGCTATATTTTGCAAGAAAAATGGTCCATTAAAGAGGCAGAAGCTGTGCATTCTTTGCTGGAGGAACAAAAGAAAACTCAGTGTGGAACTGAGTCACGCATTTGGGTAAGAGATGGCTTTATGTCACTGCCACATACATTTTTCGGGAACAATGTACCCCCTTCACCAGCCATAACCCTTTCGTCTCCTCCCTCCCCTCTCCCCCCATCATCAGCATCACAAATTGGCACTGGGCATAAATATTAACTTCAGTTCGGCGGCTTTATGCTAGTTTTCCCCCCGTCTTTTTGTGGTTCAAGGCATAAATGCAATCACTCAAAATCCTACGGAACATCACGCCCAGGAAAAGAAGGGGCCAGGAGCGGAAACAAGCCGAGCAATTGGTTCGGGGGCAAGGAATTAAGGGGGAGCAGTGGAGCCCTGTGCAGTGACAGACATGTACCCCCAGATCTTTCACCCTTCTGCGGGGGACGTGCCCCGACATTTTCTCAAATGAATAGAAGACAACTCCAGTAGACAAAGCATGCCTATTTTCTTCCTGACAACCTTCTGATGATGCCCTACTCAATTCAATAACTCAAGAAGGCTTTTATTGATGCTCCAACACAACAAGGTTAAGCTGGAAATCCCTCTTCTGAGATTATTATTTTTTCTTTCCTTTGCTCCCACGAAAAAGACCCTCTCTGCAGAATTTTGTTCCCTCCACCATCAGAGGGGTGGGAATGCGGTGGGGCGGAAGGCCACCAAGAGCAGCAGGCTTAGAAACATTGGGGCAGGCAAAATATTGAGGACCTGGTCTTTTCAAGAGCTGGGTTTGGGGTGAGGCAAGGCTGCAACATCCATGGAATTTCTCTTGTCCCTGGAGAAATTCAGAAAAAAAGAGCCCCCAGGCATTTACGCCTCTGCCAAGAGAACAGGAAATGATAGGTGGGACCACCACGTGGACTTGGGATAACAGTAACAACAGTGACAATCATCACCACTGAAGAAGCAACAGAATTGTATGAATAGAATAAACTTCAATCACATTCCAGTTCTTTGATTTAATTTAATATATTGGGGTGGGCAATGGTGGGGATCCACCAGGATTCACTGATTAAAATGAATGGGGAGGGGAGATGCAGCAGAGGTCCGCAGGAAACCCATCCGTGGTGTAGGCCAGATCCTCCACTTTGGGGTGGGGAAGAGCCAGACTTCCCGCAACAAGTCCTTCTATAGTACATTTGACAAGTGAGTTTCCTTCAAAGCATTGGTGGGTAAATGTGTGTGGTCTTAAAAGAACCCTTTTATGCCTGCTGCTAAGTGATTTGAGAAGAAAGTGGAAGATATAGTGGTCTGTATGCATCTCTAGACTTTCTAATGCGACTTCAGACACGAAACCCGATATTTTTATTATGCCTCAATAACTCAAACATCCTTTCCATGATTTCTCCCCTACTGAGAAGCAGGAGCAGCCGACAAAAGCTAGGATCCTGTTGTAACTTCTACTAGTGGACCAGCCCTCTTGTTACAGCACATGGCACAGAGTTAGAAATACAAAGAAACGGAGTGAAGTCTAAGGAGCCTTCATTAAAAGAGATCCACTGAAGTCAATGGGACTTGAGTGGATCTCTCTCTCTATTTCACAGCAGGCTATAACCAGGCTCAAAACCACAAAGGGACCTAAATCAGATAAACCCCGGGTTTAAAATAGATAGATGGGAGTTTAAATCACTACGGCTTTACTCAGTCTCAAAAAGCCCAGTGGAACAGAACAGATTTGCCTGCTTTCTGAAAGGTGGAGAAAATGAGAGCTAAATGCAGTTCTTGTATGCACTCCACAGTTCAGATATATCCTACTGAATTCAGTGCTACGTTCACACAACAATATAACCAGCTTAGTAAAGGACTAATATATCATAGCAAGGAAGGGCTGGAAAAGATCTTGGAGATCACCTGATCCAAACTTCTGCCCAGTGGAGGAACCCACCACAGCAGCATCCCTGAGAAACAGCTGTTCACTCTTTGTTTGAACATCTCCAGTGAAGGAGAGTCCACCACCTCCACAATATGTATGTATGCATGTATGTATGTAAAGAACTGATATGGCTGCCAAACTCACATCGTGACCCTAGAAAGCTCACAACCACCAATAAAAACAGAAGAACCCTTCCTACCAGGTACCAACCAACCATCAATCTCCTGGATCAACCCCCATCCTAGCCCAGTATGGTACAACTCTTCCTGTTAGGAAATTCTTCTTGATGGCCAGCCAAAATCTGCTTTCTTGTAACTCAAATCCCCTGTTTCTTCTTTGGTCTTCTGGACCATCTCTGTCCAATCTTGCCCTGTCTTCTAATAGAAAGCCCTCCAGATACCGGAAGACACAGCCTCCAGGCTAGATGTAGCCAATACTTCCAACCTGTCCTCCAAGCTCCTTAGTACATGTATTTTGGTTGGTCCCCTCTGGATTTGCTCCAGTTTGTCTATATCCTTTCTGAAATATTATGTCCAGCACAGAATGCAATATTTTATCTGTCCTGCTGGTTATTTTGTTAAGCTTGGTTCGTTTTGACCTTTTTATTCGTACGGCTTAGCCCGCTGTACAAACCTAGCCTGGCTTACAGTGAAAGATATTGTGCAAACACAGGAAATGAGTTTATGTTGTGTGTTGTGTGAATGGAGCTAAGGAATCGGCAGTCAGCTGAGAGAAGCCTACAGCTGATGGAGAAGGGAGTAAGCTTTATTTCTCATAATATAAAGCAGGGCTGGGCAACTTCTCCTGGCTTAGAGAAGGGTGTGCTATAGAGCACATTATGAAAACATAAGAGGGTGGGGGCGAGAGCAAAAAATAATTTGATTTCATTGCTTGGACACTGAAAATTCAATAAAATTCAACAGGGTTGATAAAGATGCTGTCTTTAATATTTTCTTCCTTCTAGCCCACTAAGCATTACCATTTGGGGACAATTATGCTGGGCCACTCCCAAAAGCTTGGAGGGGGGATCTGCATACAGACTGGGGTTTTTAAACTATGCCTCTTTACTTCAAAGCAAAAAACCACTCTATTAAACTTTTCCTTCCCTAATTTATCAGAGGGAATAGTTAAACACAGTATCACAAAGGTTACTTGGCAGATTAATCAACTCTATTAACAGATTTACAGCTGTAGCTATCTCTCCTTCCTCTTCTCCCAGCTAGATTTCTGCTTTTTTTTCCCTTTTTCTAGAGAGAGTACAATCTTTCTACTGTATTTTAACCGTTGGAAGCTTAGCTGCATGGGGAGTCAATGATGGGTGAAATAAATGGGAGATATAAATTTACGTGATGATAAACAAAGTGCAATGTTCTGGCTTCCGACATAGTGCTCTGGGATAAATCAGATGTCCCACTGAAGGTCGGAGAGAGGACTTGAAGTGATCAGATTCTGATCTCCAACTTTGCTCACCACCCCAATGCCAGAACTCTGGAACCGGGGGAGGTGAAGAGAGAGCAGGAAGATGGGTCTTGATACTACCTTGCTATACTATAATAACAGGTTGCAATATGAAGTGCTTCTGTTCCGGTCACCTGGACATGTTCTTCTCTTGGACATTCCATTCCAGCGTTCATCTTGGACCTTCCAAGCCTTGTTGGCTGGGAAGTTTTGAGAGTTGAACTCCACGCATCTGGAAGCTGCTGGAGATGGGAGAGGTTGGATTTGTTAATGTTTTGGCTCTCAGATGGACCCATCAGGCTGTTTTGCTTGGTGTCCTCCTCCTTGTTAAAATGACATTTTGGCTCCAGAAATATTCCCACCCTGAACCGATCAGAGTTCCACTTTGGTTTTTTTTGCACGGAGAAACATTCCCAGTGTTAATTAAAAGGAGGGCGACTCCTTACTGACGTTCTAATAACGGATGTTATGGTGCTGATGTTCAAGACATCTGTGTCCCAGGGCAGGTGATTTTTCTCACTGAAAAGTTCTCTAGCAGGTTGAAGATTTTGACTTTGAACAAAGTCTTATCTATGCCACCAGGGGCAGCACAGCCTAAAGGAGCAAGCAATAAAACTCCATCCAAACCACTTCCCGATCTGGGTTTTCAGGGCTGTGTTTTGCCTTTGGGAAGTGAGCAAGCATGTCCATCATTGTTCATCGGTAGATTCACCAAAACGTTTCTCTTCCAGCCTGTAGAAATGGGGTTCTGCAGAATTAGAGATGAATTTGGAGAGCCCCTCCGATGCCATACAACTGAATGGGGATTGTTGGCCAAGGCGGGGGGGGACATGCAAGACACGTTTAACAGGGGACTTGGGGGTGGGGAGGAATGGAACAGACTTGAGAAGCCACAGAAGCAAGAATGTCCACTGAAATACATTTAGAGTTCCAAAGTTCAAAGTTTTGTTTCAATTCTTTTTTTGCGGGGGGGGGGGGATTGCAGATTGCCAGATTTTGAGAAGCCCTCCCTGCACTGGAGAGCGTGTGGCAAGCACAATCACAAAACGGCTGCCCCCAAAGACTGCCCATTCACCAGATGGCTGCCTCAGTGGGCATGGCCAGACTTCAAAGATCCACCTGCCATGTTAGTGGTCATGGACATCTGTTGTCAGAACCTGCATCACCCAACTGTTGTTGTTTTCCATTGTATTGCATTCGTTGGGAGTTGGATTGATTTGTTTCTGCCACTTGTAACTAAGGGGGGGGGGTTGCTGTTAATGGTTGTAATGGGAGCTGGGAAGGAGCTTAACCATATATAGGCAATTTAGGCTGGCTTGATTGCCGGCAAGGCAGCTGGGGCCCAAAGAGCCAGGAAGGAGCTCGGGTAGGAGGGGGAGGAAGGAAGAGGTCACCACCAGGTGGAGAAGACTCGAGACGCCAGGCAATAAGGGGAGGGGGGATAAATAGAGGGAAGTTTACCCAAGGCTTTAGTTTTAGCAATGTTCTGTTTACAAGCTACATGTACCACGTAATAAAGAAGTATTTTTCTGAACCAAGCCTGGTTGCGTGAGAATGCTTCAGAACTGGGAGTTGGACATTGTGGACTTGACATCTGTGTGGAATGGTATCAGACAGGCCAAAAGGAGGTTGAGATCTTCTATCATCCTCTCCATGTAGGAGATGACTGGGAGCTCCTGAGGGCCAAATGGTGGTCTAGGACTTTGCGTCTCCACCTGCTGAGCTACGGTCCCCCCTTCTTTTGTCCATCTAGATGAGCAACGTCCACCATGATTGCCAGCAGCTGCCCAGCTCTCAGATGGGGATCCATTATCTTCCATGGCCTCTTCCATAGTTTTTTCCAGGAGGTTCAACCTGGATAAAAGGCATTAGGTACCATTCTCCTACATAATTCTCAGAAGCGCTTTTGAACAGAGGTGGCAAGGAGATGCTACTCTTACTGCCAGTTTTGGTTACACATTTTTTGGTCAGTCCAACACCCCGCCCAACCAGGTATTCCATAGCTCCTGGTCTGAAAAATGCCCTTGGCAGGAGTTCTCTCCTGAATCTTCCTCTGGGATTCAATAGAAATGTGGGAAGCCAGGGAGGCTGTAGATGGCTGAAGAGTGGATGTTATTGTGTGTTTCTGTCCCACACCTTCCCATCCCTCTCCAGCCTCCCTGGCTGCCCTTCCTTCTGATCTGAAAAATCCTATAGAAGAAACTCTCTTGAGATTGAATGGATGGGTAGAAAGCCAGGGAGGCTGCAGATAGCTGGAGAAAGGATGTTCACTGTGTCCTTCTGCTCCTCATCTTCCCATCCCTCTCCAGCCTCCTTGGCTGCCCTTCCCTCCTGATCTGAAAAAGTCCCATAGGAATAATTTCCTTGGATTGAGTAGTGGGAGAAGCCAGGGAGGCTGGGCATAATTAGAGAGAGGATTGTCTAATGAGAAACACTGGTTATTTCATCACTTAATCAGTATAAGAATGCCACACCCCACCCAGAATTTCTGGGCATAATTTTCAAAACTAAATCATTTTCCATGAAACTGGATGAGAAACGGTAAGAAAAAAAGATGCAGAATAACATTCTTAGCTGAAGAGAAGCCACGCTCTTTATTCAGCAGGGTGAATCCTTAGACGTTTTTCTCTCCTTCCCCCGTTTAATAAATTCAACAGTAACTATAATAAATCCAACCACAATAAACAGGCTTCCCCCCCCCCCCCAGCCAGGCTTCTTCCCACCTCCCCCACGCCCCCGAATCTCAGCTGCTTCAGGAGTTTGTGTTTGTTACCTGATGACATCCCCGCGGCTATTAATTTCATAAAAGATCATTGTTCCTGCAGATGCTCTTTAAAGAAAACATGTCTCTGGAGGATGGGAACATTTAGTTAATAATTTAACACTGCGCTGTCTGCAGATTTCATCCCCTCCCCCCTCTTTCCTCCCAACCCAAAACGCGATCGATGGGGCAAACAATTGGTTTATAGAAGTTCCTGCAGGGTTTTCTATTTCGCAAAGACACAGATGAGAATACGAATGGATAACAGCTTTTGGAATAGACACACTTATATATATATATATATATATATATATATATATATACACACACACACATGCACACACATATAGAGAGAAATGCACCAACTCTAAATCAATGCCAGTTGCCAAAAATAATTGTTTTATTTTCTAAGGGAAATGTTCAAGACACTATCGGATGCGCTGACCCATAACGCTGGTTTTTGAAGACCGCATAGTACAACTTGGCATTTATTGACAGTTTGTTTTTTGGCCTAAAGGCTCTGGATTTTTTTCTTTTCCTTTCCTTTTCTGATCATTTGGTATGGAAATATGTATAACTCAAGCTATCATTTAAAAGCTACTGTACTGTTTGTAGATGAGCAGAAGGGGAAATCCGCACTTCTTGTGCAGAAGAAATCACCCCAAAGATCTGTGAAGGTGAATCGGCCTTCTTGAAAATATACGCAATCCCACTTTTTGCCACTTCTAAAGCATGCTTGCTCAACCTAGTGCCCTGCAAAGGAATTGGATTCCAGTTCCCTTCCTCCCCCAACCATGGGAACTGTAGTACCTCTACAGAGCAATAGCTGAAATCCAGAGATGCTGGAACAAATTAATGGAGTCTGTGTTTGACTGCAGAGTTATCTCACTTTACATCGGTGACCCCAAACTTAATTATCCTTTAGAATTCAGACTTCTCCAAATTTTGTAACATGGTTTGTCAGTCCAGGGATAAACAGTATATAAAGGAAACCTTTGCACAATACATCTGTTCTTGAAAAAGGTATGCAAAGATGCATGATATTAGCAAACACGGCTTGGAAAAAACGGTGTAAATAACAAACAAATATATGTCCAAAAAATGCACACAGAAGAATTACAGGCAATTTTGAGCACAAACTTTAAGAAATATTGTTGTGCAGGAAATGGTGGGAACCAGATTTACAAATGGGGTAAAAAAGAGAAGGAGCTGATCTGAAAATTTCTCCTGTTATTTTCTGTTGGGATTGAATGGAGGTGGGGGAAGCCAGGGAGGCCGCGGAGGGCTGGAGAGAGGATTGCTGTATATTTCTGTCCTACATCTTCCCATCCCTCTCCAGCCTCCCTGGCTGCCCTTCCTTTCTAATCCAAAACACCCCACAGAAGAAACTCTCTTGGGACTGAATGGAAAGCCAGGGAGGCTACAGATGGCCGAAGAAAATACTTTGTCATGGCATTCACACACCGTACTTTGAAATCTCAAAATAAATTAAGTACGCGTACTCCGTGTCCTCACCAATGAATATTTCTTTGGGGGAAAAGATCCTTTGAAAAACCAAAATACATCTTTTTTTTCTCCATCAAACTGAATGGGGATGAGTGTACAAAACAGAAACCCATGAATATATCGTTGCAGTAGCATGAATTTATCCTTTATTTGGTGCCACGATCAAAGTCCAAATTAATTGAGGATTCACAAACGTCGTCCAAAACAATTCCCACTGATCTGGGCCAGTCAGAACAGAGGCAGAACCTTTCACTGAATGCTTCCCCAGCCTTGGAATGTCCACGTATGGTTTATTTAACAAATATGCAAGTTAAGCTAAGCAACCCGTTGGTTTAGTGTAGCTGTGAACCCCGACCTTGTCTCCAGATCATCCAGGTTTCAGATGTATGCACACGTGAATGGCAAGGCACGTTTCCTCTACCTGCTGTACAGAGGACACCTGGATGATGTTGAAAAGGGACCTGTCTTCACCGACGTGGTACAAGTCTACCGAGAAGGGACAATATAATGCTTGCTTCCTTACAAAACAGCTTTGCTAATCTCTGAAGCAAGTTCTCATTCTAGAAACGGATGCATTTCTTTCCAAATCGCTCAGTTTTTTCTCCTAATTAAACATCGGAGTTTACGACCAACCAAGGGAGAAGTCTGCAAAAGGATTTAAAAAAAAAATTATAAAAGGATTCTTAGAAAAGACACAAGGCAAATTTTGCCTATTCTGTCTTTGGAGCTGAGGCATTATTTTTAAAGCATTTGTTACTTTGAGAAGGGGCTAGAGAGTTTCTTAACTGGGCATATCTGTGTACAGCTTCGCTTGCACACGCACAAAAATTCTGTTTTAAAAAACGACAGAGTCCTTCTCCTGAATTTATATTGGAATAGTGGCATTTTGGGGGGGGGGGGGGGGGTTTGCAGAGCAAAACATCAGCCAAATGATAAATAAAAACTAGACCAATCCAGTCCCCTCTCAACTAATTTAAAAGGTTGTAATTCTATCTACTTTAGCCTTGGAGTAAGTCATTTATCAATGAGTAAAAGATTTCTAAGGAGAATGCTGGGATTGTACTGTAAATTCATTTTAAATTGAGCCTAAGTAAAGATATAAGAATTTTTGAGAGATTTCTGTAAATTCTGATATAAAGTCTCTTAATCCATACTTCCTAGAACAGATTTGCACAGTTCCCACCTTTAAAAAGCACATCAAAATACATCTTTGGATATTTTTAAGTATAGAAGAAACATATGTGTTTCAAGAAAGTTTTCCCCCCACTATGCAGAACGGCAGATAAAAAAAGACATACATCTACAAATTAACACATATTAGAAACAGAC
This sequence comes from Liasis olivaceus, assembly GCA_030867105.1. NCBI lineage: Eukaryota > Metazoa > Chordata > Lepidosauria > Squamata > Pythonidae > Liasis > Liasis olivaceus. The sequence goes on from CM061356.1 coordinate 4,598,464, forward strand.
TGATTTATCCATCTCTGCATTGATTGCATCCATTTTATGTCCAAGTATGTGGTGGCAAATTAGGCCCAAATTTTCTTGATCAACAACGAGAATTATTAGCCATGATAAAGGGCTTTTAAAAATATCTTGGCACGCTCCAAGACTTTTATGGCAGTTGGTGAAAAAGGAAAGACAGATTAAGCGCTGGAAACGTGGGGAGCTCCCAATGGCAAAGTCTATGGGATCCTGTTAAAATTCCATGATAGGATTTTTGAAATGGGCAAAAGGAAACGTTCCCCATCTTTGTCCTTCTTCAACAGGTAACTGCAGAAACAATTTCACTGCCTGCAAAAATACTACAAGATGTATTCTTGAGCAAATGTTTCAAAGCTTCTGTTGGCAAGTGCATTTATTTAGCAGAGGGTCAGTGCTCCGAAATGGACTGATACTTTTAAAACAACAGATCCATATGTTTTCATTTGATTTGCACTAATTTATTTATACTGAGGAATGCTGAACCAAATGCCTTAAAACCGTGTGTGCGCGCGCTACGTGTATTTTGGAATTGCTGGAATTCTTGAAAACCTGCCTCGAAGATTGCAATCTGTTTAAAAGAAAGGATGTAAGGAAGGGCCCTTGGTCTTAATATTCAACGTACGAGATCATGGGGCCCGCTTTTCGAGAGGGAAAACGTTGGGCCCAGAGTGGAAAGAAGACGGTGTTGCTGACATGAGTCCAAAAGAAATAATCAAGCTGCATTTTCAGGGAAGGGGGGTTCAGGAACCTCATTTAGTTTAGATTGGGGCTGGCTTCTATTTCTACACAATACTATATCTTTGTTTTTTGAGCAATCTAGGATTTTTTTTTTTTAAAAAAGGGTGACCAAGACACACGCTGGTGAATTTCATGCCTGTAAAAAGGCACATGCTGTGCATTCTCTATGTGCAAAACGTGCAAAGGTGCAAAATGTGCACTGATGTCCATCTAGTTTTCCCGGGCTCTTACGAACGGGGCTGAGCACGCCTGGGTCTGCTTTGTCATCCTACAAAGGGCACGGTGCCCAAATCTGCCCTCCACCCCTTGAAAGTCCCACCCAAGCAAGGAGGTTGCAAAGCAAAGAAGGGGGAAGGAGGGGGGGAAGCACAGCTAGGAACTCCAAGCTGCCAGATCAGACTATCTGGATGTGCGAGTCTCTTTTGTCGCCTGGGAAGAAGCCGCTGAACCCCCAAGAGTTCATCTACGCGCAAGGAGAATGTGGCCGCTGCATAAAAGGTTTCTGGGGCCGTGTTTCCAAGGCTGATCCGAGAGGTTTCTCGGGGGCTCAGCCAGCAACGAAGCCAGCGACCCACGGAACGTGAAGCTGATGGCCGACATAAGACCCTTTTATGTGATTTTGGCTCGTCTTCCCGACTGCCAGGGATATAATGTAATATAGCTGTGCTCCACACTGAAATAATAATAAACTCTGGCTAAGGGGGGGGGGGGGAGGAAAAAAAGGGGGTGGGTGGGAGAGTTGTGATACATCCCTCAGGTATCTGAAGTATAAAACCAGAGACTGCATTAATGAGGGAATCTTTGGCTCCTGTCCACAAAACAGCCCATTCCTCTGAAAGCAACAAGATAAAAGGTTTATTTGCTTAACGTAAAGGAGCAGAGCCAAGGGGAGACCCAACATCTTGGGTTTCAAAAGCAGATTACATTTTCAGTTCGGCGTGCATTTCCTTAAAATAAATAATCACGGTAAACAGCACTTAATGTGGTCACTAAATGCCTGCAGATTGACTGGTCTCTTTCTTTCTTTCTTTCTTTCTTTCTTTCTTTCTTTCTTTCTTTCTTTCTTTCTTTCTTTCTTTCTTTCTTTCTTTCTTTCTTTCTCTTTCTTTCTCTTCCTTCCTTCCGTCCTTCCTTCCTTCCTTCCTTCCTTCCTTCCTTCCTTCCTTCCTTCCTTCCCTCTCTCCTCCCTTCCTTCCCCTCTTTCTCCTTCCTTCCTTCCTTCTCTCTCTCCTCCCTTCCTTCCCCTCTTTCTCCCTTCTTCCTTCCTTCCTTCCTTCCTTCCTTCCTTCCTTCCTTCCTTCCTTCCTTCCTCCCTCCCTCCCTCCCTCCCTCCCTCCCTTCTTTCCTTCCTTCTCCTTATGGCTTCAACCCTCATCAGTGGATTGTATCAACTCCAGGACATTCTCCTTGACAGCTTAATTTTCTATATGCAAACTTCCTTTTTTTAAATACTGAGAATATTCAACCTCCTGCCAAAACAGCCCGACAGCACATAAACCCTCTTTTATTATAAGTCATCGATTCAGCATCTTTATTACTGCCTGTGGCCGTGTTAACTTTAGGATGTGGAACATCTTTCTTGGAGACCAGAGTTGTATCTTGCCTCGTCTGTCTCGATGAACTCCCCGCTCTGATTTTTGGACCCGGATAAAAAAATGAACTGGGAATCTACAGCTATTGGTTATATGAATCAGGGAGATAAGAAATGGCATTATATGTTTTTAAAAGAGCCAAACTCCACTCTTGCCTAGCACAGATACTCAGTTTCTCTGTGCTGTGGGAACAAAGACACCTCCAGGCTATAGGAATGTGAATTTGAGCCCACCCCGATGAATGGGGCGTGTGTGCGCTCATGAATGTTTGCAGAAATTTTGCTACCCACTTTTGCATAGACTTCTCCTAACATGTCCTTAAAACCGATAGCCTTAGTGGCTTTGAATTCATGCTTCTGAATTGTGTCTAGATCTTCATTTGTTTGTTTGCTTGTTTCTTAAACATGGCTACGTTTAGCCCAGATCCACTGAAAACAACGTTGCTTTTTGTGACTCGCAGAACAATGAAATTGGAATACTGTAAAAGGGGGATCAGTTAGCAGCGGCTTGCTGAAATGCTACTGATTTCAGGGAGTCTGCTCTCGGGCTACATCTGGGTGACTCCGGCGATAAGAACTTATTGTCCTTTCTGCCAATAAATCACCCAAATTAAGGTGTGAGCGCACCTTTGGGGGAAAGCTCTGTGTGTTTATATGTGTTCTGAGTCTGAGTGTTTTGGTCTGTTGTAGGAGCTGGGGAGGTGAATCCAGGTCTCCTCCAAGGGGCAACGCACAGCTGTTAAAGCTGTGGACAGACAGCTATGCTGAAGAACCCCCAAAGCGGGGCACATCCACCAGTAGCCAGTTCTACTGCTCTGTAATTAAGAGGGCTCGCCAGTGCAAACGTTTCCTCCCGTCTCCAATTACATTTAACAGCCCTGCATCTGCTCTTTGCTGAGCACTTCCCAGCAGGATGATGGAAGTTGACTTCTGCCGCCCCCCCGTCCCCCCCCCCCCCCGCCGCTTCCCCAGTTTCAGGCTGGCCCAGGCTGACCGTTTTGGGGGAGATTTGCTCGCAATAAATCTCCATTTTGCTGGCTGGTGGTGCATCGATAAGAAGCTTAAAAAGATTGGAGGAAGTTAGGAGAAAGAGTTAATGTAAAAAATGACAAGAAAGCGAGAGAAGGAAGGAAGGAGAGAGAGAAAGAGAGAGAGCGAGAGAGAGGAGGGAGGGAGAAAGGAAGGAAAGAAGGAAGGAAGGAAAAGAAAGAAAGAAAGAAAGAAAGAAAGAAAGAAAGAAAGAAAGAAGGAAGGAAGGAAGGAAGGAAGGAAGGAAGGAAGGAAGGAAGGAAGGAAGGAAGAAAAAAGAAGGAAGGAAGGAAGGAAGGAAAAAGAAAGAAGGAAGGAAGGAAGAAGGGAGGGAGGGAGGGAGGGAGAGAGGAAAAAAGGGAGAAAGGAAGGGAGAAAGAAAGGAAGGAAGGAGAAGGGGAGAGAAAAAAGAAAAAGGAAGGGAGGGAGGAAGGAAGGGAGGAAGGAAGGCAGACCATGCCAAATGTGCTTTTTAAAAATTTTATAGCAAGTTCCTTGAATAATCATCATCATCATAATGTATTTTGCCGATGCTAGGGAGCCAGCAACTTTGAATCAATTTCAAAAATGCTGTTTGTGGTTCGGTGATATATTGCTGCTTTCTTTACTACGTGCACTGATGATCTAAATTAAGGTCTCAGAAAAACACAGGATATTCGAACACAAAACAATGCATCTGAAAACAGAAACAGCTTTTTGCTCACCTGGGATATTCCAAACAGCAAAACCTGAATTAACTTTGTTTTGGCCATTTGTCTTGTTGCTCAAGTGGGTCTTTTACAAAACAATCTTGTACCCAATTACTCCAAAGTAAATTATTTAATTATTTAATTTAACATTGCAGCTGTTACCATGTATGAAAAAGCCGCATATAAAATATTAATATCTGACTATTATTGCCTTTTCCCATGTAATATCTTTTGCCTTTCTTATATCTCAATTTACTTATTTGTACATAGTATTAAGAGCAAGTATGATTGAGACTACAGTAGTATTATGACCTGTGTTCAAATTTCCACTAATTGCCCTCTCACGCTCTCTTAACTAGCCTACCTTGCAGTGTCGTTGTGAAGTCTACTCGCAAATAAAGCTGGAGAGAAATATAATCCATAAATACATCAATATTTTCCTCCTATCCTTTCAAAGGAGCTAAAAGTTGGTGGTGGGATTTCTTAACATTTTGCAGCTGGAAAGTCTTGACAATTCCCATGGAAGCACTACAACATGACATAGAATTTTTTTTTTTAAGAAAAACTTAACAAAGAACCTCTTGAGACACAAAAACTGGGGAAATCCAGTAACACAATATTGCCTATTTTTCTTAATCAACCACAGAGGGCAGCTTCTGCTTGTCCAAAATATGAATCAAGGCTCTTGCTACTAAAATGTTTTAAAATGCTATTCCTGGTCCCCCGGCTTCAGAGAATGGGCAGATGGAATGGAACTTTTTCTCCAGACCCAACCAAGAAATCCATATATCGCCGAATTTTGTTCTTTATTCAGTTTTCTCTGCAGAGGCTTTTGATGCAAAGTGCATTTCCAGGTAACACACTGCAAGCTTATCCCATCTGCTTTCCAAATTAGGTTGGTCTCCTTTTGGGGTAACAAACTGGATATTGCAATTCCTTCTGAATGCAGTTTTCCCGACCACACATGTTTTTCTACATGGCTTCCTCCAAAACTCGACTCCCTTTTGTAAAAAAATTGCACGCAGTTTTTGCAGCAAGAATGCATCACAAAATACAAGACTAGGTTCTAGCTGGCGTATTCGTCCGGAACTACCAAACTTTGCTCGCTTAAACAGAAAATGCCATCTTCTTGCTAGCGTTGGTGGCTTTTCAAATGTACCCACCCCATCCTTTCTCCCTTTCCCCCCAAATTTAGCCCTTCTGGGTTAAAACCTTCCACCAGATCTCCCTGCTAATCACTGACAGTTGCTCCTCAAATATTCCCAGAGACATCGTTCAGGGCCAAGGTCAATAAAACCACAGTATAACAGCTTCCCCCTTGGAAGATCCATACCTTCCCTGTAAGCCCACAGAGACACACCGAGCAGAGAGCTATCTTCAGCCGTGCCAATGTTTTTCTTACTACCCTTTGGGGTAACTCCTCATACAGTAAATGCTACATCAGGGGTTTGTACCTGTGAATAGGTAGTAGGTTCCTTTATAAACCTTTGGGAGGCATCCACCCCTCCTCGCAGCTAGAAGGACATGCAGATTATCCTTAGAAATAGTTTATTAGGATGGTTGGTCAGCCAGATATTTCGACTGGATCTGGCATTTTTATCCACCTATCAAGTCCTTTCCAAGGACCTGGGATAGGCAGATGTTGTTGTTGTTGTTGTTATTATTATTATTATTTCAAACGAGTACATACATACACTTGATCTTAGCCAAAAGGCTGAGGACTTAACAGTTACTATGATTTTCGTTTTTGTGTTTTTTTTGGGGGGGGGGGGAAGACAGGCCCGAAAAACCCTCATCTTGAGCTTTGTTTCTGCCAACCACAATCCCAACACCTAGGCCTTTCCTTTTGCTTCCTGGCCGCCTCGAATGCCGCTCCAGCATTTGCTTCGGTACATTTTTTGAAGCCGCTGGATGGGACGGCGACGTACGTGTGCCCATGCTGGGGGGAGGCGGGGAGGGGCAGAAGCAAAATGATAATATTTTAAAATTTTTGTGGCGTTGTGGCATGTGTCCGCGGGCAAGGCTTGAGAAGTTAGGGAAGAAAGAGATGGTCTGTTTGGGGGTTCCAGGGGGATCCCCAGATTTAAAACCTTTGTATATTGTCGGGCAAATTAATTCTCTCTCTAATTCCCACTGGGGCCTGGTTTCCTTTTCTGCTTAGCTGCCAAGGGAGGTCTCCCTGTCAGCGTTCAGTTTAATGCCTCTTCCTTATCAGATCAAAGCAGGTTGAAATTTCCCTCTTCTGATTCCTCCTATTCTTTGGCCATTCATTCTTCCTTCCTCTTTGCTGAAAGTCAAGCTCTGTTCACAACGGGCCGCCGGGGCCTTCTCTCTTAACTCTCGACCCTGCACTGCGGCTGCAAGCTTGATTTCAGGCCACCAAGCCAACAGGTGACGAAGTCCTCGGTTGAAGGGCCTTGGAAGATAGGAAGTGCCCTTTTTCGTGGGTTGCCAAAGGACGGAGTGTCAAAGATGAGCAAGCTTTAAAAGGAAGGGAAAGGACAAGAAAGGAAAGGGTAAAATGATAAAACATTGCTTGGGGTCATTGTGGAATATTTAAAAAGGAGCTTTGCACCCAGAGCAGCTGCCAAAGAGGGAACCCGAAGGTTAAAAACCTCAGGGATCACAGAGAAAGTCCGTGTCGAAGAGGATCTTGCTTGGCCAAAGTTGAACTCAAGCATTTTGGAGTCTGGTGGGGTGGCAGAACAGGGCTGAATTCCTTCTGTGCTCTGCCAGGATCTGTAAAAACTTCTTACAGAAAGAAACCGGGCTGAAATATCAAAAGGGGCTTGTTTTTTGCTCTTGATAGGTTTCCCAGCCAAGCTACTGGAGTTAAAAAATATTGAGGGGAGGTTTAAGGTAGACTTCCACCCACAGCTCTGCTCATTAAAGGCCGAGCATCTCTGGGTCCCATTTGCTTGCTTGTTTCTGGGAGCAGAGGGCAACGGCGGGCAAGTGGCGCGTTGGCTGGAGCTGAGCTTTGCCGTTGGCAAACGGTTGGGATTTTCCCCTCCCTTTCTCTCTTTCTTTGGACGAGGGGCCGCAGACAAAGCCTTCCCCGGCCCCCGGTCGGATCTGTCGAGGCGAGGGTTAAGCATCCCTGCTGCGTTTGACAAGGACAAGGTGAAGTGGGTGGTCAGTGAAATCTGAAAGGCCTCCTTAACCCCTCTTGGCTGAGAATTCAAGCTGTTGTTCTCTGCTTCGAACCACCCGGCCGATGCTCGGCGAGAGGAATCTGAAGGAAGCAACTGCTTAAAAAGGCAGGAGCCAATTTTCCAGGGGTGGAAAAGCACCAGCGGCCTTCACACATGAGCTTTATCTATTCATCCACAGCTTTTGGAGTCACACAAGGGGTCCTAAACTCCCTTGCAGGAGACGCTGCTCTCTCCCCCTCCCCATAAATGCCCAGCAGATCGGGGTGCTCAAAAGTTTTAACTGGCCTTACGTAGCTAAGGAACAAATAACACGTTGATTTATTTTGGCCCTGCTTAAAGGAGCAGTCGGGGCAGCCGAAGGAAGGTGACGTGATGCTCGGGACTGACTTCCAACAGGCCCAGATCCCCCAGGAGTATTTGAAACAAGCAGAGGATGTTAGTTTGCCTACTTAACCATTTTTATTGACCTTATTTATTCAGCATTTGGAGTCGTTCTGGAATCGGGTGATGCCCCAATCGAGTTAAATCAATAAAGAAACACTCAGCCAAAAGTAACTGGTAGGAGTTCCCCTGTGTTTGGATTCCTGCCTGAATTTGGGGACACCTGTATGCCAAGCGAGGACATATGCCACTCATGGAAAATGGCCTCTCTTGAAGAGGGAAGGGCAGCCAGAGAGGCTAGAGAGTGATGGGAAGATGTAAAACTGGAAAATGCAACAATATTCTTTTCTCCAGCAGTCTGCAAATTCCCCACCCTTCCATTCAATCTCAAGGGAATTTGCTTATAAGACATTTTCAGAGTAGGAAAGAAGGGCGGCCAGGGAGGCTGGAGAGGAACGGGATGTCAGCCCTTCAAGGTAGACAAGATTTGGAAGCTGAAGTTATGAATACTAAAACTGCTGTTATTATAGGATTACAGTAACAGAATCTTGCAAGTCTGAATGCACTTCCTGCTTCACCTTTGTGAGAACTAGAGAGAGTCAAGTCTGAGACGCTTCCTCAAATTACATTCCTGCTTCGGACTCGGATTTCTCTTATCTGACTGTTGCCTTGGTTTCAGCTCTTTCTCCTGTTCCTCAAGATTATTCTCACAGCCCATTACGTGGGACGATGTACACAGGAAAAATACAACAGCCATCCTCTGTCTGGCCATCTGCAGCCTCCCTGGCTTCTATTCCATTCCATTCCATTCCATTCCATTCCATTCCATTGGAAAGGAATTTTTTCTATGGAACTGTTTTAGAATAAAAGGAAGGGCATCCAGGGAGGCTGGAGAGGGATGGGAAGATGTGCAAAGAAAAAACACACAACAATCTTTTTCCAGCCATCTGCAGCTTCCCTGGCTTCTCCACTTTTATTCAGTCCACACAAATTTCTCTACGGGGCTTTTTCAGACCAGGAAGTAGGGTTAATCAGGCAGGCCACAAATGATGCAGAGGAGTGTAACAGGCTAAAATAGGACACCCTCCAATCACTTCATAGCAATGAAATAACTTCAAAATTGCCACCAAAAGGAAATCTAACTGACTCCTAAAGCTGAAAAACAAGGGAATCTTGCAAGGGAATCAAACTATGGAGAAGCTACAGGTCTGATTTCAGTGCAATATCACATGAGTGTAACATTAAGGAAATACTAGAGTAGCACGTAAAGTCATTTTTTTGGAATTATCCACCTATATGTAGACCAAGAAATGGAGAAAACCATTTCACTAAATTTCTCCAAGGGGATAGAAAATACTGCAAGTGGAGGTGGGCCAATTGCTTTTGCGTTCAGGGTTTTTCCTAGGAGGACCAGCAATAGCAAGTTGGGGGGGGGGGGTATGTAAATGTATAAGTGTGTTATGTGGGGGGGGGGGTGAGAGAAACCCAGGGAATGACAATTGCCACCCCCAAATGGCAGCAAATTGTTAAAGAAAGTTCTGGAAAGTGACCTCTCATCCCCAAAATGTTCTTAGGTGGGGAAGAAAAGTATTCTGAGAAATACTGGCTCTGTTCTTCGGCTCCTCCTTCTTAAAAGTTGGGGGCTCCTGGTTGAGAATGGAAACGGTGCCACCGGATGAACCCAACGGCACCGTGTGGGCCGCTGATTGCTTCAGCTTTGCCAGGGGAGATGAAAGCTTTCCTCCACCCCTGCTTCCCAAATCTGTGGGTGAGCGAGATGACAAGCCCCAGCCATCGCTGGATTGTTCTTGTTGAGGTATGTCATTTACAAGATCGGCACGGCAGGCCTGCATTTTCTGTTTGGTGTGACTTTGAACGTGCAAAGAGCGCTGTGCTGATGATGCTTCCTTTGTTCCCCCCCCAACCCTCAACCTACTGGGGGGAAGCAAAGATCCTTTTAAGGATCGCTTGAGAGGAAAAGGTGGGTGTTTGGAGGCTCAACGTTTGCTTTGCCTTTCCCCATCTGTTCAATTTCAGAAGGCAGCATTGGGCCCCCTCAGTCCTGTGGTACATTCCACAGGAGGTTCACCTAGGCATTCTCTTCCAGGCCTTGGGAGAGACCACTGCTGAGATAGGGGCAGCAGTGGCTCCAGAGGAAGCCTCATGCATGAATGAAAGGTGACAATTCCGCAGACGTGGATGACAAACTGTTGTCGGATTCTGAAGGAAGAAGGGAGGTAGGGTGACCTGCTTCACAGAGGGCAACCTCTGCTCAAAGAACAGCGCAGCCGGCCTGTGGAGGGGGTCACGTTGGCCTCAATGAGGTCTTTCAAGCTGCCAAGTCAACCCACTTGGCCTCGCTGTGTGCATCGCTGCCTTGGTGCCTGGCTCCCTCCGCCACATCCATTCCCTGGAACAGTTTCAACCGAGGCCTTTGGAGCAACGGCTGCTCTTTCAAAGTGAGGGGCCATGTTGCTCCCCAAAACCCTGGGGAAGCGTGGCACGTCTGCCCCTCTGCAATCCAGATCTGAACAATGCTCTTTCTCTAAGCAGGAGGCAGCCCTGAAATCCTCATCTGGACTGCAGAATCACCATCACCATCACCATCATCAATGTATACAACTCTACAAGGATAAAGAAACAATTTCAATCCGCTAAATGCAGCCAATCGTAAGCAAGTCAAGGCCGCTCACGTTGGAAAACAGCAATGCAAATAACGTAGAGCAGAAGGACTGTCCGGGGGCCGTGGAAAAAGACAGGTCTTCACGCACGGTCAAGACCATACGGATTTAGGCAGAAATACCCACCAGTCGCTTTGTCCCATCCCCAGAGCTTACTGGGTTAAAACATCATCCGTAGCTTTGGCGAGTCCATTGGCGTTCATCCTCTGTAACATTACGCTCCATTGCCCTGCCTTTCAGAGGTTCATCTTTGGGTCCCGTCCTCCTTTTCAAAACACCGGTTTGAAGCCTGGATTTCAGAGCTCTCGTATGGCAGATACCAAGAACAGGATTTTTCTCAAGGTCAAATGACTTAGGGTTACACTCGGAAGGCGGAAGGCGGAATGCAGACTTGTAAGTCCATGGGTGAGTTAAGGAACTGGAGGGGTACAGAAAATTCATGCTGGTGATATAAGATCACAAAGTGTGCCAAGCTTGATAACATGTTGCCAGCTTTTCAGAAAAGGGGTTCTTTGAAAGTCAAATTTCGCACGCAGAAACTTTGTTTCACTACATTTTGGGCTTATCGCAACCCTCTCCCCTACAATACCGATTTAATGATCATTTACAAGATCGTTCCTTTGGATATAATTGGCTAGAACGAGAGGCGGTAGGCCGTCAGTTCAATGCTGAATTTATTTCTCAATGGGGACTAGAAGCGGGCCCAAACTGCTTTTCGAAATTGTCCGCCAGGGGAATTGGAAGGAGGGATTTCTGTGAGCTATTTTGGGGAAAGGCACTGTAGGAGGAAAGCAAAAAAACAAAATAAACCCCCCACAAATTTTATCAAAAGGCAGAAGCCTGCTTGCAAAAGTTTCTGCTGTTGAATAAAATGTGATAGTCTGAAACGTGCTCACAGACTCCTGATTTTTCAGGAGAAGGAGGAATTCTCCAACCATTTTTCAGGAGCAAGATTCTGCCTTTGCAGGGATGACCAGCACTGAAAATCCTCCGGAGTGGACGTGGCCTGCTGATATCTTCCCTAGGAAATTAATTGACATATGAGAAGCCAGGGAGGGTTAGGGTTATGTGTGCACAGTTTCATGTTTTCTATCACTCTCCAGCCTCCCTGGCTGCCCCTCCCTTCTGCTCAGAAAAAGCCCCATAGGAGAAACTCCCTTGGGATTCAACTGGAACAGGGGAAGCCAGGGAGGCTGCAGACCCTGAACAAAGGGCTAGACATTTCTTCTGACTAAATCAGTGCGAGAATATCACTTTCCAATTCTCATTAAATCCCCTCTGCTTCTGACAGACTTTCTCACTTCCTCTCGTTGCACTGAAAATAGAAGTGGTGGAAAACAAGGTAGGGAAATTTCTCTTGCAGGAAGGAATCAAACTGTAAGAGCTGTGCCTCCCATCATGTTACATCTGTCCTTACGTGCTCTGGTGCCCTTCCCCTTTCATATACGATCGGCAACAAGCTACATTCTGCAGCTAAATTCTGCAGGGAAAACTGTTAACCAACTGCCCAACCTGGAACGTCTGTCCCCCATGATGCCCCCCCATCCCAAACACATCTGCAGATACATCTCCAGCTAGAGATCAAGCAATTTCCAGGTACGCATTTCTGGTAAAGCAGGGGAAATGCCATTGGGGAGAGGGGTCACGGAGACATCCAATTCCATTGTCTGGCTGTTGATAACAGGTGGGTTATCTGCCAAAGAGCCCGTAGGCTGGGCCTCCAAGAATGGAAGAAGCTACGGCGAATGGGTGAAAACTGATCTTGTCAAGAGCGATTTTCTTCAGGAGACAGAGCCAACATTGTCAGCGTTCATGCTCACGTGTGGCCTTGGCAGTAGCCCAAAGACCACCTTTCTCCCTCCGCCTGCCCTGAGACAAAGCAGAGCCCCTCTCAGCTGTCATTTCTATCAGGAGCTGATGAAAGGAGGTGTATAAACCCAGTAATGCTGCTGAAGAGATAACTGTCAGAGGAGACCAAAAGGTCTGCCTATCTCCTGGGCAGGAGCAACCAACAGCCCCACACGGATTTCACACTAGGATTATTAGAGAGTCACAGGAGTGTTGCTCTTTAAATAAGATCTGAATAAAGTTTTCCTTTTCAGAAGGAGAGAGAGATGCTCTAAGATCCTCATGAAAGGAAATGGTGGGAGATAGAGTAGAATTCGGCGGTGTAGTGCCCAATTCATGGGGGAGAAAAGGAGTATTAGGGTGCCAGTGGGGAGGGAGCAGTGTTAGGTCTTGGCTCAGAAAAGGGAGGCACGTGCGAAGGGTGGAAGCATGAATGTAGAAAGGATCAGTTTGCAAAAAAGAAGAAAGAAAGAAAGAAAGAAAGAAAGAAAGAAAGAAAGAAAGAAAGAAAGAAAGAAAGAAAGAAAGAAAGAGGGAGGGAGGGAGGGAGGGAGGGAGGGAGGGAGGGAAAATTGGGGGAGACTGCAGATCAGAGGAAGACCAGCCTGGGTTAGCAGTGAAGGTCTTGGTCTAAAATGGGGGAGAATCTTGGTTCAACGCCATCTTCAGCCATGGAAGTACACTGGTTCCCAGTCCTTTCCCTTACCCAAACCGTGTCCTCTTTCTCAGGCAGCTCTCCCCTAACATGTGCACCAGTTAAGACAGGATTAAGATTGAGACTGCCAGTCCTTCAAGGTAGTCCAGACAAGAAACACAAATCATGAGTACTAACACTACCTTTATTGTAAGGTTACAGTAAGAGAATCGTGCAACTCTGAAAGTGCTTCTCCCCCATCCCTTACTTTTACTTTCCAGGAAACTAGGGAGGGTCCCTTCTGAGACACTTTCCATTCCTCCCCTTCCTTCTGTGGGCTGAGTTGTCTCTTCTCTAACCATTCCCCTGGCTGTGGCTCTTCCTCCTCCTTCTGTCTCTCAAGGACATTCCCACAGACCATCCCATCGACTCAGAACTTAATAGATAATTGTGAGGAGAGATTCTACTGAATTCCCCACTTCAGGTGAACTCAGAAAGGACTTTGGTTGATTTAGAAATGATTCGTGTATGAGGCTGTTATTAGAATAAACAATACATCTGTCCTTGAGGATCTCCAGCCTGGACCATCAACAAACCTAGCCCAAGTTTGGTAGGACAATATAAAGGAATTTAAATATGATCTTTGGGAAGATATGAAAGAACCAGCAAGGAAGTCCTTGTGGAAAAGATTACACAGTCTGGAGATTGAAGCAAGCATGAGAAAGAAACTCCAAATAGTCCCTTGATATTGTTTAGGGTTAGATGGGGCAAAGAGAAATCAGACCGGCTTTCAAGATTCTGTTACGATACCCTACAACAATAAAGTAAAATCTCTGTTTCTTAACCTAGCCTTCCTCGAAGGGCTAACATTGATCTTGTTCGGCGTTATTAGTTGCTCAATGTCTCTATCCACAAATCCCGTTTGCGTCCACTTCGACATCTTAAGGCATTCTTTTTGCGGAAGGTACAGATGAGAAGAAAAGATGGAAAGTTGAGTCTGATGGATCTCCTCTGACTTTTGTTCATCTGCGTATCCAGATTTAGAGAGGTCCTAATAAACTGAAACACCTTTGGATCTGCTACTTTATATCGCTATTTAAACCCAGCCACGGAAAGGAATAAAATTTAATTCCCCTGTGCAGTCAGTTGGGGAAACTTTAAAGCAAAATTAACGGGTTCTGCCACACGCTGCAAGCTACCGAACAATCAAGCTGTTTTTCCTTCTCCCTTTTTAAAATTTAAACCCTCAGAGCCAAAAGGAGCCTATAAATTTTACAATAAGCCAAAGAAACTGCCATGTTCCCCCATGTGCCTTTAAACACACACACACACACACACCCTAAATCAAATAAATAATAGTACTTCTCCTAGCCTGAATCCAATGTCTTTGTTCCTAAACTTGCATCGTACTTGTGAACGTGTACGGGGGGGGGGGGGGGGGGGGGGGAGAAAGGCCCTACAGGTTAACAGCCAAGTCCGAAAGTCCGAGAGCTGAAGATTTTGCTCTGGCCTCATCATACGTACACAGGGACTGTTATCTTGACTGCTGAGACAACTATAAAATACTTTAACAGTTTTGGGCTGCTTCGCTGGAGGAGGGAAGTCCCTGGCTATCTAAGACAAACTGAGTTCTCCAGCCCTGTGAAAGGAGGCTCTGTGCCTGAGAAGCTCTCAATTGTTTCTAAATTCTGTTTTTACAAGAAGTGGGAGATTTATAGACTCTTGGAGATGGGGCGGGGGGGAGCATGATGTAACTGGAGTAAATCAACGGGCGATTTATGCCTAACTCTGCTTCCTCTCTGGCGCTGAGATTCTTGAATGAGCCTCTAGGATTCTATGGCTGCATACACTCAGAGCAGGGGGAGAGTTATGGGCCTGGATTTCTCTCCTCCCCCAAGGCCAGGGCCCAAGGGATCCTCACCCCTCCACAAGAGTCCTGACCTTGAGAAACAATTGGAGAAACTCAGTCAGATTCAAACCCTGCCTTTCCTCAAGGTGGCATCCATGGCATTCCTTTCTCCAATTTCCCCCCAAAATTATATCTTAGTGAGATGGGTTGGAGTGACAGGGAGGGACTGGCCCAAAGTCACCTTGCAAACTTCCATGGCTACTGAAGAACTTTAACCTGGTCTTTTGGCTCCCAGCTCAACACCTTAAGACCTTATTTCCTCTGGAAAAAATTCAGAGAAGTTATCTGTCCCATTCTGGGGACTGAATTGGAGCATGTGATGGGCAGAAGGAATGACCTTGAGGAACAGGAGGAAGAGCCACTACCAAGATAATAGTCAGATAAGAGAAACCTGAGTCCAGGGCAGAACTGTAACCTGAGAAAGCGTCTCAGACAAGACCCTTCATAGTTCTCATGAAGATAACGGGGGAAGGGGGGAAGCGCATTCAGATTTGCAAGATTGAGTTACTGTAACCTTTTAATAAAAGTAGTATTGGCCTGCATGATTTTTGTTTCCTAGCCTGGTCTACACTGAAGGACTGACAGAGCATGATTCAAAAAGATTTGGGTCAATCAAGCCAACAGGGGCTGTTTAGACTCTTATTAAAACAGTACCCCCATCTTTTGTGTAGCCACAGTCCAAAGTGTTGGTTATGAGTTACGAAGCCCTATCCAAGTCCAAGATATCTGCAAGGCCTTTTCATTCTGACAAGGCCACCTGGATGTCCTTCTTTTCTTCCTTCATGGTGAAAAACACATAGCTGCTTGTGGGAGTGTGGAGTCGAGGTATGAAACATGGACTCTCATCCCCAGAAGAACGAACATGAGATAAGAGAATGAGACTGGCCCCTCCCTAAGGAATGCAGAGGATGTTTGTGGGGTGACCCTGGGAATTGCTCTCACTCTGAGAAGATTCTGTAACGGGAGTTGAGCCAATAAACCTTGCTGGATTGAATCTGTATTGTCTCTTGGAGTTTCCTGGGCTAATCCTGACACTGCTACATGACATGGCTTCTCAATGGTGCTCCCAGGTCTTTCAACTGCCTATCAAAACGGAACCGCCATCTTTACTATCCTTCCACCATTTTTTTAATAAGCCAAAGTTTGACGTAACAAGTAGGATCCTACTGAAGGTGAGGTGGATGATATAAGCCTCACTAAGAAATCTATAATTATTAATACATGCTCTGATCTGGCTTGAATCGCTTCAGTTTGAAATGTCAGTTGGGTTAGACACCTCCCAATGTTTCAACTGGTGGGATTGATTCGATTCATCAGATCAAAAAAAGGGTTTCAAATGTGCACTATCCTGATAAAGGCATACCCACGCATAAATATATGAATTTTTCCTTAAATTTTTTTTAATACAAATTTTGCATTGATTTTAATTGCTATTCATTATCCTGAGTGATGCAGATATATTAAAAGGGCCACAGAGGTATTTGAATATAAATAAATGAATGACTAGAGGGGACAGTCTTTTCATAGTCTTTATTAACCTTCTTGGCAGCAGGTTTTAAACATTCCACAATGCCTCTGACTTAGCATTCTGCATCTTTCCAAAGAAGACAGGCAGATTGCCAAAAAGGAGGACGCTTTCCTAAAATGCATGGGTTAATTCTTATTTCTTATCATCACTATGACCTTACTGTTAATAAGGCAAGACAAGTTTTGACCGCATCAATATAAATGGAGGTTCCAAATCATAGGAAGTGAAAGTTCTATTTTGCATTGGTCAGACTTTGCCTTGGGTACCATGCCCAGTGTGACCCGCCATGCGGTCAAAGTGCCAAGGTTGGGAGAAGAGAAGGAAAGAAGATCAGAGGGCTGGGAATGCTGGAGACCATTGTGTTGTTGGGCCTTGAGAAAAGATGACTGAATGGGGAACCTCTGGTAGCTGAAGGAGTGTTGCCTAGAAGAAACCTAGACCTGTTCTCTGTCTTTCCAGAATATAGGATGTGGAATAATGCAGTGAAATCTTAGGAAGGCAGATGCCAATAGAAGGGAATATGTGTAGCTCAGGGTTGAACTGTGGGGTCCTTGGGGTTCTCTGAGCTTGGTTGTTTCGTTACCTGGCTAGGTAACATCTTCTGTGCTAGAATGGAGTGGGGCTTGCTCTCTGTTTATATACCGTGTTCATATACTCTGTTTACGTATGCCACGGTACATAAACAGAGAGAAACCCCACTCCATTCTAGCACTGAAGATGTTACCTAGCCGGGTAACGAAACGTTGGCAAGAAAGTAACCAAGCTCAGAGAGCCCCCAGGGTTCCCCAAAGGCCGAAAGTCTTGGAATGTTAGGAAAAATCTCCTAGTGGTTTGAGTTGTTGGATGGGGAATCCAAAGATCCAGCAGCGAGGGGTTGCTTCCATTGGGTGTCTTCAAGCAAGGTTTATCTTGGATGCTTTAATCTGGATTCCTGCATCAAGCAGGGGTTGGACTCTGTGGCCTCCACAGGCTTTCCAGCTCCATGTTCTTCCGTGCACAGATTCAGGACAGTTTCCAGACCTTTGTACTTGGGGTCTGGAGTCCTTTGTCGTTAAACTAGATTTGGGCAACTTGCAAAGAGAGCTGCAAACAGCTTTGGAAGGTTTGCTCCATCACAGGCCACTGGCAAGGGGTGTGGCCAAGCTCATCCAAGCCATCTGAATCCTTGGGAAGGGGCTTGGGGGTTCTGTGTCGTGAGAATTGGAATCACGATCCTCGAAAGAAATAGACAAAATAAATTTCCCGAAAGGGCGGGCGTCCATCTGCTCCATTTTACAAGCAATCTGAATCTGGACGCAAAGTTTTTTTGGGTTTCTTGGGAACCTTTTCTTCCCTTTGCAAAGTTTTGCGAGGGTTTTTTTTTCTTTTTGCATTTTTTTAAAACTTGATCTCCTGCCTTTCCCTTCTCCTAGCTCAGCTGAGTCAATTTTCTGCTTCCCTACCCTTCCTCCAGCAAAAATCCAAACAGTCTAAAAAGGGGGGGGGGGGGAAGGACCCAAAACCCCACTCTCTTGAAGAGGGAGGGCCAGAAGGGGTTGCAAATTAGGAGAACATTTTAACCTTTGCCCTAACCAAACCGCAGGATTCGTTGTTGGCATTGAACCTGCCAGCAAAACCTTGTCTCCAGAGGGAGAGATTTTTATAAACATAATTTGGATTGAAAACCTACCGTAAATGGAATCCCTTCACCAGGATTTTCTCATTTCCAAAGCCGAAAGGAAAACAGCCACCAGACAAAAAAGGCCTTTTCCTGTTTGATTTCTTGCTGACATCTTGCAGCCCATTGTGTCAAGCCTCTGGATGCCACAAACGAGACGTGGCTGAACCTCCCAAGAAACATGACGCGCTGCTCTCTTACCCCCTGATATCGATATAAAGCTTCCACGGTTAGCTGTTTATCCTGGAAAGGTCAGAGGTGGGAAGGAATCGTTCCAGTTTGACATCTATCTCAAGTCAACTGAGTTTTCCTGCAATTTAGTTCTCATCTCTTTTAGATCACCTCCCCAGTTTCGGAAGGATGCAATTCTACGTGCATGGAAACACATGCTGTTGTACACAAGAGAGGCGCACACGCCTTAGAGGCTCTTAGAATGTGGGGGGACCCCCGTTCCCCCAAAGCTTTGCAGTCCCTGAATTACAGCGATGTGTAAAACTTGTCTGTAAAAAAGGCAGTTTTGCAAGAATGCGGGAGATGATCCAAACTTTGCGGGATTTGTCAACTTCACGAGAACTTTGTGGCCGGGAAGTGTTTTAATTCAATGTTGAGGGTTTACGACGGGGCAGCGATGGCGCTTCCGATCCCTGACTTAAAACAATTCTTTTTTAAAAGAGAGAGTGGTTTTCCAAATTATGAAGATGTTTGCAAATTTCGATTTTTTAAAAATCAGAACCCCAAAGAAGACAAATATCTTATCTACGCCTGGCCTTGCTCTTATTAGACAGGAACATTAAGACATCAAAATATTCACGATAACGAATCTCTGGAGTATTCCATGTGCTGACCTTTCCCCCCACCCATTGCTTCAGCTGTCTTTCAAATGAGAATTTGGGGGGGGGGGGGATGATTTCAATCAAATGCCCTAATCGTTGATTTTTTTCATGCACCACGTGGACAGTTACTCTGGCCACCACCAACACACCAAAAATCTTCTCCTGCGTAAAAGGAAATCACAACAAAAACCACCCCCAAACAATCTTGCAGTTAAAAAAAGAGAAAAAGAAAAAAAAACTGAGGGGGAAAAAAAACCCAAGGGTATAATTTTCTTCAATCAACTGCATCTCATGACTGCAATTACCCAAAATCTTTCCGAACCTTGCTGTGATATAGTCCGGACAGATCTCGGGGGCCTGGTGGGTGGTAACCTTTCATGTAGACCGTCTAACTGTTCTTTATTGTACGGTTTCAAATTAGCGCTAGCAGCAATGAGCAAATTTGATAATTTAATCTCAAATTAGTTAATGCAATGGGCCAGGAACCGCTAAATAGGGGCCTTGTCTTCGGAGATGAAAATGCATCTTTGCATTGTGAGGAGTCGAAATGAAATGACTTCTTTGGAGGCTTGGAAAGGGAGGTGTGTGGGTCTGTGTGAGGTTAACATCCAGCTTCTTTTCCATAGGCATATGAATGTGATTTGTTTTCAAATGCCTACAAGGGACAGTTGTGAGAGCCACAATGGACGCTATCTGTCAGCCACGGCTCCTTTTTCTGGCAGGGAAACGTTGCATTGGAATAATCCCGAAAGCTCTGTGAATACTTGTCAGCCATTGGTGATCGGGCCTGAGTTTTTCCAGTGTGCTGCCAACTCAAGACAAGGTGGGGAAGGATTACAAACTAGCAGGCTGTCTGTTCTCAATAAGAGGCAACCACGGCGAGCGTTTCTCCCCCTGCGCCTTTCCCCCCCGTTTTGCTAGAATGCATACAGTTGAAAAAAAAAAAAGCCTCATTATTTTGGATTTTTAGTGAAGGCTTCTAGTGTGGGTGAAGGATGGTAGAAAACAGATTTAAAGCAAGTCAAGCTGCAGAATAGAATTGCCTAGACTTGGCGCTTACTCCCTGGAAGAGCAGGATTAAGGCACCGGTTTCCTGTTATCCTCCTGAATATATTCTCCCAAAAGGCAAAAGAAAAGAGAGTAAGGAGGATTTTTGCCCCTACCTGCTCC
Organism: Liasis olivaceus; assembly: GCA_030867105.1. Taxonomy (NCBI): domain Eukaryota; kingdom Metazoa; phylum Chordata; class Lepidosauria; order Squamata; family Pythonidae; genus Liasis; species Liasis olivaceus. Next base: position 4,618,322 of record CM061356.1, read on the forward strand.
TTAAGGGGCACAAGAGGCCACTGATGTATAACTGCTTTGAAAGAAATGGGGGGGGGGGGGACTGCTTTGTGCTAAAGATCAAAACATTACACCTCCTCCTAGCTCAAGGTTTCCAATGGAGATCTTCCCAGATGCTTTCCCAGCCCCTACCCGAACGGGGGACTGTCTGCATGCAAAGCAAGAGATGTATCCCGCAGCTACAATTCTTCTAATCGAGTGGGAAAGGATGGATATGGATGGGCTGGGTTGCGGTTGGCAAATGTCCTTGACAACTATGGAACAGTTTCATGATCAGCTAACCTTGGCAAGTGGACTCCAAGGTAGTTGACTTAAATATAACTAGGATAAACTATCTGTTTGGCTCAGGATGTGGAAGTGGTGGTTATCCAGATGCTGGTGAACTACAACTCCCAGGACTGCGCACTTCTCTCCCTGTGGTCGTTTGGCATAGAGTAAGAATAGAAATGGGACAGTTACTCTGGAATAGGATTTCTGCCGCCAGATTTCTCCTGATTTTTTCTTTATCAAGCTTGTAGCTCACCCAGCTGCTGAAAAGGCCAATGCTCTTCTGGAGTGCGTTAATCAGAGCATTGAATCCAGATCATAGGAAATATTTGCTCTGCTCTACTCTTCTCTGGTCAGATCCCATTTGGAGTCCTGGGTCCAGTTCTGGGCCCCATAGTTCAAAAAGGAGAGGGATCAATCAAAGCAAGTTCAGAGGAGGGCTACCAAGACAAGGGGGGGGGGGGTCTGGAATCCAAGGAACGTTTGAAAGATCTGGGTATATTTAGCCTTAGAAGAGGGCAGATATGATAACACTCTTCAAATATCTGGATAGTTGTCATATAGAAGATGGAGTGGGCTTGTCCTCTAAAGCCCTAGAAATAGAAGCAGAACCAACGGGTTGAAGCTACGAGGAAGAAGGTTCAAGCTAGATGTGAGGAAGAACTTCCTGACTGTACAAGCTGGTGTTGGACTGGAGGTCTTCAGGCAGAGGCTGGATGGCCATCTGCCAGAGATACTTATAGCTAATCCTGCCCCAAGCAGGGGGTTCGATTAGATGACCTCGACAGTCCCTTCCAACTCAATGATTCTATGGATAATAATAATAGTAACAATTTGTCAACGGGCTATATTCCGTAACCATGTCTATGTTCTTTCCTTGATCCCAAGACTTTTCAAATCCAACATCTTGGAAAAGAATTTATATAGAGAAGAGAAATCCAGATTTCTGGACAGAAATGATTATTCTGACCCCACCGGCGGCTTTTGTTTAAAGACGCTTCAGGGCATAATACACCTTTGGAAACCTGCCCCCATTTCAGATTGGGTCATCTGCTGACAAAGAAAGGGCCCCCTTACAGCGATTGCTTCCTCACCACAGCTTTTCCTTTCTTGGGATCGAGAATCCTATCGCTAAGAGATGAATGCCAGGCGGTTTGCTTCAAATTCTGGGAAGCTGTGAAGTTGAGATGGAGGAAAGGAATGGAGGGAGCTTTTCAAAAGAGCCAGTGTTGTGCTGAACTTCGTACTTTAATCAGAGCTGAAAGGCCTCCGGCCCAGAGCCGAGTCCCAGATGATTCTTTCTGAAATGTTTTCAAATGGAATAGAAGACGCTGTTTATCTGTGTGGTCTCAAATGGAAGCCTCCAGCTCGCCTCTGACTGAAAGCCAGAGTTTGTTCTCCCATCTGATGGATGAATTGAATCTGGAAGCTTGATGCTGTCCCTGGAGATGTCATTTAAATCCACAGATACGGCCGACAAGCTCAGGGACGTGTCACTTTCTTGGCTCAATGTGTCCTCCTCCTCCTCCTCCCTCCCCAAACTCCATTCATTGCCCAATCCTCTCTTTTCTCTCTCTCTGGGGCAAAAACTAGCATTCTGCTTTTGCAGGGCAAGTTGGTTCTGTTTGTGGAGGACGCAAGGGCAATGTCGAATCTTTGCAAGATGCGGATGGAGGAGAAGAAGCAGAAGGGCACTTGTGGAAGGCTAGATTGGGAAGGGACGAAACCGAACACCGTCTGAGCCGGAATGAACAACGCCATCAGTGCTGAGGAGGTTTGCATTTTTAAATCTTTCTCGTCCAGCCTGCTGGAGAAGAAATGGTGATTTGTTTATTTATTTACTGCCTGCCAAGAATTTGGATGAGGCTGTCACCCAAGTGCTTTGGTAGTTCTTTAGTGACACAGTGACCGTAATCCTGTCTTCCGTTGCACCAAGTTCTCTCCAACCATCTGCAGTTTTGCCAGGACTCTTCCATCTCCCACCTTGCTATTTCTTTCCCATGTTCTACTCAGTTCCCAGTGGCCATTGCTGGAAGATTTCCTAAGTCATTCCCAAAATATTCCCAATAAAATATGATGACCCTTTACAAGGAGTGGGTGGAGACATGGCTCCATACTAATGTTATTGCATGTATTGATGGATGGATGGATGGATGGATGGATGGATGGACTTTTTCATAAGCCTATGACTAGCCTACAATGGAATCAAAAGCCAGGCTGGTGGAGTCATCAGGATGATGGACTTGGAGCTGGGAGTCTCCAGTGCAGATCTGTACATTCAGACAAGATCTCTGACAACTCTGGGCAAGTCGAAATTTCTTTGCCCTAAAGATATCAAGCAGGAAGTGTGTTTGGTACGTCTGCCATAAGCTCCGAGTAAGATACAGAAGCAGACTTTTCTGCATTTTTCTCCTTCGCACTCAGCAGACCTAGGAAGTTCTTGGCTTGGGGATTTAGATGCTAATATAATATACAAATAAATACGCCCAAATAAGATTCCCAAAGTCTACTTCGGGTTGGAATTCTGTTCCTGCTTCCTTATCCTCTTCACCTGTTCCAGATTCTCTTGCTCCTGAATTTTCTCTTTGAAATGTGACTCGCTTATCTTTCAGAGAGGACCAAAGGTAAAGTCAACTTCTCATGGATGCCAAGGAGTCCGTGCCATCCACCAGCGATTGCTCCTCCATCCTGCTAGCTCACAGAAAAGGAAGATCCTTTGCCAACGGCAGTGTCAGCGCTACAGCAAATTCAGTGAAGGATGGCGAAGAATTGAAATGAGGAGAAAATGCCCTTTGCAAGGGCCCCCGTCAGAACAATTGATGCCAGAAGTGTTTCCCACTCAATATGAACATTAGTTTGCATACGGTAGTTAACGGATTTTCACCCGAAAATGCGCTCAAGAGGATTGGCAGGACAACAGCAAAGGAGTAAATGGCAAGAATACCTTAATCAAAAGGGGTGCATTCAAAGATAAAACACAGAAAACAGCAGCAAAAAAGCCACAGCAGGCAAAGGTTAAGATTTCAGAATTTCAAAATTCAGTACCCACTAGGAAAAGTTGGGAGATATTGCCCCTCTGGCAGAGAAACAAGAATTGTGCCATCGGGAGAGCTGAATATAATTGGCAAATATTTATGTAAAAAAGTTTCTGGCCCACCTTTCAGGGAGCCGGGATTGAAAAGTTTACAAGACTCTAACACACATGTAAATCCTGTTACAAATTTAAAACAAACCAAGAACAGCTAAGCTTTTTTTTTTTGTAAACAACACTCCCACTAAATGCAAACAAGAATAAATCTATTTTAAACACACACACACACAGAGGAAAATCTATTTTCCTGGAGGTGGGAGTTCCATAGATAATCTTCATCCTTTGTCCTGATCAGTTTAAAAGTTTTCACTCCTGGGCCAGACTAGAAATAGGACTCTGAACCAATTAAAATACAGCTAGGTGTTTGCAAATACCCATAGTGGTTAAACCTATTAATGCCAGAAGGGTCTCAAGCATTTTGGAGAAATGGAAGTGGGCTTTTCCTTGATGGACAGATGTCTGAAATGTGTATAATTACCCAGAAGTGTCTTTGCAGAAAAAAGGGCTTCTATTTTATTCCCTGTAACCCTCTATGTAACCTTCTGTGGAAGCAAAAGTTGGACTCTGAAGGAGCAAGATAGGAAGAGTATTGATGCTTTTGGACTTGCTGTTGGAGAAGACTCCTGAGAATACCATAGATAGGCAAGAAAACAAACGGATGGATCATTGAACAAATCAACCCAGAGTTCTCATTCAAGGCACAAATAACCAGGCTCAAATGATCCTTTGGATACCTTATACAAAGACACAGCTCTCTGGAAAAGGCTCTGATGCTGGGAAGGGTGGAAGGAAAGAGAAGAAGAGGATGACCAACAGCAAGGTGGAGGGACTCAGTTACATGGCGATGGAGGCACCACCGGAAGTCCTGAAGGACCAGGGTTGGGGACAGAACATCCTGGAGAAAATCTATCTGTGTGGTTGCTAAGAGTCGACAGCAACTTATAGGTGCATAATCAATCAGTTTTTCCTCCTTCCAGGGTTTTTAATCAGTACTGGAACTATGACTAATTTCTATCTAGGTGTTACATTCAGAACAGATAAGAGAATTGTGCCATAGGAAAATTATTCCTAAAGTTTAGCTGAATTTCAGTTACTTTCGGTTTGAATCCGCTGAGTTGGTTCTACCTTCTAAAGCCACTGAAAACAAATACCTCCTATTCTCTCTACAGTCCATAAGTATATATGCTTTTATATTATATTATTATTATTATTATTATTATTATTATTATTATTATTATTCCTCTGTGTACAACAGTGCTTCAAATATTTGAAGAGTTATCAGCTCTTTTGAGGAGACCTTTCCTGCATTATGCATACTGCACTCTTCTCAATTTTTTTAGCTGAGAAGATGTTCTCCAAGTCTTTCAATCTTTGTCTTGCTTTTTTAGACATGGAGGAAGGAAAAGATCTAGAACCCAATGAAAGATCAGCAAAAAGTGTTAGTTACAAAATCAAATTTATCTAAGCCCTATTAGTTGAATAGCTTTCTTCTCCGCAGCAAGGTCTTACCAGCTTAGAACTCCTTGGAAGATCTCCAGAAGTTCTTGCTTGCACATAATTCAAGTCTAACTCTGACCCAAACTGAGATTTCTAGAGCAAGTATGAGTCATGGACAACTGAACTGACAGGTGATCTTATGTAAAAGTAGGCATGGATTGGGAAAAGGCAGGTTCATCCATCTCAGAAGGATGTTGGATGAGATAAACCATTGTTACAATACCACAAGATTCTCATTTATGTCCTTGGATCTTTCACAGTGGCCAAAACCTTCTATGACAGCACCTTAATATGAACCTAAGTTAGATTTTCCATACGGTTATCCAACACAATAGGGCAGTTAGTTAGCTATAAGAAACTTTTCTTTGATGACAGCCACTTTCTCTCTCTGAATGGCCAATGTCTCCTAAAGGTACCCATTGTGGTTTGTTTAGACATCGTGCAATTCCAGGGCAATGCAGATGTTACTTTTTTTCTTTTTTTTTTTGCCTTTTTTCCATTTTGTCCTTCCGCCCCAAAAGGAAGGAGAGAAAAAAAAAATCAGTATAATAACTCCCTCCTAAGCTAGGCATATGGGGCATGCATGTATATATTTTTATGAGAACACAGGTGACAATATGCCTCAACCTTGGATGAGTGTCTCCTAACAGTGGAACGATTGTTGAAGAGAAATCTGGCTTTTATTACAGACCAGTGATGGTTCCAATTCTGGGGTTGGATGGGGCGCTCGCAGCTTTTTCGTCTGTGTTCTCTGCTGGGGGTTAACCCTTCAGCTGCTCTGAGCTATATAAACACTGCGCCCCCCCCCCCCCCCGCCTTCTAGTTGGGCTTCAAGATGTGGGTCTCTTGGAAGTGACAAACATTTGCTTGTTTGGGACTGAAAAGTAAAAAAGACAGCTCTAACTTCATCCCATTTTCTGGACTAGGCTGAGCTGACAGGAGTGATCCTTGGCCCCTTCAACATTGTTTCCACACTTTTCCACACCCTCTTGTCACCTCGTATCTTGGAGCGGAATGGGACTCTTGAGGCCATCAAGTCTAACCTGGCAGAGTGCACAAATCCAAATTAAAGGATCCCAGCCAGATGGCCCTCCATTCTCTGCTTGAAAACACACAGCAGAGGGGAGCCAAGACCCCCATTGGGCTTTTCAAATTGCTCTAAGTGTTACAAAGGGTGTATATGTCTGTATGTGGACATGTGGGTGTGGACACAATCCTCAAGGTGGGGCTTGATCAAACCAGAACTGAGTGGAATGATTACATCCTATCATATAAAAATTATACTTCTGTCGATCCAGCCTAAAACTGCATTGACCTTTTTTGCAGCCACATCACACTGTTGGCTCATTAGTAGGTTAATTCTACATGAAATTGAAAATAAGGGGAGTATATTTTATTCACGTCCAGGGACAGCAAGAACCTTTTCTGCCCCCCCCCCCCCCCCGCTTGGCTGTTTGAATCTCAAGCATTTCCCCCCATCTTGTCATGAAGAAATTTGAAAATAACGGCAATGTCTCATACGAATGGAACTGAAGTCTCTATTTTCTGCCTGGGGAGGACCCTGTTATGTTTGCTCCCCATGGAGCCTCTCAGATAAAAAGAGACGAAGCAGTGCAAGTCTGCTTGAATGCACAGGAGTTCCTAGCCAGTCTAGACCTTGGAGGGGACCAAGAGGAAATGCTCTTGTCATTTCATTCCCATTTTATTCAAATGTTAATGTCGTTCAGAAGACATTTGCTAATTTTGGGGCAAATTCTGCACCAAACAGCCAACTGAATTACGTTCTCAGCTTTTCTCACTTCTGTTTGGTTTGGTTTTGCAGTGATTCAATCAGAACTTAAGTATAACTCAATTGCCTCTGGATCCAGCCCATACCTGGTTATTTCCGATTTTATTGAGACAAGAGAAGAGTCATTAAAAAAGGGACAAATCAGGGATTCTTCAGGTCCCTTAGCCTTTCCATCTGAATCATGTTTTGGTTTTCAAAGTTCAGTGGTTGCTAATGTGGAACTCTCGATTTCCACTTCTGCTCACTTAAGATAATCACCGACCCTGATAGGCTTATTAATCAACGACAGTCCCTAATTAACCAGTTAATTCCTTACGGTTGCTTCCACTTTAGAAGAAATCCGCGCTCACATTAAGATACGAGTTAGAAGGTTATCTCAGGATAAGTACGTACAGGAAAAGCTTTCGGAATAAGTCTCAGCGCGGGCCTTTTATGAATTCTCAAAACTCAGCGGCTTTATGACCATTCCTGAATTTCTTCGTCTGCTTCGGTTTTCACGGCAAATATTTTTAAGATGTGTTACAAGCGGTGTTCAGCACTCATGGTTAATATATGGGCTTTCATTAAATTGGATCAAGCAACTGTAAAGAATTTATCAGGAGCGAGATTACAATCGCGGGGCCTACCCAAGGAAGACAAGCTGATTTCCAGAGAGAAATATATGCTTCGTTCTTGCACATTACACCAATTCCTCCTACATATCACTGTTCATGCGCCAAATATGCTACAAAGAATTTGCAACCACATTGGCTTCCAAGCGTGACATGAACATTTCTCCCAGTAATGCCGCCTTCGGAGTTCTGGACCAAAATGCTTTTAATATGTTTCTTTTAGGGATCAGTATAAATCCAGTCTTTCCACATGACTAAGGAAGAATTGAATGCCTTCAACTTCTTCTTTTTTTAAAGAGTTACGCGTATTTTCATCCGCAATTTCCTAAACATCTTACATTTTGGTATGCACCTATGAAGCTTTTCACAGACATTACCTGGATACCACATCAAAATACCAATTTCCCGAGTCCCGTTTTAATTTTACATAGTTTTCCAGGGCACCTCTTTTGTACTTCTTTGAATGTAACTATTTCTGGGTAGGGGGAGTGCGCACAACTTCCTCTGTTCTTTTCAGATATGTTTCATCATAAATGGGGTTGCTTAGCTTTTTCCTACATTGAGTTTCTTTGAAGCAGAGAAAACTAGCAGATTTGGTTCAGGGTTACTGACATCCCATCGAAGAACTTCGTGACCGACCTTGGAAATCCGCTTTCATGGACAGTTGGAGATTATTTAGACATCATTGGTGGTTTGGGCCTTTGAATATGAATAAATATGAATTTCTGCACTGGGTAAGGGGCTGAGTGAGATAATCTGCAACGGGCCTTCTAACTCCTCCGTTCTAGGATTCTCTGATTGAAATTCATTGAACGTAACTCTAGAAGGCATCTGTTTTCTTCCAACTGTTCGTGATGACACTGTGCGTCACTCGGGGAATCAAGAGGAAAATTGCCAGATCATCTAGTGCTAAGATGGTTTACGGACTTGGAAGATACCAAACTGGATTCAGAAACAAGCTAGAAAACCACATTGTTGACAAAACACCAGCCTAAAGTGTTAGGAATTCCCTGTTCCCCTTCATAATTTGGAAGGTGTATTTTAGACCTATAGAATAGTTTGAATATTTTTTAAAAGGGGTACTTAACTTTCTTCTTTTAGATCAGGATGGGCAACATTTTTTTCATTGTTGCAAGAGTAATCCACTGCAGGCAACTGTATTTATTTATTATTTATATTTCAAATTTGTCACTGCCCATCTCATTGAGGAGCCACTCTGGGAGGTTGGCAATGATGGACGGGATTGACTGAAGTGATTATAATCTTAAATTTTACCTTATTCATTCATTTGTTTATTTATATTGATTTTCTTTCCAAAGACTTTGGAGCATTTTCTAAGAGAACAGTGACACCAGTGGAGCACCAAAACAAGAAACAGAAAAGCTAAAACAAAGAAAAGAAATAGAGCAGGGCATTGCAACAGATAGTCTGCTCCTGGAACAATTTGGGAACAAACAGGACACTTTCTTTGGGAGGAAGGCCTATAAAAGGGGCATTGCAATGGGTGGGGTCATGTATTTGCTCCTTCTGGCACCCGGTTTTCACTCTTTCTCTGTAATGGTCTGTGGGAATGACCTTGGGAGACAGGAGGAAGAGCAGCAGATTAGGCAACAATCAGATAAGAGGCAGCTAAGCCCACAGCAGAAATGGGAGGGTGGAAAGCATCTTAGAAGGGACCTTCCCTAGTTTCTTGGACTGTAAAGGGGAGGGGGGAGAGATGTACTTTCAGACTTGCAAGATTCTGTTCATATAACCTTACAATAAAGATACAGCTAGTACACCTGGGTGTGCTTCTTGGCTGGACTCCCTCGCAAGGCTGACATCAATCGTGCAAGTCTGAAAGCCCCATTCCTTCTGTGGGCTCATCTGCCTCTTATCTAGTCTGCAGCTCTTCCTCCTGTCTTCCAAGGTCATTCCCACATATCACGACATTCTCCCACCACCCGCAGTAGTCAGTTTGCTTGCAAAGGACTTTCTGAAATCAAGGAAGCCAAGAGCTCAAGGATTTATTAGACATTCTGCAGATTCCAGGTGAAACAAACACCACAATCTTTTGCCCAGCCAGGCAAACAAAAATCCAGGAAAACATATACCACTCTTATCAACTGAAAGCCCATGGGAGTTTCCCCTTCTGTGGGCCAACAATTTTTGACTCCCAAGGTCTCCCCAGTATTTCTTCCTCAACCTTGTCCATCTCAGATGGGTTGGGCTACACATCCCATCATTCCTACCCACCCACCATTGGCTCCAGGCCCTTCCACAACTTGGAACTGCAGAGGGACAGGCCCCCAAAGAAGGAAAGCCACAAAAAATAACCTCTGAATCTTGGTTCCCCCCCTAAGATGTCATTGTGCAGATGACATTACAACCTGCAAGGTGTTATTGTGGCTTCTGTCAGGAAATGATGTTCATGACCCTCTTTTTGAGTTGTAGTACAGAAAGCATTAGGAAAAAAGCAGTAGGCAGGTTGGAGAGAAGTTCATAAGTTAGAGTGGGGCGCAGAAATAGTCAAATCCTTATCTGTGGATAAAAAGTACAGTCCATAAAGCAAAAGATTGGAATTTGCCACCAATATCAGACTGAGCATCACATTCTATATAGGTGTACTATTAAAAGGAGCCCACCTGGGTGAGTGATTCAACCACCCTAAAAAAGTCCAGGGGCCGTTTCTGCCAGCTTGCTCCTCATCATTTATTTCTTTTTCTGGGCTAAAGATAGATGTGGATCTAGCGAGGATTGACCACTTTCTTTTCCGATAAATGAATGTTTTGTGAGCGTGCTCTCCAAATTTCAAACAGGTCCTCCAGCCCCCCCAGAGTTGAAGATCCCTGCATTATTTGGGGGATCAAAAAACCTACAATAAATCCCCAATAAACCAGCCAACAAATAAATGAAATTGGCTAATGAACATTGGCTAAGACAACCCCGTGTTGTTCCCCAGCCAAGAGAGCAGTTGAGATTTAAAACTTAGCTACCCCACGCTTTTATTTGCAAAAGAATAATGGAATTATAGTCTGGCCGCTTCACATGAAAGCTCAGTGCTTCTGAGAAGTTTTTACTCTAGCTTTGCTCCAGGGCAATGTAACCTTTTTTATTAATACTTTGTCCTGGTTCATTGATAGATGAATTACTATAAGGCCATTATACAACCTTTAGCCGTAGACTATTTTCAAGATCAGCATCCATGGCAATTTTTAGAAGGTTTCACTACATCTCTGTGGACCAGATGCCTTAGTAGCGATGTGAATCTTAACAGGGCCTGCTTACAATAATTCTGTAGCCCTGTAGTTGAAACACCAACTTTGCTTTAAGTGTGCCAATTGAACAATTTATCTAAAACAGGGGATGGAAGTATTCTGGGAAATGCCAGCACTTACCATGTCTAAACTGTTTTTTAATAACATTTACAATCATGGAAACTGGGTTGGGAAAAACCTCACAGGACGTGGTACCAGAAGTCTGCGGGTCCTGCTTCAAATGATGTTCGCTCACTCAGTTTGCACAACCAAGAGGTGTGATGTATACAGTACCTTCATCCTGTTGTTCATTTTGAGTGGTGTCCAGAAAATTAAAAACCTATGTCATAGCTACTCTATTTCTAACTTCAACCTGGGGCTCCCAGAAGCAAACATTTTCCCATCTCCAAATAATCTCAAAAGCTGTTGTATGTGGGGAAGAATTCTATTATTGATGAAATAACTTTCTGGAGGGGGGGCATTTGAAAACCATGAGTCTGAGCCCTGTCCAGGATCTATGGCCAAGCCTCAATGAGGACTAGGACCCTGAGGAAGAGACACCCTTCCATCTTCTCCAGGCCCAAGAAACCAGCAAACATGTTTTGCCTTTTCTGTCTTTCCAAAGTAATCTAATAAGCAGTCCCCTGTTTTCATCTAGACATTAAACTCTTCACAGACAGGCAGTCAAGAGTGAAGGTTATTTATGCCATACTTGTTAAAGAAGTCTTCCTTTCAACACAGAGGGAACACAGTTCAACAGGAAAGATAAGGAAGCTGTCAGAAATGTTCCTTTTCTTCTTTCAAGCATTGGTGTCTCTTAAGGTGGAGACACCAGGCCAAATTAAGCATAATTCATGGGACTCTTTTCATACGTTGTCTTTGGAAAGCCACCAAACCCTTATAAAAAAACACAAGGATATAAAATAGCAATCACGTCTTTAAACAAAACAAAACAAAACTGGAATATTTAATATTGTGCAGGGAAAAGTCCTGCACATTTCTTTGAGGAAAGAAACATTGTTTTAGATGACTGTCAAACTGAAGAGAAATTTGGAAAGTTCTCCTGAGTGGAGTGGTGTTCTGATAGTGATTTAGGGATGAAATTGACCAGAAGGTGCATGTGAATGTCCTGTCTCTGTCATTGGACAATGATCTCTCCAATGGTCTGCAGCCTCCCTGGTTTCCCCCTCCCATTCAATCCCAAAGAAATTTCTCCTATGGCACTTTTTTAGAAAGGAAGGAAGGGCAGCCAGAGAGGCTGCAGACTGATGGAAAGATGTATAGATTACAATTCTCTCTCCAGCCATCTGCAGCTTCCTTGACTTCCCACCCTTCAACACCAAAGGAACTTTTTGTATGGGACTTTTTCAGATTGAGAACAAAGGGCAGCCAGGGAGGCTGGAGAGGGACAGGAAGACAAGGAACAGAAGAAGACAATGAATAGTCAGGCATCTGCAGCCTCCCTGGCTTCTTTCATTTCCATTCAATCCCAAGGGAATTTGCCCATGAGACATTTTCAGATCTGCCAGGAAGGGCAGCTAGGGAGGCTGGAGAGGGATCAGAAGACACAGAACAGAAGACAATGAATGTCCTCTCTCCAGGCATCTGCAGCCTCCCTGTCTTCCTTCATTTACATTTAATCCCAAGGGAATTTGCCCATGAGACATTTTCAGATCTGCCAGAAAGGGCAGCCAGTGAGGCTGGAGGGTGATGGGAAGAGGTGGAAGAGCAAAAGATAGCAATCCTCTCTCTAGCCATCTGCAGCTTCTCTGGCTTCCTGCACTTCCTGACAATCCCAAAGAAATGTCCCCTATGGAACTTTTTTTTGTAAGGAGAGAAGGGCAGCCAGGGAGGCTGCAGAGTGCTCAGAAAATGTGAAACAGAAAAATACAACAACTATTCCTTTTCCAGCCATATGCAGCCTTCCTAGTTCCCCTTGCTTCGATTAAATCTCAAGAAAAGAATCCAGGCAGGAAGTCCTCCTAAAGGCATGGGGAGTTGGCTTTAGATGGTCAGAAATACGTATAACAAACACTGGCACCAACAGTAACACATGCTTGCTGCCTCTAACAATAATATTACCTCCAAAACACCCTGAAGGGAAACTGGAGAGCCTATGGTAGCCATACTGTGACTGTGCCCACCACAGGCTCCCCAGTGGGGAGGGGCATTCCAAGAATTGAAACCTGGCAACCTATGCCCCACCCCAGCCCTGGAACTCTAAATGTTTGCATTTTGCCAAAACACATGTAAAAAAAAAAAAAAAGCATGGATCATTCTCTCTTCCAGTGATGCTGGAGAATTTGGTAGTGCTTGCTTTCTGGCACGCACACTGCAGATATATTGAGGATACGGGATAAACTATCAACTAAGCTCTAATAATCAAATTACGCTGTCTGCCAGGGCAAGACAGGAGTTCCACCTTAACGGCCGTTCTGAAGATACCCGAATCATCACTTTTCCACATCTGTGGCTGAAAAGAAAACTCTTTCCCGCAGCTGTCCACGCCATTAGGCTGGGCCCAGGCCGCATAACATCACCAAGACAGCTAATAAGGCTGCTGATGACTGATCAGTATGAATATCTGCACTGCTAATTTCCGAGACTATCACTCCCTGAAAGATAGCTCCAGGGACTTGCCAGGGGGGCGCGGTGGGGTGTCCGGTTTGCCGATGGTCTCGGCAAACAGAGCTGCTTTCTTTGACAGAGCTCAAATGGGTGTATCTGGTTTCACCAGCCCTGGGCGAGCCGCGTTTTAAAATGATACAGTATTTTGTAATGTGCAACTGCACGTTCCGTGATGCCTCCCTTTTTTCTAGTCAAGCTGGGCACCTGATGCCCCTGTGAAAATAAAGAGTACATGTATATTTATATAAGTATGGGGGGGAAGGGGGAGAAGAGAAACGGCTGCTTTTGCAGTCACGTTAACTTTTAAAGTTGACTCTTTAAAGTAGCTGCATCTTTTCTGTGTGTGAGAGGGGCTGCTTTCATGAGCCAGCACAAAAGCCCTTGGCTTACGGAAGTGCCAAGCACTTCTTCCAAATCCTATTCAAGGCACACATGGTGCTAGTACACATAGGAACACACAGACAGCCTAGTTTGGACACAAACACACAGAAAATAGGGCTTTGCGAAGCTGTGAAGCGATGATTCAAGACAATTCATACAAAATCTTTGACCTGAATCATCAGATCAAACCCTTATTACAGCCTGGGGGCCAGACAGCATAACAATAAAATACACAGACCTCTCATTATTAATAAACTTTTAAAAATTGCAATAATATTACATACTGATGATTCGCCGGAGCAAATCAACTACTTTGGAATCCAGTGGGAGATTGAATGGACTTTTGCCCATTTTCCTTAGAGCAGATCTTTAAATTGATCCCCACTGATTTGATTCAACTCTTCAAACTGCAGATCTGCCTGCGTGGGTGGGAAGGTTTGCACGTTGGCATGCCCCTAAGCCGGTTACACACATGTGTGTCCCGAGTGGCTTTATCAGGACACTTCAGTGAGTTTTTCATCCATTTAGGTGCCTATGATATCCTTGAGGGTCTGGCCTCCAGAGATGAATAGGAATGTCAATCCAGTTTTTCCAGTCGCAGTCCGACACTTCAGCTACTATTTCCTACCACCTCCAGTGCATTAGTGACTCTTAATTTTCTTTCCATGTTTTAATTCAGCGGCGACAACAGCCAGAAGCAGTAGCAGATCCAAAGAGAGAGAGAAGGGGACCGGGTTCCTGACTCAGACCTACGCAAATGGCGAAGAGGTGGGATTTTAAGGAGATAATGTTTCTTGTGAAAGATATGTGTGAAATCACAACTGTACTCAGTCCTGTTTTTTCTCCTCCCAACGAGCGTGCCTATATTCACCGTGCTGATTTTTGCACAGGCAAAACCGTACTGTAGCATCTGTATCCAGATGATAGGAATCAGCAGCAAAAAGGGAAAAACCACATTTTGTGCAAACAGTATTTTTAGGGGGCATTCAGACAACACAGCTAACCTGGTTACTGAATGAGCCCATTAGCAATAGAACAAGTCGTTGACAAACAGCTGGGCTTCCACAATACAACACCTAACCGAAATTAATTCTAACCAAGCTTAGCATAGTGAGCAAAGGATTTTTAGCTGGTTAAACTGTTTGTGAGATTTGCGAACAAAGGATTTTTTAACAGAGCTGGCTAAACTATTTGCAATGTATTGGTTACTTGATTTTATCCTGCTTTTCCTCTCAAGGAGCCCAAAGGGGTTTACGAGAGAATAAAATTGTCATTCACACAGCCAGAATGCCTAAAAAGAACAAAACCTTCTTTATATAAAGCTGAACAACAGACAATCTGAAAAAAAAAAAAAAGTACGAATTGATATCTCTGGATGAAAATTGGGTGCTATCCCCAAGAAGGTCCTACTCCTGGCCTGGTGCTGTGCGATGAACCTATTGATAGTTTTGGGGAAAAAAATAACCTTGGTGAATCTTGCTCAGATCGCCTACTTTAATAACTGTCCGGTCTGTTAGAATATTGACCAGCAAATAGAGGAAGGCTTCTTTACATTCCCCTGGATGAAAAATCTAGATTTGACTCTCACAATCAACCAGTCAAGACCTCATAAAACGTATCATTTAGCATTATTCATCAAGATATTTTAATTCATTCTATAGTTCGATGACGTTGCCCTGAGAATCATTCACTGTAGGATGACTAATACGTGCCCTTAACAAAACCTGCTCCTTTTCTTCAGTTTTAGAAACTTTACATGTTTTATATTAAACACATTGCAAGGATGAAGTGAGGTTCAAATTCTGTAATGAAAGAAAAATATGTCTAGATGGAACTTAAGGACACTGGATATTCCAGTGGGGGATCAGTCAGAAATGTAAGTTTGGGAAACACGGGTTGCCTTGGAATAGCCCTTTTTATTGATGGAAAAGCCACCTTCATTGAGCTGGATTTGAAGTTAGAAATCTCAATACGTTTCTATGCATGTATGTGTACGTTTATTATATATATGTATTATATATATAAGATGAAATTGGCACGTACATGGTACGTGCATGGTTAAATGAAGAGGTTCAAGATGCAAGTGTGCTTGGGAGTTGTTAAAGATGAGGAGCTCGTCGTGGTGGGGGTGGGGGGAGAGCAAGGAGGGAATAACCTGGGGTAGCAATTCTGATGTAGCTATAAAAATATGGTTACATACACGAGGATTAAATTCCAAACCTTTCTGTTTGGATGGAGAGAGTGGGACATAAGGGGCAATCTGTGCTTCTCATGAAGAAGTATCTCAACCAGATCCACCTCCCTATCACTGACAACCCTTCTTAGAAATTCTTGATCGCCAAAGCTAAGTCTTGGCTTTCTTCTAACTGCAGAAGAGGGCCTCTTATTCACGTCCAGGCACCCATCTCTCTATTTGGATGGCTTTGTTTCCAATTTTGTGCTCACCTTTGTTGCGCTTCTCCAAACCTGCTCCAACTCTGAATCTTCTGCGGGGGCCCAGAACTGGAAGCAGGGCTTCAGGTGGGTTCTCCCCAAGGCAGAAAAAGATGGCCCTATGGTTTCTCGCGGTGTGGGATCTGTGAGTCTGCAGGCGCAGCCTAACATTGCATTTGCCTTTTTTGCAGCCGCGCCACACTGCTGGCTCCTATTCACCTTGCCTTCAATGGCAAATCCAAGTGTTTTTGACCGAGATCTGTCTCCATCCTTACTTCCAGCCCATGCCTCTTTGATGATAAAGACCAGCCACTGGCAAGAACTATTTCAAATGTTCTCATTAACTTGTTTCCAATCACCCTTTGCTATTGTGAAGGAATCATTACCTATGGGATGGGGGGGGGGGGATGGCAGATGCACCAGTGCTCATGGAAACAGTTAAGAAGCCGATTAATATGCCAGATCTACCTTCAAAACTGCTGACTCTGGTATTTTCAAACTCCCGTAATTGACTTGGATATTGTTCTTATTTTAAACGACATTAGCATTTAAATAGTGGCAGCGTTATGGGGGCGAAGGTTCAGAAGAAAACAATCAATTTATTGAACTTTTTTTTGTTGGCAAACATTTCTTTTGAGATACACACACACACACACACACAGGTCGTCTGGGATTTTATTTGGAGTAATGTCCGATGGCAGAAAAAGCTGCTAATGCCTCCAACTTGGAGATTTGGTTCTCCCCAGATTTCAAGAGCGCTCCATTAACTTGATTCCAACCCTATGATTCTATGATTAATTAGTAAGTACACAAATACACAAGTAAATAAATTCCTAATCCCAGGGTAGACCTATATTATATATAGAATTCTGTTTTCAGAACGGAGACTTTTCACTGAAATTAAGTCTAACAGAGATGTTTTCTTGAATGAGAATCCAAATTTGCAACAACGTGAAATAAAATATTTTCTACTACTAGGAAAACCCCCCATCTATCAGTTGACAACAAAGCTGCAATTTGATGTCCTTTCAGCCAAAGTCCTTTGTTTGAAAGCCTGGAGAAATTTGGCATCAGAGAAATATCACTGCCCGAGTGAAACAATATGTTTAAACCCTACCAAAGAGATGCAGAGGTGTCTTTTTAAAGAATTTGTAATATTGCAACCACGAGGACGAAAACGTTGCATTGGAAAGGGATTCTCGGGGCCTCTTAACCACAAAAATTAGAATCCTTCCAGCTTTTTCAACCCACCGGACCCTTTTTCCATTCGAAACCACTAGGGGGCAGTAAAGGAAACCCAAACCCCCATTTCTGCTGCCCCCTACTGATTGCTCAGAGTACTGCAGTCCCAATCAGGAAGCCCTGATGCAGAAGCCCTTAACCTCAAGCCATCCGCCTCCGAGCTTCCTAAACATTTGCCACTGCAAAGTGCCAGCCATTTTTATGGCTGCAATGTTTTCTCCTCCTTATTCAAGCTGCCCCAGCCAGGAGACCCTTCCCGCTCAGCTCACACAGCAGGGCATAGTGACGATACCAGAAATTAACTTGAATTTCTACTCTTCCCTTCATTCAGGAAGCTTCGCTAGCAACAATTATACCACAGAAGACTTTTGCTGTAGACTTGCTATCACAGAATACTATAAAAATGTTCCAAGCCAAGTGGGAGTTAGTTTTTTTCCTTCTTCTCTCTCTGCAAGGCCACCCACCCACCTCTACCCCTTCCCCAAAGGGGTCCATTGACGAGAGGGAAGGTTCAGCGGCATTTAATCGGAGCTGGCGTCCTGCAAAATGTTGCACGCAGATGGAGACGTACAAAAGCACGGCAAATGACATTCCCTTGAAGGTTTTACAACTGAGGAAAGGGGCCCCCATCTTTGGAAGTTTTTGCATGCCAAACAGCCCAACCCAAGCTCACTTTCCCCTTCTTACGGACCACCGAAAGGGCAATATCCGAAAGGCGGTTGCGCGCTTCTCAAAACAGAACCGGACTTGAGACGGCCGATTGGCTTATCGTTCGCGTGTGCAACGGAAGGAAAAATTTGAAAATAATTGTTGTTACGTTCAATAGAAATAAAACGCATTGGGTCTGAGTGGGGAGGAAGCCGCGTGATAAACCACTTAACCTGCCATCCAGATGTGCCTCAGTAAGATTTGATCTGAAGGCCCTGCAGTCACATCGCCCGAGCTGATTTTCTGAAGCAAATCGGGAAGCTGAATCACGTTCTTGAATCACGTTGGATGCCTTCCAATCAGTTTGAAGAAAGGCATAGAAATCTCTTTTCTCCCGAATCAGTCCAGAAATCTGAACTGAACTGACCGGATGATTCAATAAATCCCAATCCAAATGGAATTAGATCTGAATTGCGTTAAATCGGATCAATCTGCCGAACCAAATCAGTGATTCCAATCGGATTGGTGCGGTATTAATTGGGAATTTTAAGGGCCCTTGCATTCCTACACAATGTTCAACCGTAAGCGGACTGCGCAGCCCTTGAAATGAATAGAGAAGTCTTCTCTGCCAAGTGTTTTCATGAAGAACAGCCCAGAGACAGGAAGAAAAATTCCATGCGGGCTTTTAGCGTAGGCTGGTAGGCCTTCAAAAATAATAATAAAAATATCTGGTAAATAGCATCCTCTTGTTCATTTTACAGCTGAACAAAACAGGGCACGTGTATCGCACCAATATATTCTAGGCGTAAAAAACTGGAGACGAACTGGCTGCATTCACACAGCATGTTAAATCCAGGTTAACACAATAGCTGTGCTCATATCACATGGGATACCCAAACGGTTATGGCTTAATATGAGACTTTAACATGCTAAGATGAGCGATGGGTTTCTACACTACTGAGCCACAAATATCCAGTCCCATTTCCGCTGGGCATAATTTTTCATACGAACCCAGCCAGGGAGAAGTCGTTCTTGTTTTTGAAGAACAAACAACCCAACACAGGATCAGCGCTTTTTGGAGGAGAAGCTACATTTATATTCAACCAGCTCTCTGGATTTTAGGAGGCATCGTCCCCATACTTGCAAGAATCTCTTTGCAGCAGTGAGGACTAGAAACTTGTTTCTTTTTTAAAAGAAAAATACATTCTGATCTTGGATATTGTCTATCAAAAGACAGACTGGAAAATTGAAAGCTGTTATATCACACTCAGTGCCACATCTGTTCTCTGATGGGATGCTTAAATGGGCGCAGGAGAGATCATTAAACTGCAGCTCGCGAGGTTTTCCAATACATCGGCTGGAAAACCTCTTTTTTCTCCAAAGATTCTGATACCTTGTGGGAGGCTCAGTTCTATAACATTCCTTGGACGGGCACAGAATGTGTTTATTTAAGCTGTCTTCAACATTATCCCAATTTGTGCTGGCCTGCTTGAAAGATTTGTGCAGATATTTGTCTTTCCCAGTGCCTTTCCTGCCTTGGCTAATGTTATTTTAGCAAATGCAAGTCGGTGCCTTTCCAGAAACGAAATAGCTGCTGGCATTTTCGCTGCACCAAAATTGCCACCCGACCATACGGTGGTTTCCAATCCTGTATTTTGACAGAGCAACGTCTGATGCATTTTTGTTCAGGGCAATGCAGTTCTGAAATACAATTGAGATCCTTCAATGGCCCCACCCAGTATTTGTGGAAATCGGAGAGGATGTGAATCTAGGCCCATTAAAAAGATAACTTGGACTATAGTTCACTTTCAGAGGAGGGTGAAAAAGAAATCTGATGTGCAAATCTGAGCCGCTATGGAAAATTCTGCTATTCCAACTTTACCGAGAGGAAAAAAAGGACATTGTAGGTGAATTATTCTTCTGCAATATTACAGATTCTTCTTCCTCTGACATGTCCCCAACATTGGGCTAAAAGTAATCCGGTGCCATTGCGGATGTGTGTTGTTTCCTTTTAATTGACTGGATTCATGCAGCATTGCTAAGTCACAGGTTGCTAGACTATTGATTAATCTACAACTAGGTAGTCTAAGTCATGCAGCATGGTTTGCAAACCATAATCCCATCATATGCCAAGCCAAAATCAACTACAGGTAGTCCTCGATTAGCAACTGCCTCGTTTAGCGACTGTTCGCAGTTATGATGGTGATGAAAACGTAACTTTGCAAACAGTCCTCGCAGGTCTGTAAAGCAAAGGAAAGCTGAGGGAAGATCGTAAGCACAGTCATGGGCTCACTTAGTGACCGCTCCGCTTAATGACTGAGTTGCTAGTCCCAGTTGTGGTTGCTAAATGAAGACTACCTGTGTATACTACATAATGGCTTAGCCTGTGGGCAAACCAAGCTATTGCGAACAGTGGGAGAGAAAATGTTAAATGAAGCAAAAATGCATAGGATCAAAAAGGAAAATAAGAGTGTGCTACTCATTCCATGCTGTCCAGGCTTAGATGGGGTTTGGATAATGTGGTTCTTGCATTGTTGTCTCTTTGATCCATTCTTCAGTAGGACTGCTGGATTAAACCATCCTTTAGAGATGTACTTTTTAAACTGGATTAAACCAACCTTCTTTCCTTCCTAACTTCCTTCCTTCCTCCCTCCCTCCCTTCCTTCCTTCCTTCCTATTTCACTCTCTCTCTTTCACTCTTCCTCCCACTCTCCGTCCCTCCCTTCCTTTCTCTTTCTCTTTCTCTTTCTCTCCCTCCCTCCCTCCCTCCCTTCCCCTCTCTGCAAGTGACACATGTTTTTCTACCTTATTGTAGGGTCCATCTCTGCCACTTGATCTTTCCAATCTGAATATTCATCGTCTTGGTGGTGGGACAAATACTTATATTTCTGTTCTGGGGAGAACGCAGCTAGGGGAAAGTGTTGACTGTCATTCGAAAACCTTGAAAATGCCAAAAAGCAGTTCTCCTGATTTTCAGTCGCACCAGTGACGGGCTTGGTTACCAAAGAATCCAGCATCAGTATAGGAATGCAAATAATTAAATACAGCTCATGGTTCATAAGTACTTTTGCATTCCGCCCCTCTCCCCTCTTCTAAATCAGAATCTCCAATGGCAAAATTGACAGTTTATATCATAATAGAAGCTGACCCAAATTCAAACAGGAATGGTTCCATTATATTCAACACGTTACAAAGCAAGGCCAGTTTAGATGTTTGGAAGATGATTTCTAGAACTTAAACAGACCCTAATAACAATCATTAACGTTCAATGTAAAGTACAAATATTTAAACTTAGAGGTTGGGGACACAAATGAAAGGAATGGGGAGAATGTATTACTAAAAAGTCTTCTCTCTATGCTTTTTTAAAAAATTGTATTCTTTATATATATGTAGTTTGTTATATATATGTAGTTATTCTTTTGTTCCATCTTATTTTTTTTTCTCTTGCCTTCTTTTGTATTCTATTATTTTAATAATAATAAAAAATCTGGACAAGCCGTTATTATGTGCTAGATCAAGAGGAAGCCAAATGAACTCAATGACCTGTGTTCAGAAAAGTTTTGGGTGACTTTTCAAAGTTCCAGGGACTTCAGCTAACGTTATTCAGATCCAATCCTAGGATAAAATCCGGTTGGTGCACCTGTCAATCAAGAAGCCTTGGGACATTTACAAAATCTGCTCTAGGCTCTGAGAAGCAGGATTGAATTAGGTGGAGAAAAAAATCGGGGTGGCGGTGGTGGGGAAATTCTTTTGCGCGAGACAGTCAAAGAAAGAGCCAGCAATTTGTCTTCCCCCTTTTTCTAATATCTTTAAGTGAGTGTAAAACTGGTTGCGTCGTTCATCAAGAAGGTGAACAAAAGTTTCCACAAGAAATGATCCTGATCTTTGCCTGCATTTCTCGGAGGGCAGAGATGATTTTAAGCACTTTTCCTTGTGCGTGCATAGCCTAGGTCCCGCAGTGATTTTTCCACTAGGAAAATGTGCATATTTTCCCCATAACTTTTGCATTGTGTGCATATTTGCTGTGTGGTAACATTTTCAAACATGCATATTTTGGCGGGGGTGTGTATTTGAGGCCCGTTGATTTATTTGGCAGGTCCAAATTGGTATTGTTCCTAAAAAAATCTTCTGCTGGGACAAATGTGTGGAAGATATTGTTGGATGTCTGAAGAACGTTCTCCCAAATTTCATTCTCTCCGTCTCCATCTTACGCTCCCCAAGCAAAACTTGAAAAGGATTGGAAGGTCATCTAATCATATTTGCACGGTCTAAAGTCCATGTTCCATAATCCTACGTAAACTGCTCTCCTGATTGTTCAAAATCTCGGTTACTCAAATACAAATTGCATGACACCCAGCTTATTCAGATAAATTAATTTACATTCCCTCCCCTCTTCTATTTGATTTTCCTTTGTCCTTTGGTTTCTTTGTCAGGTGTGCAGGCTGATAGTTTCATTATTATTTTTTTTCATCCAATGCTTGTTATTCTACAGAAGAAACTTATATATATATATATATATTCTATACTGTCCAATGTTAGCAGCCAGGCACGAATCACGAGCATTTGAGTTTTATTTCTCTGTATGAGATTCAGCACACCTTCAGGATATATATAGGGCAGAGGAAAATGATTGTTTTGGTCATCTGCATTCAACCTAGGATACCATCTCCTTCATTAGGAGATGTAGAACCATCTTTTAACAAAAGAGGGCATCTTTGCACAGGAGTTATGCTGTGTTTCAAATGAATATACTTTAAAAAAAATAAATGATAGAATAAAACTGCCTTGGATAACTTATGGCTTTTCTGCTGTTCTGTTTCATTTTTGCTTTTGTTTTTAATCTGAAACATTCTTCTGTTGCGATTTCAAAAAAGAAAAAAGAGGAGGATCAATTCCTGGGTTGTAGTGACTACATTACATATCCACTTACTGTGGGCTTTATTTATTTTTTTACAAGTTGTTTCACCCCTGCCAAAAACAGCGGGAAGCTTTTACGCCAGGCTGTCTTTTCATAATTGCACAAAAACTTGGTACAGCAAGTTATCTTATAATTCAATTTTCTCAAACTTCCGACAACGCATTATTATTTCTCCTCTGTTTCTCATCTAAGGATGGAATGGGTGGATAAGAGGCGAGATGGGCTGTGTACACTGGAATAGAACAACCTTGCCCTAACGTACGACCCACGACTCGCTTGTCGAAATGATTTCAACAGGTGTGTTCAAACCATGATCAAGTCTGCATTAGCTCACTGATTTGAGTGTGCCTATCGCAAGGAGGGGTACGGGAGAGGTGTGAAGCAGATCAGTTATAAACT
Organism: Liasis olivaceus; assembly: GCA_030867105.1. Taxonomy (NCBI): domain Eukaryota; kingdom Metazoa; phylum Chordata; class Lepidosauria; order Squamata; family Pythonidae; genus Liasis; species Liasis olivaceus. Next base: position 4,641,480 of record CM061356.1, read on the forward strand.
GCCCTTGCATTTTGACCATCGGCTAAGCTGGCGTAGTTTTCCGTTCGCAGGTGAGCACGCTGTTTGGTGAATGCACGGATCAGGGACCTGAGCAGAACGTGGGTTCATTTCGTGGGATGTCTGAATCCAGCTGCCAGGGGGACCCAGGTTTACATTTGCTTAGGGTAAAACCCATGAATCATCCCTGGCTTCAATCTCACTGATTTCAGGCAGTCTACTCTAAATATTTGTGGGTATTTAAGAGGCTGGGTAGCCACCTGTCATGGTGGTGGATTTTGGCACGGGGCAGGGGTTGGACTAGATGATCTCCCTAATCCCTTTCGGCCCTTCCATTCTATGATTTTATGAGGTTACAAGGAAGACCATTTTGGCCGGACATCAGGAAGAATCCCCTGACTGGAAGAGCTGGGTGGCCATGGTTGCTGCGGTGGTGGATTTTTACATGGGGCAGGGGATGGATTAGCCGATCAGCAAGACCCCTTCAGTCAGTCCATTCTAGGCAGCTACCGAAATGTGAAAAACTGGATTTCCTTCAGTGCATTAAAAGTAACTATTTGGGAAAAGAAAGTTCGGCTTTCTGAGTTTTTAGTATCTGCTACCCTTCCTTCCTTCCTTCCTTCCTTCCTTCCTTCCTTCCTTCCTTCCTTCCTTCCTTCCTTCCTTCCTTCCTTCCTTCCTTCCTTCCTTCCTTCTCTGTCTCTCTTTCCTTCCTTTCTCTCTTCATCTTCCTCCCTCCCTCGCTTCTCTGTCTCTCTTTCCTTCCTCCCTCCCTCCCTCCCTTCTCTATCTCTCCTTCCTTCCTTCCTTCCTTCCTTCCTTCCTTCCTTCCTTCCTTCCTTCCTTCCTTCCTTCCTTCCACAAACAAACAAACAAACAAACAAACAAACAAACAAACGCAATCCTTTGGTAGGGGTATAACCTCTTCCTCTTCTGCCTGAGAATCAGTTTGTTTAAAGCGGAGAATAAACCTACTTACTCCCTTGATTACAAATGCTACATCCTGCCACTGTTTGCACTGGGTTAGGTGGGACAGTGCGAACACATTGAGGACTTCTGGGAGGACCCACGAGAAGGAATAACCTCCATTCGCAGGAAATCTGTACAGGAGTGACATGACCATCATTTCATCACATCCAATGCCCAGACACGTTTCATCTTCGCCTTGCCCAGAAAGAGAGAACTGCGGGCCAGAGATTTCTCTGGTGCAAAAGAGAGATTTCCATAGGAAATAAAAAACGGGATTGCAAATAATGAAGAAACGAAACAACATTCTCCCAACACTGGAAGCTGAAAGCTGCCTGAAATACTTCTCCTGTTAAAAACCTAACATAAAGTGGAACATCTCAATGCTCCTTGAAGGAAACCTGTGGAATTCTATGGGGCTTCATACAAAGGGGGTATAGAAACGATGTGCAATTAATGTGAAATGACAAACAAGCCGAATTGTTTTCAAAATAATAATAATAATAATAATAATAATAATAATAATAATAATAATAATGGCTAACCCCATTCCACATTTAGAAGAAGGCTTGAGACATATCTTCTGATCCACACCTTTTAAACACTTCTGTTCTTATGCTGTTTTTTTTCCATATGCAAATTGCTGGAGTGAATTTTCATTGTCCATTATTATATTTTTGAAAACTGCCTGGAGCTCTTATGACTGGATGGCATATAAACTTACAGGATAAATACATACATTTCTCTCTTGCCTTTCCGATTTTAGAAGGGTCGTTAAAACAACAATAACCAGGCCAGAAATATTTAAAAACTTAAAAACAAAAGCAAATGATTCGTTTACACAGATACTAAAATGGAGGCGGGTTGATGAAAAGTGCAACATTTCATTTTATCCCTATTTATATTTGTTTGTTTGTTAGGGTCAGCTTTCAAGAAAGACAAAATAACCAGAGCCGTGACTTAAGACTGAACGACAGAAATGCTTCCGTTTAAAAAAAAAAGCACTTAAAATAGAATAAATCATCAACTCAGTTACTTTCAAATTTCAGTCCACCAACTGATAATGCAACAAAGTGGAAACTGAGCAGAATCTGGCCATTTCAGATTGCCACCTAGTTCAATGATAAATAAAGAGCAGGTTCTTTGAAGCATTAGAATTATATGTTACAGTGATGTTACATCGTGTTTCTGAACCCTTTGCCAGAAAATCCCTTTAAAAAAAAATAAAGATAACCGTTGGCTCCCTTGGAAAACCCTCTTCTCTTAAAAGCAGGGTGAATGCACTTTTATCGGTGTGAGGGTCACACCAGATTTTGTACGGCTTGTCCGGAGCTGGCTTTTCCAGCCTTAAAGGATAAAATGCATACTTTGAATGCATACGAAAACTTGCAAGGTTTCAGCCAAGCATTTGGCTCCTTAAAGCTTCCCCGTGTCACCCCCCCGCCCAAAATGGCTGCTCACACCCTGTGAGGAAATTTACAGGATGAAAGCAAGTTACTCCCCCCCCCTTAAAATATATGGTGTTGGTTACAGTTGTCATACCAAATATTTTCTCATCAGAAATTACACTATAAAAATTCATACAATGAATTCCCTGGGATGAAAGGTGGCTTGTATTATAAACTTTTACATAAAAGCCATTATTAAAGCGGTAACATAATAAACATATATTGAAAGCCACTGAAGGAGGTGGAAAAGAAACTTTGAGTCCCTTCAGGCACCAGTTTGGATGAAAAATCCTGGAAAATCTGCAGTCTAAGCATTAAATCAGAAACGGACAATCTGCCACCTCCAGATCCTAATTTGCAAGCCAAGAAACGTGCTGAGATCGCACCGCCTAAATTTGGTAGGAAACCAGCTTTGTATTAAGCAAGGCTAAATCTAGGTCCAGCCCAGCAGAACCTGAGTCTAGTTTATCCACCTGATTTGGGAAATCCTCTCATCTCATTTGATCTGGGCCTAAGGCACAAGCCGTGTTGTCCGGGGCTATGGCTCTGGGTTGGAGGGATAAATGCGCACAGTGTTTTCATGTGCAAATCATGTGCAATTGTGTGCATCGATTGATCTATCTATCTATCTATCTATCTATCTATCTATCTATCTATCTATCCACACACACACACTGCTGCATTTCTCTTTCTTGATATACCACCCTTTATAAATAGCAGAATTTTGATTTTAAAAGAAGCTTCTCCGAAAATCGGAAATCAGGTACCAACTGCCCCCTTCCCAAAGAACAGACCAATACCTATCGTGAAGGTCCCTGCGATGGATCAGCCACTTAACTCAGGATCCTTCAACGCGGTGCCCTCCGGAGGGGTAGGGACTCCCGCCCCCAGAATGCCCTGCCAGTGCCCGCCGCTCCATCGCGTCAGAAGAGCTGACGAAGGGGGGCAGGAAGCGGAGGGCCAGCTCCCACCAACTCCCGTTCCAGACGGGGTGCCTTCGGCTGCCGATGCAACGTTGAAGGCAGCGCTGGGGGAGAGGGGAAGAAAGCTTTATCCCGCTAACCAAATTTCAGCTGGGGCCTTGGCAGTGGCCACCTGCTTTGTGCAGGCCTCCCGAGACACCCATTCCTGAAGGCTTTCTTGTGTGTGCGTTCATGTTTTCCCCTCTGCTTCCAAGGAGAGGAAACCCCCGTGCCCGCAAAGGCCTGTCGCTTTGCTGGCTCCTGCGCTGAGATCATCCCTCGATATCTCAAAAAGCCGAGCCCATTAGCCATCTCCTGGAATTGTTTCTTCCCCTAAGTCAGTTCCTTGCTTTCTTATCCAAAATGCAAGGCACGGGACTGCTCCTGTTTGCCTGGTGGGGTTCAGAGACACCAGCAACAAAAATAAGACTGAAACTGCCTTGTCTGATCTACGCCTTTATGGCCGGCTGGATCTCGAGCACAGGAATTAGCCGGATGGTAAATCACCCGGCCGGGACATCTAACTAATAACCCCACTCACCCGCAGGCCCACTCCACAAACTTCCCGAGCAAGGAAGAGCTGTTTTGGGCATTGAATGCAGCCTGGACACGCAGACCATGAGAACATCCAGCCTGAGTGTTTTTCCTAAAAAGAAAACAACAGTCCTGAAGGCAGGGCTGATCTGAGTAACAAGCTGGGATAGTGCTAGATGTTGGCTTATTAGTGCATCATGCTAAGGCATGGTTTGTTGACCAGACCACAACTGGCTGGATTCACACAATATTTTATACCATAAACCACGATTTACAACGGCAGTGGCTGGGTTCCAATCATATGTTAAGCCAAAAGCAAGCAAAAGTTGATCCGTGTGCTTAAATGATCTGTTATCTAAGTTTCCTGGCAGAGGGTCTGTTGGATTTTTATGAAGGCTCTATTTAAAAATGCTGGTCCTACCATCAGGCAGAGGGTAGTCCTGGTCCCAGACAGCTGAAGAGCAGTGAGCCGCAGTGTTCTTAAACAAAACCATCACTTGAAAGAAAACAACTTCATATCACAAAGCCAAACATTGCATTTGTAACTATATGTTAAGTAGCAAAATTACCAGACCCTTTTCCCTCCATGAGTTCTTATTCAATGGGAACAAAGAATTTGCTTTAGAATCCCCCTCAAAACAAAAGAGAATTTCACGGACATTTTGCAGGGGTGTTGCACTTATTTAAGGAGGAGGAGAGCGAGGCAGGGTGTGCATCAATATCCGGTGTGCATCACCTTCTCTCTGATGGTCTGCAGACTCCATGGCTTCTCATTCTGTTATTCAATCCAATAACAGAGGAGGAAGGAAGGGCAGCCAGGGAGGCTGGAGAGGGATGGGAAGTTGTGCAAAGAAAAAACACAACAATCTTTCTCCAGCCATCAGCAGCCTCTCTGGCTTCCCTTCCTTCCAGTCAATCCCAAATACATTTCTTCTATGGAACTTTTTTAGAAAGGAAGGGCAGCCAGGGAGGCTGGAGAGGGATGGGAAGACACAGAACAGAAAAAAACAACAACCAACTTCTCTCCAGCCCTTTGCAGCCTCCCTGGCTTCCCCACTTCCATTCAATCGCAAAGGAATTTCTTCAATGGGACTTTGGGATGGCAGCCAGGGAGGCTAGAGAGGGATGGGAAGACAGAGAACAAAAGACAATGAATATCCTCTCTCCAGGCATCTGCAGCCTCTCTGGCTTCCCTCCCTTCCATTCAATCCCAAGGAAAGATCTGAATAGGGATCTCCTCCCCGCTCTCCCCCCCCCCCCCCCACCGTGGACATTTTCAGGAGCATCAGCCTTCAAAAATGGCTGGAGGATTTCTCCTTTTCCTGAGATATTTGGAGCAATTGTCTAGCCACAGTTTCTGCTCACAAATTTGGGGCTGGCTTTCGGAAGGCCATTTGGTCAAGCTGTAGCCTCTCTCACAACACTAGTAGATAATTTGGGCCGAAACCATTTTAAGGTGTCCTGTTGTCATATCCCTTTTCACACTTCTGTTCAGTTACAACTCTTTTGCTAGAGAAACTGATCAGTGGGAGAACCTGACAAACTTCTGCAGGGTTCCTTCGAGGATTCAAAAGGCCTGGCCTCTAACTGGAGTCTGAATATTTAACACAACTCACTTCCTGCTTCCTACTCAGAAAAAGATTCCTATAATTGACAACTAGAGTCTTATTTCATATCTTCATTGCAGAGGTGTGCTTTGGTGAAGAAGACTGCAAACAAGCTGATTTGGGAGTGCAATGCACTAACAAGAGCTACTTTGGAGTAGTGGTTGAAGGCACCAGGCTAGAAATGGGGAGTCTGTGAATTTTAGTCCAGCTTTAGGCACAAAGCCAGCTGGGTGATTTTGGGCCAGCCAGTTTCTCTCGGAGAAGACCACGGCAAACCACTTACAAAAATCTAGCCAAGAAATCTGCATGGACTTGTCCAGGTAAGGCAAAATAAAATAAAATAAAATAAAATAAAATAAAATAAAATAAAATAAAATAAAATAAAATAAAATAAAATAAAATAAAATAAAATAAAATAAAATAAAATAAAATAAAATAAAATAAAAATGTGCTATCATTGGTTCCAAGTGGCAAATGAATATAGCTGGAAGGCTTAAGTTCATGCAAAACTTAAGTTGAGTGGTAAAACAGTTATCGGACAGTACTTCTTTATAGTGTCTGTCTGGAAATTGTATGGTTGAGTATTTCTCCAGGAAAGAACAAGAGGTCCTCTGCTTTTAGAAAAGTAGCTGTTCAGGGAAAATGTTTCATTCTTACATCTATCTTTCTACCTGAGGCGAGGTCACATCTCCAGTTTCAAGCATTTCAGCTCCTGAAAAATTGATTTTGCCACCTCTGTGAATCAGCCCAGCCATGGAGAAACTTTTGCAAATCTATCCCCAGTTGAGAGCTAATTTGGGTGGTCACAAATTGACACACAGTCTTGGTCTAAAGGAGATGCAGTTCATTCAATTGGATGTGCTAAACTTTTTTTGGGGGGGGGGAGCATCTGTTCCACTTAAACCCGTATACACCCTGTCTCTTCCTCTCCCCCTCTCTTACACACAAATACACTTTAAAAGGTGCATTTGAATTCTGATGGAAGGAGTAGAATTTTTTTTTTCCAGTGCAGAGAACTTAAAAGCTTGGCCATGAATCTCTTTGGATCACCTTGGCTCTGTCTGAAAGCTCACTCTTATTTTAAAAGCTTGCCCTGTTTCCCCTTTTTCCCACCCTCCTGGCCTGTTTAAAACAGACAGTGATATGGCATGAGTGGGGAAACTGCAGATATTCCACAAGCAGAACCATGAATTTCTGCATTCATACCCACTTTGTAGGGCCCATCTTGAAAGCACCGAGACACCCAAAATGGTCTTCTGCCAAAGGCCAGCTCCGGTGGGTTAACCACAGATGCAGACCTGAAACACTGCTGCTATTTATTCCAGCATGCACCCATACTTTGAAACATCCTGTTCACCAAAGGCTTTGATCCAACCGCACATTTACTGCTGCATCCCACCGGTATGATGCCCCGTTTGCTCAAGAGCGTGGTGGTGTCACGGAGGACAAAAGATCAGGCGCAGGGCCTTCAAAACCTTGCCCAGATAGAGCCTTGCGAGCCTCCCTTATATCTCACGCACAGCAGAAATTAGCCCAGAAATACAAATCTCCTGCTGTCCCTTCTTACCGCCTGATCAGACTTGCATTCAGGCGCATTCGGACCTGCAAGAATCTGTAACCTTATAACAAAGCAGTATTAGCATTCATGACCCTGGTGTCCTAGTTTGGTCTACCTTGAAGGGCTGACATCATCCCTGGAAGTCTGAATGCGCCTCCCTCTCCCTCTCTTTATCTTCATGAGAACGAGGGTCATGCCTGGGACACTTTCTCAAATTACATTTCTGCCCGGGACTCAGGTTTCTTTTATCCGACCTCTGACTTGGTTGCAGCTCTTCCTCCTGTTCCTCAAGGTAATTCCTACTGCCCATTACATGTTGCTATCCCATTCCACCACGTTTCCCCAGCAGCCAATGTCTACGATCTGCTGCCCATGATTCAGAATGAAGTACAAAGCCATCCCAATGAGAAGCCAGGGTTAGTCTGACCCTGCCTAAATTTTCTCAGGTCCTAGGTGCTGCTACAACTCCTGCTTTGCTTCCCTCCAATTTGCTGGAAGCAGGATTCGAACTACAAACACTGCAATCTACGTCTCCACCTCCCTGGCTGTTAAATCAGCACAAGAAACGCAAATTGAAACTCTTTGGCCTCTTATGGATCTGAGGAACATGCTGGAGGTTCTCATTCATTTCCTTCCTTCCTGCTCTTGCTTGCAAAATGATTTCAGAGTGCTTGTGGTATTCTGAAAAACAATCTCACGCACAAGCAGAGTTTGAATATACAACCGTTGGCCAGTGTCAATCTCAGGATGACATCCTTTGATCAATCCACTTTGATAAATAGTCTCAGAATTGACTAAAAGGCCTGGAAGAACTCAACTGCTTTTACTGGATGTCGAAAGACATCATCAGCCAACTATTATAGAAGGGACATGAATAGCTCAAGGAAATGTATGGGGGGGGGGGGGATACCCCCAAAACAGTGCTACACTTTGCAGTCTCCCCTCCTTTGTGGCCTCAGCCTAGCTTCTCCACACTGCAGGGCCCAGCCAGTCAATGAGACGGGAGGGCTGAAATCATCCTATTGCTGGCATCTTCTTCACCATCTTAACCCTTGCTTTGAAATGCTTCTTTTCAGGGTGAGACAATAAATCATCAGGGATGGTGCTGTTGGAAAGGCCCTGAAGCCAGAAGGAAAGGGCACCAAGAGGTGGGATTGATGTGTCAGCCCTTCGAGGTCATCCACCCAAGAAGCACCAACTATGAGTACTAACATTCCCTTTATTGTAAGGTTACAGTAACAGAATCTTGCAAGTCTGAAAATATTTCTCCCCTCTTCTCTTTTTACTCTCTGGAAAGCTAGGGAGGGTCCCTTCTGAGATGCTTCCCACGTCCCCATTCCTGCTGTGGGCTCAGCTGCCTCTTATCTGACCATTGTCTAGTCTGCGGCTCTTCCTCCTGTCTCCCAAGGCCATCCCCACGGACCATTACATAATGAGAGCTCCCACCAAAGGCCTGCCCGCAGCCCAGAAGGAGCTCTGGGAACTCCGTGGCGGTTTTGTCACTTGAGACTTTCAAAGCCCATCCAGAAGACAATTGCTTGGGATGCTAGTGCGTGAACCCAGGATGGGGGATCAAAGCTTGTAGCCTGGGAATAAGGGAGAGAAAGAACACCTCTTCCCCAGTCAACAGCACCGAATGACTGGGAAAGACGATCATCTGAGGGTGCTGCCTGATTGCATCAAGGATATATGATGGCATCTGGACCCTGGTTTGAGAGCCCAGATGCTCAGCTGAGACCACCTGTGGGCATTCCCCTTTCCTTGCCCAGGAATGACCCAGATCTGTTGCAGGGTGCCAACTGCATGCTGCATTTGGCCCTCCTTCCATCTAACGCCAGTATTACTGGAAAGCCCCAAGCTGCCTCCTCTTTCTGCTCACCGAAAGGGTTTACCAGCCTCCCTGATAGGCAGGTCTCCTTGCCCTGAAAACTTGGTTAATACTCTGAAATACTGTATCACAAGGGTTGTCTGTTGTAATTGCAGGGTTTCCCCTGCTCACTCTCCAGTCCCCAATCACGGCTACCGTCTATGAATCTTGCCGAGATTCCCGTAATGGCTTTTAAACCTTACAGTGCAGGCTGTTTATGGCATACTTGTGCTTTCTTTAGAAAGATTTGTTTTAATGCTGTTGATGTTATTTAGAGAAGGCTTAAATTCAAACAGCTTTATGGGTGCTAATAAATGTCTCTTATTATTACAGGCATTTTGATATAAAAACCTCATACAGGTACTTTTCTCTGAACTATGTAGATTTGATTGATTAGGCTGTGCCTGTAACACAGTGGTTTATTTTACACTTCACTGGGCACTAAATCTTTCATTAAGATTTAAAACTATACATTTGCCCAAGCAGGAAAAGTTCACCATGATCGGAAGGGAAAGGAAGGGAAAAGGAAGGGAAAAGATCCAGAGGAGAAAAAACAAGGGAAAAATGAAGAAAACTCACAGTGTCTTGCAGTCCTGTAGTTGGAAGGACTGACAACCAGGATTTTGACACGGGAGGTGCAGCCTTTGACACTGATTCATTGGGAAGGGAAATAACTCAGTTGCAGAGCCCACATTTTTCACGCAAACAGTTCAGCCGCTGCATCATCCAATAAATCCGATCGGGGAGCAGGGTTTGGCAGCCGCAAGGATCAACCGTTTTTAGAAGAAGCAAATGCTGGGCGATGTTGGTTAATGCTGGGTTCGCATATTTTGTTAAGGCATAGCCTGTTTTACACATAGTTTATTTAAAAAGCCACTAGGGCTAAAGCATAAACCGCAGTTTATAAACCACAATGTCATCTTTTTTTTTTTTGATAACACCTTTTCCCATCATTCTTGGGCCTCCCTGGCTGCCCTTCCAAGGGAAGCCAGGGAGGCTGCAGGACACCCTTGTCTGCATTATAACTAAATAAATGTAAAACACACATACACACATTCCAGGAATATTCCACCTCTCTTAGAAAGCCATTTTGAAAGAAAAATGTTGGGCATCACATTAAAAAAAAATGGGCAGGATGATTTCCCTGCCCAGAAAAGGTACTGATCTGGCAAATAAATATTTCCAAAAAGTAAAATCCAACACAAGTTGAGGCTGCCTTTCTTAGGCTGGCCCGGGAGCGCCAATAAAGCTAGCAGAATTTCTCAGTAGAGGTGAGACCATCTTCCTTAGAGCCAGGTTACCGTACCTCTTCAAGCCATTTTAGCAGAGTTTGGATTCTGGCAAAGTTAATTAGTGGAAATATTTCCCCTGAGCAAAGTAGGGGATTTGGGCAGAAGCGTTCAGGCTGGGTTGCTGGCCACCATCAAGGACATCTTGATAAATGGCCGGTTTAGAAGGCTGTCATGCCACTCCTACCTCAAGGGAAATGGAGGGGTCTCTCAAAACAGTTTATTACCAACCTGTGGCCAAAGCAGTGATCAATCACCCTGATCCAGTATGGCAAACGGAGCAACCGATGCAGAAGAATATGCCCTGTGCTTGGATTGAGATTAACTTGACAAATGATAGCAGGGAGAAAGAATAACCATGGAGGTCTTTGGGGAGGTGAAGGGGTATGGCCAGGAGCACATTTATCTGCAATCCAGACCATGGCCGTGATACGGGGAGCTGACTGCAGGGTTCAGTTGGTGCATGGATTCTGTGTGTTTGTGGCTTTGCTTTTATTGACCAAACAGGAAATAGAGGCTTCTCATTCCCAGGTCACTAGAAAATGGCCTTATAATGTTTGGGTCAATTATTGAAAGCTGTGCAAATTGTGGCTTTCTGTTGGATAGCCTTCCCACCTGCCCCCTTTTTCCAGTCTGGAAAAGCCTCCTGCTGAAGATTTTTCCCTGGTGTGGAATGAAGGGTATGAAGCCAGAGAAGGTGAGACATGGAGAGAAGACCATCGTGCTCTTCAGTGCTAGATCTTCTCATCTTTCTCCAGCCTCCCTGGCTGCCCTGGCCTTCTGAACTGAAAAAAGTCCTACAGAGAAATGTCTTTGGGATTGAATGGAGGGGAGAAGCCAGGGAGGCTGCAGATGGGCCAAAGAGAGGGTGTTGTTTGTGTTTTTCTGTCCCACATCTTCCCATCTCTCTCCAGCCTCCCTGGCTGCCCTTCCATCCTGATCTGAAAAAGGAGAAAATGCCTTGGGATTGAATGGAAGCTGCAGGCGGCTGGAGAGAGTATTGTGCAATGAAAGGGGGGCCACTCACGCACCCCCTTTGGCCGCCTCATCATTAAATCAGGGCAAGAACAGTCAGTTCCATCCAGAATTTCTCCAAAATTCCCTTTTGAGTCTTGATTCTCCTTTTCTGGCATGGTCGCCATGGCAGAGAGGAGGAATCAAAGCAGAATGTTCTATGGACAGAGCATTCCAGCATCAAGAAGCCACCACAGATACCCATTCTCTACCTCTCTGATTTCCCTTGATGGATCTTTTAGTACCTCCAATAACTCTCAGCCAACAAACAGTGAAGGAGCAAGAAATTAATAGATAACATGTTCCATGTATATATATGGCTTAGTCCACTGTTTTATGGGTAGACTTAGGTTATTTAGGTGTCTCAGACTGCAATTTCACTGTTCCTCTACAGGACCAACTCTGAATCTTTTAGAGCTTTCTATCTCTTGGACCAGTTGCATTATGGGCCCTGCTGGAACCCACATTTCGTTGTTATTAATAAGTAGTCGCATTTCTTGTTATGAAACTCCAAGGTATTTAAGAGGAGCTCCGCTGAGATGTACTTCACTCAACGTATTTACTAAGTATGTCTAAATACATATGTATGTATATGCATTGAAAAGTTAAGAGATCTAAATTGTCAAGCGGCAGGGGAGCAGGTTTAATGGGCCCAAATGCTAACTCTCAAGGGCACGGAGAATGCAAGCACCGCAGCGCAACTATGCCAGGCAAACTCTACTGACTTGCATTGTTTTTTCCATGCGCTTTTAAGTGGCAGGATCCATTTCATGGAAGCGCAAAGCCGCAGCGCTGAGATGGGGCTCCAGTCAATTCTCCAGGAAAGCCTTAAGGTTGGGCCTTCCCGGGGACTGTAATTCCCTGTTTAACAACAGAGGGGTGGGAGAAAGAAAAACTATCTCGTATCTTCTTTATGGCTGGAGGAAGATGCAGTCATCACTCTATCACTAGATGGATCTGGCTTGTTCAGGGGGCTTTGATGCCTATGGCTAAGGACTGATTAGTGGCTGATTGGAAATGAAGGAGAAAAAATCTGTTCCTGAGCAAAGAAAGTCCTCAATAAGACGATAATTTATGAATTTGTAGTTGTTTTGACGTGGGCCATCATTGGGTGATACATTTCCACTAAAAGAAGATGGATATTTTTTTGCTATTATTCTCATTCTCATTCTCACCATCATCTGAAGACCAATAAAGCTTCTGGGTTTAACATGCATAATCCATGGGAATCTTTATTATGGCTGTAAAGCCAGCATCATATACATAATATATGGGTGTAAAGACTGAGTGGAGATAAAAAATGCCCATTTAAGCGTTCTCCGTAAGATGGCTACGCAAATTTCAATTCCATGGCAGGTCGAAACCTGAATCAATTCGGTATTTTTTTTTTTTGAAACGAACAATCAGAAATTAGGAAAACCCCACAAAGCCCATCCGTAAATGATTTGCCAGTTGCTAGAACTAGCATGTGATTTAGAGATCTAGGTAACTAAATAGGCAGTCATTTGATGGGCACCATAATGGCAAGCGTGTGCGCGTGTGCGGGGCGCGCGTGCATGCGCTTTGCATCCTCTGCTCCACTGCAAACATTTTCCCTTCACGTATGCCAGCAAGAGACCGATCAAAAGGGAGAGGTACTCAAAATCTATCAAAAAAGAAAAAAGGGGGGAAAAAAACCTCTCCATCTTTTCTAATGGCCACCAGATTTGCAGACTGTCAGCTCCAGTGTGTTCCACAGATACATTTTCCACTCTGTAATAATCACGCAGCTAAGATGCTAGGTTTCTTGTCGGCTGACACCTACATGACATGACTTAGAAGGCAGGTGCTATTCTAATTAGCTATTGTTGGGTTATCAAAAGTCAGAGTTGATTAAAGCTACTAAGTACAAGTGCAGTATTTTATTTCAAAGAATATTATGAACTCCATGCTGGGACCTTTTCAGAAAAGCTTACCTTCCAGGGTCGGCTAAGAGCCCATGCCAGCAGTAATAAAAACTCAAATCTGCATAAACCTTTGGGGTTTTTAATTCAAGCAGAGCCATTTCATTAGAAATATGTTACTTTATGAAATCTGCTTGCCAGCAAGGGGAGAAAAATGTGACTTCTTAAGAAAAGTGAATGGCATCTCTTTAGTGATTAAACCAAGATTAATGGAAGCTCCCACTGGTGGCTCTAAGTCCATTTTATTGCTAATTCATTTAGGTACTATTTCAGATGTACTTGATGAAAGTCACCTGCTAGGAAGTCATGTTTTGGCAAGTAAGGATAGCCATTATGGTTGAAATTCCAAATAGATTTTTTTATTATTATTAAGGAAGCTTTGAAAAGTGTCTTGCATTAGGCAGTCTTCTCAGGGACATATTGTTTAATGCATTCAATTAGTAAAAAAAAAAAAGAGAGAAAGACACGCGTTGGTGATGAAATATTCATGGCACCGCGGTTTGCATCCCCCCCCTCCCCAAGTTGAGACTGTAGAATATGTAGAGTTTCCCTTTTTTGTGGGGGGGAGAGTTTGGATTTGGAGAAAGAGATCGATCGCAAGAAAAAGCACGCGATGGGTAAGGACCAGACATCCACAACATTTAATTTAAAATTAATTAAAATTAAGCTAGTTGAATCTAGGTGATGCGACTCCCGCTGGTGTGTTTCGTGTTTTTATTTCAAGTCGTGGCAAGACATGGAGAGTTGATGCTGTAAAATAGGGAGAATAATGCTGCTTTTTATCACGATTCAGCGGCGTGTTTTGGAGGCAGTCGGTATTTTAAAAGCTGCTGGGTGGGAAGAACAGACATCAGTAACTCTGAGAAGACATCTTCTGCATCAACAGAGTTCATGTGCAGAAGGACGTGTGGGCCGAGAGGGGCATTTTGATTAACAATATCCTAGTCTAAAACAGCTATTCGCAAATAACAAAAAATCTGTAGCAGAATGTCAATGGTACAGACTGCCACATATTCCACCGGGACAGTTATAGGATCTAATCATCCAATTCCCAGCCTTCGTTTTCATTCGCCTCTTCGTTTTCCAATGGGCATATATTAAGATGTTCAGGTGATATCTGGCCCCGTTATTTTTCTTCTGCCTTCAATCAGATGTCCATTTAATTTTTGTTCTGCTTTTTTCATTTGATTAACAATCTACAAGCATGCTTTTTCCCCGTCCAAATTGCAGCTTGACCAGGGCTGCATTACAACATGCTAATTCCTCACCTTGACTCATGATAGGATCCGACCTATTCTTAAATGGTCACTGTTTGTGGCAATGTGGGCTAAAGCAGAACGTAGAGAACCTGGCTAAATCTGCACTCAACAGATTTTTGGCTTCTCCACCTGTTCATCTACCAACCTTCCAACCTGTGAGTCCTCCAAAAACTTTCCAACTCAAGGATATGAAAGGGCACACTAAGACCCACTGTTGTTAGCTCAGTGCAGAAAGTCCTAGCTTCAATTTAGTTTCTATATGGAAGAAAAAGGGACTTACTCTGTTCTAAGTCATGATAGGACTGAAAGGGTGTCATGCTGAAGACAGTCAGGACCTGTTCTTTCTTGTTCCAACGAGAAAGGATTTTAGAGTCTGATTAAATCTTATGAACAACATCCTAATTGTAAGAGCAGTTGGACCATGGAACCAATGACCCAGAAAGGTGGTCAACTCCCCAAAATGGTATGTGTTCAAGCCAGGTGGTTAGGAGGCTTTAATTCTGATTTCAGGGTTAAGCAGTGACTGGATTGAATAGTCTACATAGTCTCTTCCAACTCAGTACTAAATAATTTTATGAATCTAAGTGATTTCTAAAATTAGAGATATTCTTATTTGAAGGAAAACAGAAGCCAGGATGTTCAAAATAGCGAAGAGGAAATTTCCAAAGGCTGTTCCACACACCACCAAGTGATATTGAATAGTCTGTGTGAGGACAACCCAGCTAGGATTCACCAAATCTAGCTTTTGTTTCAGATGTTTCTGTACTCTCTTGTTTATCCATCAACAATGGATACATGGCCTCTGAAGACATTATTCCCACTGTGCATTTAGAATCACCATCCCTTAAATTGGTTTATGCTCCTTTTAAACCTATCAAGGCAGGTGACAGCAACAATTTCACTAAATGAGACACAACAGCCAACTTTGGAAAGCAGCAAATATATGATGGCTTCAGCCAGGACACTGAGAAAGAAAATGGTGGCCTTCCAAGTGTTGCTGAACTACAACTCACAGCAATTCCAATCAGTCTGGACAATGGGGAGAATGCTGGGCACTGTAGTTCAGCAGTCTCTAGGGCAGTGTTTCCCAACTTTAACAATGTCCAGCTGTATGGACTTCAAATCCCAGAATTCCACCGCCAGAACATTCTGGGAGTTGAAGTCCACACAGCTGGAAGTTGCCAAGGTTGGGGATCGCTGCTCTAGAGAACCCCAATTCCCCAATCCTACTAGACAGTCCATTTCTAAGAATTAATTTATTGATGGGTTTAAAATACTATATGTTGTCACTTCAGACTAATGCAATCAGATAAATCAGGTGCTAGCTGAAAAGTTTCAACTGTCTTTACGTTGCCTTTTTCTATACAGCTTTTAAGTGATTGATGTCCAATTGTGATCATTACAGGAATTATCTCCACAATTCTACTGTATGGGACTTTGTGTGTGTGTATATGTGACATGCAACATGTGTGCGTGTGTGACATACAACTATCTTTCAATCTGTAATGGTATGTGGGAATGGCCTTGGGAGACAGGAGGAAGAGCCACAGATGGGACAACTGGTATGTAAAAGGCATCTCAGCCCACAGAGGGAATGGGGGCGTGGGAAGTATCTGAGAAGAGACCCTCCTTAGTTTTCCAGAGAGTAAAAGGAAAGGAGGGAATAAATGCTTTCAGTCTTGCAAAATTCTGTTAATGTAACCTTATAATAAAGATAGAGCTAGTACTCCTGGTTGTGCTTCTTGTCTGGACTACCTTGCAGGGCTAACACAATCATCCAAGCTGCATTAATATTTTGTACCAAGTCAACTGAAACTTGAAAACCTCCCTTACTTTTTCAAACTTTGGGTTGGCCTATAAGTACTGCCTTTCATTTTTGGAATTTCTCTTATGTCCCCATGGCTAACTTTGCTTTTGGTGTGACTTCAGGAATATCCTCCAACTCAAATCCATCTTAAAACCAACTGGAAGTTCACCTAGGCAGAACAAGAAAGGGGCATGTCATATCACAGAGGCTTTCATCAAAAGCCCAGAGTTAAATCTGTGAAGTGAGGCCACGAAGCAAAGAAATGAAGTCATAGAGTGAAGCCATGAAGTAAGGACCTAAAGTGAAGCTATTGGCTGAAGTTATGAAGCCAAACCAGAGGGAAGCCATGAACAAAGTCATACCCTGACGAATTACAGGGAAGCCATGAAGCCAAGCTGGAGATTGAAGCCATGGAACCAAGCCATAAAGTGAAGCCAAACGGAGAGAGAAAGAGAGAGAGAAGTAAAACACCTCCGCTTCTCTTCCCTGAGATGTTCCAACTGTCCTCTTTGCTAAAGATAGGAAAGCAGAGCAGCTGATTCAAGCAGAAGGAGACCTCTTCACCCGGAACACCTTATTGAGACCATTTGCTGATAGTCTGCGCTCCAATTCCAAGAGCTTCTCATCCAGGAATATGCTTAAAAAACCCACCTTAAAAACAACAACAGAGAGGGAGGGCAGAAAAAAATGGCAGTATCTTTGCCATGTTTGCATCAGAGTATAGTTTTAAACAGAGTGAAGAAAAACTAAACCTAAAGTGAAAGTAAAATTGAACACTCTGGTTGACACATTCTTAAGCAGAATGTATTAGCGTCTTCTATACAGTACAGTGGTACCTCGGGTTACGAACTTAATCCGTTCCGTGACTCTGATCGCAACTCGAGTTGGTCGCAACGCGAGGTAAATTTTCCCATAAGGTTCAATTTAAATACGGTTAATCCGTTCCGCCCTCCGAATTTGGTCGCACCACGAGGCAAATTTCCCCATAAGATTCAATGTAAATACGGCTAATCCGCCCTCCGAATCTGGTCGCACCACGAGGCAAATTTCCCCATAAGGTTCAATGTAAATACATACGGTTAAACAGTTCTGAAACATTTTCTTTGGAGCCACGCTGACAAGCACACCAAAAACCTTCCAAACGCCACAAAACACACCACAAGCCTCACCGAACGTCTCCTTGCTACCGCGATCTCGCCCACAGGAAGCCGCGACCGCGTGGCAGCAGGACAAATGGCCGCGGATCCGGTTCGTAGCTCAAGGCGGAGTTCGCATGTCGAGGTAAATTTTTGGGGCCGGAGCTGGTGGTATCTCGAAAAATTCGTAAGGAGGGGCGTTCGTAACCCGAGGTACCACTGTATTTCCAAAGGATCTCAGCATAATGGGGAATAAAAAGGTAAGGTATCTATTTCTTTGGCTAGGTAGAAATACACCTTTTTACCGTGTATTTGCACGCTGTTTTGTCTCTCTTCCCTTGTCGGTAAAACAGCACCCACCCACCCATGTAAACACACACCCACAGAAAAGAAACTCAGGTAATTAAGATTCCCTACAAAGGCTTTTCCCCACAATGCAAGTTGAATCACAGCTGATTCGGTAGGCCCTGGCAGCGCAAAGTCCACCTTGCTGTGAAAACTATCACCGAAGAAAATGTAAAGAAATGAAATATTCTCCTTTTCCTGCACACCCTCCCCTCCTTGGTGTCCGCAATTGATTGGGGCAATGAATTTTTCAGGAAGAGGAGTCTTTGAACGCTGGGAGACAAAGAAGGTCAAATTTCGGGTCTGTTCGGTTCCGGTGGCCTCCCTAACAATTTCTATGTGGTTTCGCCTCTCTTTTACTATCTCGCAATGCCCTTGTTTTACAGACCCTTTAAATGCACGTGTTAATTATGTTGCCACTGCTGTAATTTCTCCCTGTAGTCCATTAATTAAGAGGTCACAATCTGAAAGCATGTTTACCCAATAAGCCTTCTTTTTTAATTATCTTAATTGCTTGAATACTGACAAAGGGTCTATTCCCACCGCCCGGCCTTTTCCTCTTTCCCTCGCTGAATTAGCAAACAACATTAAAAAAAACACACAAACCACCTTACAGGAATTGGTTTGTTAAATGTATGTAAAATGCATGCAACACCTTATTGTTGGAGTGTCGATAGGAAATACATTTTCAGCCTGGGAGCAAAAGAAATGACAGTCAGTTTATGGGGATTATAAATTGCAATGTGAACAACCAGTGCAACCTGGCACGTGTTTAAAAGTTAGGAGAGCAAGGATTGAAATGCAGAAAACTTTAAGATGGTTGAATCGTATGAATGCACCCGAGGGATGCTAAAGAATCACATTTCTGTTGTTCTGCAAGCAAGGCCAAATGTAAGAACACGGGTCAATGAATAATTATTTACAGTATTTAATTCCCAGATCATACAATGGCCTCGTGAAACTGCAAAGTTCAGGAATTGTCACACCTTTAGCTTTCCAACACAGAGCAAGATCCACTTTTTGTAACTTACCGGAAGCGCATGGTTTAGAAAGATGGACAGAAGGGCCAAATATAAGTTTAAAAATCCAGGGAAAAAATATGGTCCAGGGAGAGTTGGGGGGATGACTCAAAATCTCCTGGATTGCAGCAGGCGTAAATATCATGAAATAATAATAAATGCATTTACGGCCCAAAGACCCAAATAGCAAATTACAAATATACTCGAAAATTGGGCATTAGGGAAAACGGTTTAAGAAATAAAATAAATATCATTAAATCATAATAAGTTAAATAAAGGAGTAGAAAAATTAAATAGCTCCTGAACCCCTCAGCACAGCAACCTTGTCGAGGCTCTATTGGATATTTGATAGGCTGACAAACTATGATTTGATTTGATTTTTTTTTCATCCCCATTGTAATAAAGCTAAGGCTCGGTTTAGATTAGCGATCTCGGGAGCTGTCTAATATAAAAGTAAAATAAATTAATTAGAAACCACTTAGAAAGCCTGATGGATGCCTGGGACGAAAAACAGTTTCCCCCACAAATTGTTTCCCTGATGGATTACAGATGGGTGTTTAACAGTTCATTTGGCCAGTCTCTCCGTGTGTTTATCAATTTGGTCCATGACAGGCTTGTACCCACAGCTTCTTGGAACTTAAAGAGTCTTTAATAAAGATTAAGATGTCAGAGGTCCTGCCTTGTACAAAATCCCAACTTTATTAACTTCTCATTATCAGCTTGAAATATAAAGGGCATTCCTCACACTTCTGTCTCCCCCACCTCACCGCTATTAAAATATTTCCTGAAGTGGGACCACAGTGAAATAATTTTTGTTCTGAGCCATGAAGGCGACGTGCTGTTTGCTTCCAATTCTTTCGACTGATTTTAATGGGACCGGCCCAAAATATTACTGGGAGGGAGGGGAGAGACAGATTATCCAGTGTATGAGTGCTCAAGCACCATGGATTCGACGATGCCATCAGAGGGATTAACTCATTTGCATCGTGGCTTAATTTTGCCTTAATGTGCCCGGTACCTTTAAACTGTTTGCAGAATGGACTTTGGGAGGGATGCGGTGGACTGGAAACCCTTTATGGATTTTTGCTGAAAATGGAAAAAAAACATGAATGGGTGATTTATGGGTTTCATGATTAGAAAGGGAAAAATATGGGAAGAAAGGAATTATGATGTAACCTTAAAGAGGGAGGATAGATGATGAATTTATTTGTAACTGCTGTAAAGAAGATCGGAAGCTGATCCTGTGTATATTTTCTTTTTTCTTCGTTTTCTTTTCTTTCCACTATTTACTTTTTTAACTTGTCTTCCTTCCTTCCTTCCTTCCTTCCTTCCTTCCTTCCTTCCTTCCTTCCTTCCTTCCTTCCTTCCTTCCTCCGTTCCCTTCCCTTCCCTTCCCTTCCCTTCCCTTCCCTTCCCTTCCCTTCCCTTCCCTTTCCTTTCCTTTCCTTTTACTATTGCATGCAATCCTTTAATAAAATTAAAAAAAAAAAAAGCAGGAAATGCAGGGCAGGAATGCAAAACACATGCACTTCTGGATTGGGCCAACAACTCCTCAAGATCTCTGTTGACACAGGCCAAGGTGAAATCAGAAGTAGAGTCCACCAACTTGACAACAACCACAAGTTCCCCATTCCTGCCCCCAAAATACCAGTTGGGTTTTTAATAAAAAGGCTTCAATCCATAGAAAACAGCATTCTGCCCCAAGGAACACAATCTCTCTTTTCTATTCTCTTGCAGAGGCCCAATATGGACCAAATACAACCTGTTTATGGGACAGACACAATGGGAAAAGGTTAATTTTAAGAATGAAGTACTGGTCTCTATATGACTCTGTAAAGACTGCAACTGAAGGTAGAATAGATGATGGTTTACCAATATTTCTTTGTCAAAGATAAGATTAGCTTCCACAAATACAGTGTGGATGAAGAAGTTCAGGATTGACAATCCAGCATTCTATGGTGGGATTGGCATGTTGTTGCATTGTGATACTACCACCAGGAAGGACCTATGGGGATCTCTCTATTTTCCCAAGAAAACTCTGTGGTTCAGTTAAGGGAGACAGGATAAGCTTCATTCAGACATCTTAAAAAGAAGACAATTTGATTATGCACATTCAAATGAATCCACGTATAACTCCTCTTTAGTTATTGCTGTTCAACGGAGTATAAAATCAGGGGATGGAGTATGCAAGACCTGGCCAACACCTGGTAGACAGTCACAGTCGCAGTCCTTGAGAATGATGTCGAAAGGTTGTCACAGAAAAGATGGGCCAACCATGGAGCCCAGGAAATGGGATCTCCTTTGCTTAAGATATTTAAACCATCTTTTGAGGAAGCGTCGCAGACTTTGCATAGGTGACAGCGTGGGGAATTGGGCTTCTGGCGTCTCTTCCAACTTTGACCTGTTGAGTCCACCAAGGAGATCAGCCACCTCTAAGGTCTACAGCTCAGGGGCAAAGCCTCTGCATGATGCCTCATTTTTATCTTGGGTTCTTGGAGTGAAAAGTGGCTTAATAGCAGAGATGAGAATGCCCGGGCTTTGTTTTGAGAACCTCGAGAGCTGGTGCGTGGTGTCGGTTATTTAGAGAAATGTTCATTTAGATAAATGAATAAAGAATGTCTCAGTAGAAGGGAACATCTAGACTTCCTTCAGGGTAGGTTGATGCTGTCTTCGGCCCATGATAGACAACAAAGACTTCGGTGAGTGATCGGCAGATGAATTAAGTAGCTTAAAGCTTTTGAGTTTTGCTTCGGTTTATAAGAGTTTCACAAAGAGCAAGTCTGAAAAGGAGAAGGAGCATAAAACAGGCACCTTCGTCTTCGATGCAGCCCCTGTGACATCATATTACACTTCTCTGCAAGGTGACACCCCTAAAGAAAAGTTGAATTTTGCATTTCTCGGTGGTTGTAACTCTTCCGTTAAGGCTGAGCGTTTTTTACAAGCATAATGTCTTCCGGTGAGAAGTAAGCATAACTGAGTTTAACGGAGCAATCAAAGGCGTGCTGTTACAGGCTGGTTCTAAAAAAACAACGTTATATGCTTTTTATCATGGTTATTTGATGTGTGTGAGGGACTGAGTTCATGCTTTGTGCTAAGCTGACATGTTATGGCTTGCTGTGGGCCCTCTGTAAACCCTCATTTTTGGCACTGGGCAAGCTGTGAACATAACCAAAGGGTGTTTTTCCCCCAGAAACCATGATTAACAAACCCCGATTTAGTGGGATTTGTGAACGCAGGCTGTCTCTCGATGCCGGTGTTCACAGGACTTCAGTGTTTCCCACTCGCCTGCAACTGGCCGGCGTTCTGTTCTAATCTAAGGCAGCTTACCCTGCGTCCGGACAACACGCTCGCTTGAAGGCGCCATCGATGAAAGAATGTGACCTTTCATCCAAGAACTGGGCGTGAATGTGAGTTGCTAAGACGGGGTGGATGGGGCAAGGGCTGGCCTTGGGAAGGAAATGAGAAAGAGAAAAGAAGGGTGGAACGGCAGTGGGGAGGATGGGGCCTATCAAGACTGTTTACATCAGAGCTTGGAAGGCATTTGAGGTCCGGCTGACGAAGAACAGCGCGTGGCAATGCATGTTTCTCTTCCCACCCATTCGGTGGGAAGCCTCCACTGACTTACCTTTTCCCTGGTCAACTAGAGTAGTCTTTCTCAACCTGGGCAGCTTGAAGATGTGTGGACTTGCTGGCTGGGGAATTCTGGGAGTGGAAGTCCACACATCTTCAAGCTGCCCAGGTTGAGAAACACTGAACTAGAAAGAAGTACGGTAGGAGTAAGTAGAGCTGGGTGAATATTTCTGCAGGTTTTAAAACTGTCTTCCCAGTCGAGAGGTGGGGGAACTGGTTTGGATCCCACCCCAGCCGGAGAAAATCATTCTGGTGACGTGCTCTTCAATGGGGTGCAGTGTTCTCATGTCTACTCTGGTTACGAGGCAGAAAAGGCTGAGGTGGGGCCATCCTTTCTCTTCCCAAAGTCTTCTGCCCCTGTGGCTTTTGTTGTTTTTCCTCCAGATTTGGAAGTTGGAAGAGAGATGGCTTCGAGGGAAGCGATCACATCTCCCCGACTTCCTTATTGTAAAGTGGAGAAATCCAGAAGGAATTCTAAAGCTGCCTGCAAATGAGGGAGAAAAACAGAAGCCTCCCTTGAAAGGGAAGGAAGCGTTTGAGAAGTTGGAAGATGGATTAGGAACATGGCTAGGACTCTGCTGGGTCTTTTCTGCCTATTTTTAACTCCACACTCAGAGCTGCGGCTACCGGACCGGACATAAAACTACTCTGACTAAAGGGAAATTCTAGCATTTCAGTTCATCCCTGCAAAGAGTCCAGATCTTGCTGGGTCCTTGAACAGGTGGCAGTGGGCTTGGAGGGGAAAGGCAGGGTCTTCGCTGGGTCTCGCCCGCCTCGCCCGCCCATCAAACAGGTCAGTCGAAAGGCTCAGGTCAGATTCCCAGCATTCAAGAGGAGAACTAACCCATGGGCGGCCAGTTGTCCCTTCGCAAAGATATGAATGTTCAAAGGTATGATAAGTGGCTTTCGATGGCTGGGGGGTGGCGGCTAATTATCAAGGCGATGTCTCGTTCAATAGTGGCCGAGGTCGACAAATAGTCTGTTTACCAGATCAGGTGAAAAGAGACTCTTAATGCTGTGCAAATATGCCTTGCTGAAGACTTTGCTTTCTCACCTACCCAGCCCTTTTCAAATCACTATTATTAATTGGCCAGCTTATCGGTGAAAAATGTCGTCTGGCAGTTAAAGGATGTTTCCACCCACCCGCCATGTCACTACCTAGAAACTGAGCAATGTCAGGCGAAAGGAGAAATGCTCGGAGTGGGTTAAAGATTGCTTCCTCCTGCGCAGGGTTAGTTCTTCCAGATTTTCTTGATGGCTCATCTTTGGGGAGGGACAGAAGGATGAAAAAAAAAAGAGAAATTCCATCTCGGCTTGTGCCCATTTTTTTTAAAAAAATTGAATGGTAAGACGGTTTCACTGAGCAGAGAAAGTGGGGAATATTTTCTCTTTCCGCAGCTGTAATTCTTGTGTGTGTGTGTGTGTGTGTGTGTGTTAAACCATCAGGCACCACATGCTGGTGGTGGGTGAGCCAGAACCAGGCCGGAGAAAAAAGTGAGTGAGGCCATCTTTCCTCTGCCAATGAAAAGAACGTTAAAATCTGGCCAGGTGTCCTCTGAAATGTGGCTTGCCAAGCCTGCTGTGGGAGAAACCATTCGAAATGAGCAGTGAGCTGAAGATCTGCTGAAAGGCATGGAAAATTGAAAAAGGTGGAACTTTTTCAAAGGGCACAAAGCAAGCAATTCCAAACCAGGGTTACGCTGGCTCAAGCGCCCATTTCCAGGAGGAAAAAAGCTGTTTGAGAAAAGAAGGCTGCAGATTTCTCCAAGGTGCAGCTCAGAATGAGGGCAGCTGGTGGAGATGTCTTGAGTTGACACAACCTCTTCATGGTCACCAATGTCTTCTCCACCCCCTTTATGGGTAGAGACCCAGGGAGGGGGAAGAACAACCTGGAATGATACCCCTTCTGTTTCTTTCTTTCTTTTTTTTGGAAATTTCCCATCCTTTCCTACAGCTGTACATTTTCGATTGCATGATGGGAAGGACCACTCTTGCGCACCGAGGCATTTGGGGAACCATGTGGTTGCGATAAGGTGCTGTGTGGATAAAAGTGATCCCCCGGTGGACGTGCAACCAAGAAGATGCTTCGAACTGATGAATTTCACACGAGGCGGCGCTGGCGTATCCAGCCTAGCCCTTGTTCCTCTTGAGGGCATCATTTTCGGATTCAGAGGAACACAACCATTCTCCCAACAGATGCTCAGGGACTTGGCGACAGCGCAGGAATATCCCAGGCACGGCTCCAGCATTGAATAATAAGCTGGGCTGTTATGACCTAATTCGTCAATGCGATCTTCGGCGGGGGAGACGAATATCTTGTTAACCGGATAAGATGTGTGCATTCGGGAAGACTAAATAAAGATTCAGATAAGCGGGTTTCTGAAAAAGTCAGACGCGGGGTGGGGCAACCGTTTTGAAAAATGAGAAGCATACGTGGGAAAGAATGGCCTTCTGTATCAGGCCAAGGGGCTATTTGTCCAGTCTTTGATGCCACCTACAATGGTGGCCTGGTGCTTTTGGAAAGCCAGCCCAGATAGGTGGGAAAGTCTCTTTCCACCATGATTCCTAGCCACTAAGCTTCTAAGATTAATAGCTATGGATTGCTCTATATTCAAAGAACCAGTATCTATTCTCTTTTTAATACTGTCTAAATTGGTTTCCAACTGGTGCCAAGGAGTCCCGCAGTTGAACTCCAGGTTGTCCAAAGACCTCCTTGCGTTTCTCAGTCTTCTCCTCCAAGTCGTTGAAATAGAGAGTATATAAATGTTCTTAATAAGCAAATGATGAGAATCTCCTTGTGCTGAGTCTGCAGGGAACTCCAATGTGGGTGCTACATTGGGGAAGCTTTGAAAAAAGTTTGGAAGGAAGCCAGAAGTATTAAAAATAAAAAATAAAAAAAGGGGTGGGTTTTTCATGGTGCCCTTTTCTACAGGCTGGCTGTTTTTCAACCTGTCTTCCCAGATCATTCAATATTACTACCAACATTCCTTGAAAAGTATACACTGACCCTACAAAAATCAGCTTCTTTTGAGCAGTTCAAGAAATTCCTTTCATCCTGATCTATCTCACAGGGTTGTTGTGTGGATATAAAGAAGGGGTGAGCTCCTTAGAAGAAAGGTAGGATGTCGTCGTCATCATCATCATCATCATCGTCATCACCATCCTCCCAAGTCCTACCTGATTAAATTTTGAA
The DNA here is from genome assembly GCA_030867105.1 of Liasis olivaceus. Taxonomy (NCBI): domain Eukaryota; kingdom Metazoa; phylum Chordata; class Lepidosauria; order Squamata; family Pythonidae; genus Liasis; species Liasis olivaceus. Next base: position 4,667,054 of record CM061356.1, read on the forward strand.
CATCTTTGAATAAAAAATAAATGGGAAGCTGTCATGTAGGCTTTATGGGGATGTGGTTGTAGTCATAGGACAACCAAGATGGAAGAGGCTCCTCAGGCCATCAGGTATAACTTGGACAGGGTTGAGGCTTGGATGGGAAATGCCAGGGAAATCCCATGGCTAAAGGGCCAAGGGCAAATAACTTCTCTCCTGTTCTTAGAAAAAGACATGGACGTATCCTTGAAGCCGCCACTAGTTCAATTTGATTACTTATCTTTTCTGAGACTAACTACTTTTTTAGATGTCCCAACTCCCAGAAGAAAAAATGGTGATGGGTCCCCTTGTCAATAATCCTCAAAGTACATGGTTTACAGAGCAGTGTTGAATTTCCCAATATTCATTTTAAAGAAACATGTTCCTTTGGATCCACACTCCTTCCTTCCTTCCTTCCTTCCTTCCTTCCTTCCTTCCTTCCTTCCTTCCTTCCTTCCTTCCTTCCTTCCTTCCTTCCTTCCTTCCCTCCCTCCCTCCCTCCCTCCCTCCCTGTTTCTCTGTCACCTTTTTTCCTGACTGCCCAGAGTCACTGGGAGTTGGGCAGCATATAAATTGTTCCTTTCCTTTCCTTTCCTTTCCTTTCCTTTCCTTTCCTTTCCTTTCCTTTCCTTTCCTTTCCTTTCCTTTCCTTTCCTTTCCTTTCCTTTCCTTTCCTTTCCTTTCCTTTCCTTTCCTTTCCTTTCCTTTCCTTTCCTTTCCTTTCCTTCCCTTCCCTTCCCTTCCCTTCCCTTCCCTTCCCTTCCCTTCCCTTCCCTTCCCTTCCCTTCCCTTCCCTTCCCTTCCCTTCCCTTCAACTTCCTTACTTCCTTCTTCACTTTCCCTCCCTCCCTCCCTCCCTCCCTCCCTCCCTTCCTTCCTTCCTTCCTTCCTTCCTTCCTTCCTTCCTTCCTTCCTTCCTTCCTTCCGCTTTCCCCTTGAGAAGGAAGAATATAAGCTGTCATTTGCCCTCTAAGGTCAGAGAGGGAGCCTCCCATCTTTCCCAGCCAACATGGCAAAGGATTTGGAGAGTTGTTGCCCCAAATATCAAGGGGACAGATACATTTCTTTGAAAGTTCTTTACTCTTGGTGTGTGTACCTGCATGCTGCATTTAAGTAAAAGTTTCCCCCAAGGCAGCTTACACAATATTTTTAGACTCACCATCTAAAATTTCAAATAAAGGAAATTTTACCTAGCATATAACACAAATATAACAATAATCGTAGTTACGACCATGATGACAAGGGGAACTACCCCTAAAAGGGAATACAAGCTCCCTGATTGCTTTAGCCAGCTGAAGAAGGCCCAAGCATCAACATATTTGCTCATCAACCATCAACGAGAATTATGGTTCATTATGATGTCCAAATCAATTCCAGTTGGGTTTTCCTTCCTATAAAATGTCTCCTGGATGCAATACTTCATGGAAATCAATTGGGAGGGGATGACACTGGTTGGATTCACTCAACATCGAATCCCTAAACCAGCCCAACGGCTGTGTTCACAGCACGCATGATGCCTAAACAAATTGATCTGAACCAGGGGCCGGACCAGATGACCTTGGAGGTGGATTCCAAACTGATAAACCCCATTGTGGCTTAATGAGAAGGTCTGGCCGACTGCCCACCCTGTGAGAATCTCTGGGTGTCCACAGTATGCTGAATAACAACCCTATTTGAGCCTAGTCCAAACATTACATTGGAAGACAAGACCCTCGCGCTTCATGGCTGCTCCTACATCTACCAACCTTTGGGGTATGGAAAAGCCCCAGCCATCTGCCCTATTTAGCACGGCCTAATTTGAGCTGGGTTTTTCCTGGGGGTGGGGTGGGGGTTCCCAGGAGAGCTCTCATGCTAAACTGTGCCCTGTTTGTCTGCTGCTGGAGCTGGTGATTTAAGGTTTGTCAAAGAATGTCAAAAAGGCCAGGAGGCTGAGCGCTTCCTGATGACAGAAGATTTTCTTTCACATGACCTTCCTGGGGTTGATTTCGGCCCCAGACAGGATGGGCTTCACTTTTGACAGGGGCCGGCTGGCAAGCGGCGCTCTCCTCGGGGGTTTTCTGGCCTCCTGAAATGAGACGGGGATGGGAAGCATCTCGGTCTCTCTGAGTCGCCCAGAAAATGATTTCACAAGAAATCATCCTGATAAATGGAAAAAGGTGGGTCAGAGAGATCTGTCGCTATTAATGCCAGCCGGTGCGTGCATAATTTCCTTACAGCTCACTCCTCTCCCTTTTAAGGGGGAAGCTAAAACATTTTCTACAAAATCACACAGGGGTGTGCATTGGTCCTACTCCAATTTTGAAAGACACTTTTTTCACCCCAAGAAAGCGGAACAGGGAATTTGGGCTCATCTGCTTTGGGGCGGGAAAAGAAAAGATGCTTTTATTCAGAGAGGCAACGCCTGAGTCGATCGTAGGAAACGGCCTACTTGGAAGAGGAAAGCAAACCCAAAGGTTATGTTTTGGGGGAATCCGGTGATGCAGCCCTTTCCAACTTTCCAACGCGTTTAACGAACCATTTAAAAAACCAAGAGACAGAGGACAATCAAAAGATGCAAACTGCTGGGTTATAAGATCGTGTCCTTGAGCAGCTTGGCACCCCAGGCAAGTCGGAAAGGAAATTCTGAACCCTATCTGCCGAATGGACCCTGGTCTTTGCACTCCAGATTCCCTTCCCAGGGAAGATCTGAAACTCCTTCTTTGCCTGGGCAAAGAATTCAGATTTTTCTGCTCAATATGGGAAGGGGGTTGGAGCTAGTTGGAAGGAGACCTTGGGAAACACATGGCACGTGCTTTCAAGCAACATGGGGAGCAGGCCTGCTTGTGCGCTTCCGAATTACCATGTTGAATTTGGGCTGGGTTTTTTTTCCAAGGGAAGGGAATTTGCAGACGTAGCGAAAAGAAAAGAAAAGAAAGTACATAGCACAATCTTGGCATCTTCTCATTGTTGAAAAGAGAAAGAGATTCAATAAGGAAACAACCAAATAAAAACACCTGTATAACTTCAAATTATGCCTCCCAGTTTATTCATCTACTCTTCATTTCACAAGGTCAGATAAAACTGCAAGCACAGAGTGGGCTCAAAGTTACTACTGCATAAAGGACGTAGCCAAATCGGTTTCTGTGGTCAGAGGTGGTACTAGTTTGTTTGGGGGATAGATAAATATGCTTTAAAATCTCACCACCACCGTGGCCACCATGAGCAATGTCGAATTCCCATATAGCACGTTTCCCCCCTTGATATTAGGAGGTTTTAGGTTCAGAAGCATGGGTGGGCGGGTGGGGGTAATCATTATATTCTGTCATTTACTTACAGCAGTGTTTCTCAACCTTGATAACTATAAGATGTGTGGAACTCCCAGAATTCATGGAAGCTGGCTGGGGAATTCTGGGAGTTGAAGTCCAGACATCTTAAAGTTGCTGAAGTTAAGAAATACTGACTTAGAGGTTTAGCTGGTTATAATCAAGAGGGCCGTGCAGACTTTCAAAAGAATTTGGAACTCTTCTGGACTTTTTGAAAACACAGAAAACTAAGCTGTGTCTGCTTTCAAAGGCTTTAATGGATCGGCTCCTTAAAGCCACGGCATCTTTTTTGCTTGTCAAGGAGGGGGCTGCTTTAATGAGCCGCAGTGCAGCCTTGTGCTTGTGCTCATGAGAGTCGGATGCCCTTCTGAATTCTTTTCAAAGCACAAACAGCCCTAACAAACCCTTAAAGTTTGATTTAATAACGCTGCGGGAAGTTTATTTGCGTTAGGAAAATACAAACCATCTACCGTTTCATAAGAAAAGGAGATCACTGAGCATCATTGCCAGTTCTGCTCGTTCATCTAGCAGGATGTATACGTCTCCTTCACCCAAGCTTGATTAACTGGCACCAGCACTAAGAAGTTATTGATTGTTAATTAACAGATATTTGGACCTGACCTTCCAGATGGCAGGACGAAAGGTGGTCAGATAAAGTTGATGGACCTTGGCCACCAATGCTGATGGAAACTGAACTTTCCAACCTTGTTTCACAGAACATGGGCAATATGGAACAGATATATTTTGGTTGGGGTAACACCTCACAGTAATCCATTATGTGGTTTGTTTGTTTATGGCTTAGCATGTTGGGCCAAATGTGACACTGTGGTTTACACACCATGGCTTATGGCTTAATGACCTCAGCCAATTGTGGGTTATTCAGCCAACTACGCTTAACAAAATCATAACACCATGTGATGTATAAATTCAGCCTTTGTGTCTTTGGGTGATCTTTACAGTTATAGAGCCCATTCAAAGGAACTTCAAGGGATTGGAAGAAAAATAAGATATGTTTGCATAATTTGCTTAATTTATCATCACTTTAAAGAGGAGATCTTAATTAGTCAGATCCCCCCATTTCTGAATCGTGAAAGACGTTCTCTTGCCTTTTTCTCCACTACCCATTCTCACTCAGTGGCTGAAACAGAATTTGCTTTCAAAATTTCTTTTAAAGGAGGACCTCCTGAAATTAACTGGGGTGCAACATGGTTTTTTTGCATGCGTTCAATGACAAGGCAGCCAAGAAGGGTGTCTGAATGTCCTGCCTTTCACTGTACATGTCTCTTTCCAATTCCTTGAGCCTCCCTGGCTTCTCTCCCTTTCATTCAATCCCACAGGAATTTGTCTAGGAGACATTTTCAGGGTCGGAGGAAAGAACAGCCAGGGAGGCTGAAGGATGTTGGAAATATAATCAGTATAGTCAAAAAGAAGGCTGTTTCTAACCATCTGCAGCCTCTCTGGTTTCCTACGCTCCCCCTTGATCCCAAGCAGGAAACCTTTTCACCTTGTAAGGTGGGGGGGCACCTAGGAAGCCCTCAAAGTAGCAGAACATGGCAAAAGGGAAGAGAAATTGCAAGGCAGATTTAAACCCAGCATGGTAAAGGAAGAACATCTCCCCAAAGTGAAACCATGGAATTCTCTACCACAAGATGGAGCCAGCCGGGATAAAAGGAGACTGGACAGATTCATGCACCGAGAGGGGAGCTGACAAATGCTACTTTCAAAACTTTTCTTCTTCTTTGAAACTGTTGTATCCCCTGCCTGTTCAATAGCATTGCTAGCAGGTATGGAGCAAATCTCTTTTTCCCTACATTTCTCAACCTTGACAACTTTAAGATGTGCGGACTTCAATTCCCAGAATTCCCCAGCCAGCATGCTGGCTGGGGAATTCTGGGAGTTGAAGTCCACACATCTTAAACTTGCCAAGGTCAAGAAACGATGCTCTCGGATAACCCAGGCGGGGAAAAAATGCAGCACACACAGGGATTAGCTTTGCCCGCCCGCCCTGAAATACGACCCCCCAGACTGACTTTATATATATAAAAAAAACCCATTAAATTTCAACCTAGAAGAAAGCATCTTGGCTTCACCCCAACGGGGAAGACCAGCGTAAATTTCAGGCACGGTCTTGTTAAAAAAAAACAAAAAAATCCAAACGTTGGGCATTTTGTTTGGCGATTCCCGGCGTCCCATCTCGGCGTCCCCCGTTCCACGCCAGCAGAATCAAGGACGCAAACTTCTCAGAGGTACTTAGTTCCCATGGCAACCTGAGCTGACCTCAACATTATTGTTCTCAAGAGGGGAACTGACTTTACTATATGTTCATTCACTGAATTAATGGACTTCTCGCTCTTTTATTAAGGGCCGCCTAATCATGAAAGAGAGGGAGAAAGAGTGGAAAAAAATGCTTTTTTTAAAAAAAAAAAGAGAGAGAGAGAGAGAGAGAGAGACCCTCTCAGACAACTGTCCAGCCTTTGTCGGAGGGTTTATTGGAATGAAGTCAGCCTATTCAAAAGGAAGATTATAAAAATCAACTGGAAGCTGTTCCTTGCAGCTAAACATACTTTGGTTTCATAGAAACCGAACCTCTCCAGCTTAGGGAAGGAGAAACCCAACGGCAGAGACCCCGTTGAACGTAGGTTTGAGATACCACCACTAGATACTGTCGTTGGGTGAGGAGATGTCTTCTCTTTGCCCACCATCATTGTCTGGTTGCTTCTTCAAGCATAACCAGGTTCTCCTTTCCTTTCCCTTTCAGTAAAAAAACACGATCGATGCCATACGTTTTTAAAAATGGAGGGGCACCCATGCAGAGGTTGGTCTGGGTCCCGCAAGAAGATGGATGGTTGAACGAGGCATAGACCTGTTGGAAATGAGCCCCAAGATTCACTCCCTGGCTTGCTTAGAAATGTAACGTGGAAGAAGCTTCTGTCGTTCTATCACTCTCGAGAATTTCTTCCAGCTTCTGGAGAGCTGACTTATCTTCAGAGGTGGCCCCCCAAAAATGTTGCTGATGGAGGTGTTTTTCTCTTACACCGTCCTAAATGTCTTACACTTCCCACCATCCTAAATGTCCATACTTCTACTCTGAAACATCTCCACCATGGAGGAATTTCCTCTTCTTGTCTCCTTTTGCAATTGAACGAAAACGTGGGAGGGTGTAGGGCGGCACAAGTGAGGATGGGTTGTTGTGGTGTTGCCTTATTGTGGTTCTACATCTTTGCATCCCTCTCCAGCCTCCCTGGCTTCTTCTCCTTCCTCATTTGATAAAGTCCCATAGGAGAAATTCCCTTGGGAACTGAGTAGAAACGAGGGATGCTAAAGAAGTGGCAGATTGCTGGAGAAAAAAATTACGAAAGGCAGAACCCAGAACTGCTGGGTGGCTGATGAATCAACCATGATGCCCAGGAGCATAGCAAAATTTTGCACACTTGCTTCTGAAGGTGTGATCATACAGTCACTGTAAAGACTAGTCTCTGAGATATATTATGTAGAAACCTAAACACGCTTACATACAGCTTTTTTTATTATACTTTATCATCCCAGGTCATTTCACAATTATCTTAGTGTTGTTAGTTATGATAACTATTTTGTCTTTCAAAAACTTTACGTTTTAGATTGTATTCTTTTAACAGTTACGTAAATCCACGACTTTAGCTTTTTAAATATTTTAGTGTCCTTTTTTTCTATAGGGTACCTTTGCCCATACAGTATTTTATTTTACCCCATCCTGAACAATCTTCACTCACATAGAATTATAGCCTATTTGATTTGATTTTGAGCAAATTTGTCTGCAAACTGTTTGCCTTTTCCCCTGAGCCTTGACACTTTGTGATAGAACTGGGTAAAACATGGTCCATGACCACAACAAAGTCTGGACATTCACTCAATGCAGCCACCTTGTCACCAATTTAAGGCAATTTACTTCTACCACAAAAAGTTCACCCAAATTCTCTTCTCATTTAAAAGAAAATTTGAAAGCCAATCTCTTCCATGATAACTAAATAACTTTTTTTTTTTTTTTTGCATAGCCCTTGCCTAGGGAAATATTCCAAGTTGCCTGTGATTCTTTGAGGCCAAGGACCCTAAACTAAAAAAAGGAAGAATTTTACAAAGTGATGCTTCAGGTTTTCAGGTCTTCCGAAGACACAAGAGCTGGCTTTGTGCAACACGTTTTATTTGCCTACTGAAACTGACCCATTTCTTTGCATTTCTACAATATATTATAAGCTCCACAAATGGGAGATTTTCCCAGCCTAGCCCAGGTTAGCGCTAAACAAGCTTAACAAGCTTAGAGCGGCTTTGTCCTTAACTGACCAGCTAAGCACGTTGAGTGAAATTCTCTGGACAGCAGAACATGGAAATGAAAGGATAAGAGCTAGTAGATCAGAAATGAACCTGGAGGTGACTGGTAGCCTCTTCCCAGCTAACAATTTTTATTAAAAGGCATAAGCTCTCATGAGCTGTAGGTCATTTCCTCCTTTGTTTTGTTTTTTAGAAACCTTCTGCCTTTCAGTAAAAGTTGTGAGTTGGAAAACAGACTACCAGGGTCCTCCTGGATTTTTCCCCCCGCTATAGTCGACTAACCCGGCTCTCTTCCTCCAATGTCTACAAATGAACCTGGGAAATTCTGGGTTGGAGCCAACCCAGAGCCAACTTTTTTGAGGGCAGAAATAAAGAGGACATGTCTGCTTTAGCCTTTAGTTAACACAATCGGCCCACCCCTCTATCTTGGAAAAGGAGTTCAAACAAAATAATGGGCTGAAAAATTAGGTTCAGTCCCATGTGAAAACCTTGAAATGCTACTTGCCTGGACTACTACTACATTTTAGAATAGCCCTTCTCCTCCTCCTCCTCCTCCTCCTCCTCCTCCTCCTCCTCCTCCTTCCTTCCTTCCTTCCTTCCTTCCTTCCTTCCTTCCTTCTTCTTCTCCTTCTCCTTCTCCTCCTCCTCCTCCTCCTCCTCCTCCTCCTCTCCTCTCCTCTCCTCTCCTCTCCTCTCCTCTCCTCTCCTCTCCTTCCTTCCTTCCTTCCTTCCTTCCTTCCTTCCTTCCTTCCTTCCTTCTCCTTCTCCTTCTCCTTCTCCTTCTCCTTCTCCTTCTCCTTCTCCTTCTCCTTCGCCAATAAATATTCCCATAGTTAATTTTATCAGTCCTGAGTGTCCTTGATTTCTCTGGAAGCCCACTCAGGGCAGTTCAGGGCCTGGGCAAATTTTTCATAGCCTCTTAGAAATGCTTTTTTTTTTTTTTTAACTTCCATGGGTGCAGAGTCATGGCAGTGATGGGTTATGGTATCATCAAGGAAGTAGGACACATACACACGGTATACAACTCTTTGAAGAGGAGCTTGGCTCCATCAAGGCTTCAGTGAAAACAGCCCGTTGAGCACATTCTGCATTGAAGTGAGACATACACCCCCTTCAGTTCATGTGCACCGAATCTCTTTAGCTTAAGATCCGGAGAGATCTCTACATATGCTTTTGAGAACCAACCTACCCACAAGCTTTCAAAGGCAACCAGAAACGACACAACCACATGACTTGGAAGCCCGTGAAAGAAACCGGCTAGTGCATTAGCCTGTAATTGCGGTCTGTGCTGGGAAATGATGAACTTGGAGCAGCTTGGGTTAAAAAGGACCAGACAAATGGCGTGTCCATGAGCGTGTCCGTACTGTTATTATAAACCCTGGAAAGGCCTTCAGGCAATGTGGCTGGGTAGTAATTGCTCCACAAAAGACAGTTAACAGTTCCCCGGCTCTTCCCTAACTACGTTCCTGACTTATTGAAGTTTGATTTTCATTCCCCTGGGTCATCATTCATCAACTGCGCTGATCCCACTGGGAGAAATTCCAGACCTTTCTGCCTCTGATGTAGCCCGAGGCCATTTCTGATGGCCTGGTCCTCCAGCCCAAGTTTCCATTCCCTCCCAGTGGGGCGACCTATGTTTATAATGTCCAAATAATGATTTCACAAATTATCATAATTCTCAATCAATCACCTTCCTTTGAACAATGCCTTCGCCAAGTATCAGATGGCCAGGATGACCTGCAGACGGTGTGAGAAGGAGCGTGCGTGTCAGCCACATAAATAGAAAGAGATTTATTGACTACACAGCTCCTAATGCTTTTTCAATAGCAAAATTGGGTGGATTTTGGATTTATCTTTTCTTGCCCTGCCAACCTGTAGTTGGTAAGGGCTGCCTGATGTGGCCCATTGAAAGAGAAATAGTAGGGACAAAAACCTGTTTCGGGATTATAGGAAGTCACGTTAATTTTCTAAAGCACAGTCTTCAAGGGGCTATTTAGGAAAAAAAGAACACTATAAGGGCAGAACACAGACCTCATAGTATCAAAGCCATTCACGTTTCCTTAGCATATGAATTTTATTCTCACTTGAAAGTACTTAAAAAAGAAAAGTATCATGCAGATGAAAGAAAACCCTCTCTCTGTGCATGTTTATCTATCTATCTATCTATCTATCTATCTATCTATCTATCTATCTATCTATCTTAGTCTTTTGATTTGTTCTCATTAATAAAGACTCGCCAGAAACATCACAAAATAAATTTAAATCTTGTGTATGTCTGTGTGTGAGTGTGCCAAACGTCTATCGTAAGTTTGATAAGATTGTGACTGAGTTTTAATAACGTGGCCCATCTATTTTAGCGGGTCCTTAACATGTCTCTTTATTTGTCCCTAAAGCCCTCTTCAACCAAAGCCTTTTTATTACAAGTCTCTCTGCCTGCTCTCTAGAGAGACTGGGGTCGACCAAGAGTGATAGATAGATAACTCTATAGATTATCTTCCACAGATGTTTTCTCTCCAGTAGCCCCTTAGGCGATTCCCTCTAAGTAAACAGAGACTAAAAGGGAGGGGATGTTGGAGAACGATGTCTCCCAAGATCCCTTCTCACCCGGTTCAGAGGAAGAAGAAAATAAAATAAAGCAGTTTTTTTTCCAGGCCGGCAAGATAGCAAGTTCCTTTTGGAGCTTGCTTTCCACCACGCTTCTCAAGCGTCCAACTTCGTTTCATTTACAGGAAAATGAAAATATGCATAATGTCAAAATATTGCTAACGTGGAAGGTTCTTACCACAAAAGGGTTTATCACAGCCTTCCCATAAGTCTTTCTAGAAATACTTCAGTGAAATATCAGTGAGTTGTCTTGTGATTTTCGGGAAGAAATAGATTTCAAGCCCAGCATATTCTGTATGCAGTGGTCCAAATAACTCCATCAAGGCAACTGTGATGAGACAGTTGGACATGGAAGAGAAGCTTCAAAGTGGTTTTGGGTACATGAGGTGGACTGAAGTGTGGTGGCCTCTGGCAACCTAATCACCGTCAAGGGTGGTTAATCAGCCTCATCTACCTACTTCCAAGTTGTACGCCTCGACTGAAATAGGTCAAAATAATGGGTGGAGAGATTCCCACTGGGTTTTTGTTCCTGCCCTTGTTTAAAGAAAAGTCACTAATGGATGTATAAAAGTACAAACACCCCCTGCATGTTCAGCAGCAAAATTTTGCAAATGTTCTGGGCCCAGGTTGGACACTCAACCCTTCTGGGATAGACATTGTCCCTGGTGCATGTGATAGCAGATCCCGCCATGGATACATGTTATTGTAACTCAGATAAAACCCACCAGGATCCTGATCAAGTCTTGTCTGAATTCACACATGCTTGGTTCCTGTCCTGGCCTCTCAGTCAGCCTTGCTTACTCAAATAGTCTAACCGCTCCTATGAACGGCCTCATCCTCTACTTTTTTCCCATTCTCCACTCTCTTTTTTCAGAAGGCCACAGAGAAAATGATTTGACTAAAATTGAGATAATTTTTCCCCTCACTCTCCGGGTCATAAAATACAGGTAGTGCTCAACTTATGACCATTTGCTTAACGACCGTTCGAAGTTACAATGGCGCTGAAAACAGTGACCTGCAACCACTCCTTGCACGTATGACTGTCGCAGCATCCCCGTGGTCACATGATCAAAATTCAGGCATTTGGCAACCAGCATGTATTTATGATGGGTGCAGCATCCTGGGGCCATGAGATTGCCATTTGCGACCTTCCCAGGGGACTTCCGACAAGCAAAATCAATGGGGGAAGCTGGATTTACTTAACGACCGCATGATTCGCTTAACAACTCCATGATTCACTTAAGGACTGTGGTGATTTGCTTAACGACCATGGCAAAACAGGCTGTAAAACTGGGCGTGACTCACTTAACAACTGCATCGCTTAGCGATGGAAGTTCCGGTTCCAATTGTGGTCGTAAGTCGAGGACTACCTGTACTGCTTGAAGCATCTCTTGAGAAATCAAGTATAGGGTTTTGGGGGTTTTTTTGCCGACCACATTAGGGCAAAGTAAAATCCTTCCCTGCTATAGGAGAAGAGCAAGGGAGCCATCTTTCATCCCTTTGCAGTCCAGTTGAGCATCAGCTCCTTTTGCTTGGCAAGGTTCACAAGCCATTAAGCTTAGACTTGAACTTTTTACCCTACAGTTTTGACCTCCATGGCCCCGGTTTTAAAATCCTACTGCCCATCCGTAAATTTATCACCCCATAAACTCCTGACAGTGCTTCTTTACAATGTGTTTAGGCTACAGCCTGTGTCAAATATTATAATTGTCATAGTTTATGTTTTTGGGAGCAGGGAGGGGGAGCATGAGACAGAGCCACAGAGGCGAGGTATCCAAAATAGGTGCACAAAACTCGTCTCGTTTTTGCAAAAGAGCTTAAGAGCCCTGGAATCAGGGAGTTTGCTCTGGATGTTATGAACACGAGGAGGAGGTTCCTTAGCATGGGACATTTCATGCAATGGCCAAGGGTGGATTTCTGTCTAGGGGACTATCTAGATTCCATATCTATCTTCTGGAATGAGAACTGTCTCCGTGTAACTTGGGCTCAGAGGCATGTTGGATGAGTTATGGAGATGAACAGGGTAAAAAGTTCAGCCCTGCTGAAACTGCACCGAGAACATCCCCTTCCATCTCATGCCCCAAATTCAGTTTCTGGAGGACTGGCTTATTGGTCGCATCTGGGGAGGAGGGAAGAGACTGCACTGGGGTAGAGATATGTCTGTGTATCACTTTGCAAACTGCCTCTGGAGCCAGCTGCATCTAGAGTTTCACAACGTTTGGCAGAAACCACCGGGGCGTTTCGTTTTAACTTTCAGGGCTCAGAAAGTGTTGTTACCAGGCAGCCATAAAAAAAGACAACCACTGTGGTTTTCCACCCCAAAGTGCCATGTTTTGCCATGTCAACCACTCACTGCCGATACCTGGAAAAGCGGATTTGGGTGCAAAAATGGGATCACAACGCAACTGGATCCTGAGCATCTTGTAGTGATTTTGGAGGTGAACGGTGGCATCTCTTGGACCACGTGCTCCACCCACACGTGAGCTCACGGCATGGTCCTGTGTGCCTCTATTCAAAAACAAGTCCGCCAGATTTTCAGAGGATTATTCCCCTGCGCACTGTCATTCTGTAGTCCACTAGTACCTTATTATTACAATCAAAGACCAAATATATATAAACACAAAATTGATGAAATTACTGAATTATGAGCCACAGTAATGGATGGATGGATGGATGGATGAATAAACAGACAGACAGACAGATAGATACTAAGCACTCATCTCAGTACAGATTCAGCATGTGAAATGAGGATCAGATTATAGATACTCATTGCGTAGAACACACAGACTGTTCATTCCAGATTGTCATATTTTCTTCCAAACAGGCACACCAAGTGTGCTGCGGCTAAAGGACGGCTGTGTTCATTCCACACCGCATGAGGACACTTCAGCAAACCAGTTTAGGACCACACACTGGTGCAAATGCATGTGCAATGAAAACCCAGCCTGTTAAATTAGGTTATGCTTCCATAAACCACAGAAACCCAGAAAAGGCCACAGATGCATGTGAACGCGTGGGAAGAGCAGGGAAAACTGAAAATGCTTCACAACAGAAGAAAGTGGGGTGTTACATTTCTGAGTCGGGGGTAGGGGGGGCAATCTAGCTTGAGCAGAGGAACTGAAGCCTATGCTACATGTGTATCACGCCAAAAGCACTCACAAATGCCGCCCCAATTGAGAGGACCCTCTCGGTGCACAAAGAGCAAGTTCAGCAACATTCAGCGCCAGGTAATCTGATAAGAAGCCAGCCCTTCAGTGCGCTTGCGACCGAAAAGAGGGAAAAAGTTGAACTTCCAGCAGATCTAAGTCACACAGCTTGGCAAAATCCAGCTCTCGTCTTACCTTTTTAATGCAGCCGTCTTGCAGTGCCGTCTCGGGATCTGTAAGCATTTGCTGGAAGAAGAAGCAGAAAAAGACACCATCAGCTGACAGCTTGGAACAGAACAGGTTGGTCAATCATGTTCAAATGCCATCATGCTACAAAAGGGGGATTTTGGATCTCAGAGCACATGTTGCCATCTCCTGCAGCCCCCCAACCCACTTGTGACTTCCCAACACCCCAAGATCCATGCAAAAAAGAAGTGCAAACACTTTTCCTGCCTTTATTATGGGAACTCATGGGAGTGACCATTGTCTCCATAGACTTATATATGAGAAAGCTACACCTGGTTCAGTCCCAACATGAATAACAGTGTGCCGTTCAGGACAAATTTGTGGCAAGCCCACTCCCCAAACTAAGCACATAGGATCCAATGTTTCCCAATGTATAGACCTCCTTGCATTCACAATCCTCTGTTTCTGTTTTACGTATCAATCACCATCATCAGATCATCTTTGGGGATGAGAGATGGGGACGCACACCTGGCCCCAATCCTTTCCGTGTCTAGTCGCGTAGAGCAATAGAGCCTGGCAGTTGGAGAGATTCGTTTCCGGAGCAGTACGTGAACTCAGCTTGTTGACTTTGGCTAAGGATCAGTATATCATGCAAAACCGAAAACGGGTTAATTTGTGACTGATCGCAGCTAACAACTTCGTCATCCCATCAGTTATCTGAAACGAAGACAAAGATGCAATTGGAAGAGTAAAACCGTTCGGTTCCAAAATATTTCTTTCAGGACAAATTCTGATTCTTCCTGACGTTATCAGGCCAGATATTTTCATGTCAACTTCTTCGTCCTAACTTTAACTCTTCTGGACGCTGAGCGGCTGTTTTGACATGCTTGCCCTCAAACTGCAACCCTGAATTCTGGGGGAAATAGGGCAGAAGTTCGCTCCTTCTTTCCAAATTCAGTTCTAGAATGTGTCTCCTCATTCTCTCGGTTTTGGACACAGATTTGTTTTCTGTATTCCTTCTGACCCTCTGAATATCCTGTTTCCTTTCTGACCCATCTGCACAGCTATTTTTCTGGGAAGTTTCGACAACGGTTCCAAGATGTCTGTTTGGGCTCCCACTGTAGTAGCAATTTGCAACTTACAGTCCACTCTGCTGTCTCTCTCCTTTTCCCTCTTTTTCGGGGTGGAAGGCGAAGAACAGAAGCCCCGTGCTTTTGCCCAATAAATGTGCCAACGGCAGGAATCTGCCTCCGTCCGTGTTGTTTGTATGACCCGGCTGCCCAATTTCCTAAGATCAAATATGTTGGCAGGTTTCTTTCTTTCTTTCTTTTTTTCCTCCTCCTGAGCTCAGCTGTGACAACAAAGTGTCAGATTTTAAATATGACGGATTTCGAAGCCTTTCGATGTTTTGCGTTGCTTTTAATAGGCACCGAAAATTGTGGTTTTGGAAGGCCGAGAAAAGCAAACAGGAGGGAAAGGTGAGCCCCAGAGGAACAAAGCAAAGTTTGTTGGGGAAAGGAGCGCTCCACACCACAAGCTAAATAGCTCTGCATGGCCCACTGCAAGCAGATGGGTCTGGTTTGATGGCGAAGAAAACTAAGCTGCAGTTGAAAGGGGAAAGATTGCCCCACCGGGACAGATGAAGGGCTACCCTTGGCTTGCCTGCTCAGGCAGGATACACACGGATGTAGGGAGGGAATGAGATTTCTGGAGTCGGACTTGCAGAGGGCTCCAACCACCTCATCAAAAATGGACTGTGAAAGTTGGCTTTTCAAAGTCCACAGAAGGTTGGAAGAACAAACAGCATTTCCTGGTGGAACAAGGGCTTGTCTTTGCTCGGCTGCGGCTTGGCGCTGGAGGTGGCGAGGAAGGTGCGGTTCCTCTCCTCTCCTTTCTCCTCGGCCCAGAAGAGAAGTCCAGAAAGGGAGCACGAGTTTGCTGCTCGTCTCGGGAAAGCAAACAAACGGGAAAGCCTCGGTCCTGCCGGATTGAGTGGAAGCGAAAGGCCGTCCCTCCAAGGGAGTTCTTTCTGGCACGGCACTATTTCAGCCATGCATTTTCTCGGCGCTTCCAGCTAGAAACATCAACAGCGGCTGCTCACGGCGGCTCGGCCTTCCCAGACGCTCTTGAGCTGGCGCAGATAGCGCTGCTAAGAAGTGCCACAGCGGGGGGAGAAAATCCAGGGTTTTTTCCCCCCCTTTTCTCCCCCTCCAGAGCTGGAAACGAGAAAGTATTTGTTCTTGGGCCTGTTGGGATTTTTACAACTCCTCCCCACTTTCTGTAACTAAACATGTCAGGAGACGCCATGTGAATCTTTTTGAAACACAGTTTACAAGTTGGCATGCTCCGTCTGCATTTAGCTCTAATTTGATTACATTCCCCAGACAGATCACAATGAGCTTGTGTAAATAGTAATATTACCCATTCATCCCATGTGCTCAAATAAATCGTTATTCTATATATATATGTGAGTGTGTGTGTGCGCGCGCGCGTGCATACAAAATCACCAGGAAATACAAATGGGAAGGCAAAAAATAAAAAAGGGATGCCAAACAGCTGTTTTGCACCACTTAGGAAAACATTTGAACGAGTGATTCTTTCTCCCGGTCGCTGGGATTAAGCCTGGTAGGCTAGAAACAAAAGTGGAGGTATCTCTGTAGTCTGGAGGCTTTGCAGATAATGCCAACCCTCCATAATTGTTATTATACACAACAGTGTGAAACCACAGCTGCCAGGTCTTTAGCTGGTGCTGGCCTTCATTCGCATCGAGTTCTTCCCAAGAACCGTAACGTATCAGCGTCATATATGTGCGGATCCAAGCAGGGTGACCTTTTGCAATTGACAGATGGAAATTGTGTCAATGTGCAGATTTTCGAAGTGCCGTCCAAGGCTTTTTGGTATGACACCCAGCGTGCCCACAACCATTGGGACCACCACCGCCAGTTTATGCCATAATCTTTCAACTTTGATTTTCAGATCTTGATACTTTGTGATCTTCTCCAATTCTTTGTCTTCTATTATTATGGTTGGTTGCACAGTCAGCCAGATGTTTAGTCTGGATTTGGCATTGTTGTCCACCTCTCGAGTCCTTCCCAAGGACCTGGGATGGGCAGATGTTGCTGTTTGATGGTGCTAAAGATATTGTGGCAGGATGGAAGCTGGTCCAAGTAAAGCTGCCTTTGGCAATGGACCGATTTTGTCAATGCCGAGGGTCTTCAAGGGGTGCTCCAGATGCTTTGGGATTGCACCCAAGGCGCCTATAACTATTGGTACTATCTTCACTTTCTTTTGCCCCAGTCGTTCTACTTCTATTCGCACGTCTTTGTATCTTGTGACTTTCTCCAGTTCTTTCTCTCCTCTTCTGCTGCCTCCGGGTCTTGCAATGTCTGCTACCCAGACTTTTTTGTCTTTCTTATCAACCATGGTTAAGTCTGGGGCATTGTGTGGCAGGGCCTTGTCTATTGGAATCCTAAAGTCCCAGAGCATGTTTTTATTTATTTATTTATTTATTTATTTACTAAATTTTTCAACCGCCCATCTTCCCCCCAATGGGGGAACTCTGGGTGATTCACGATAAACATTAGAACATAAAATATATAAGCACATAAAACCTTAAATTAAAACATTACTAAAAAGAAGAAGGAGAGACCAAGAGGATGAAAAACCTGAGGTTGAAGGCAGAGGCCTTTATGGGGTTAGCCATCCCCATGCTTGTATTCTCACCCCACCCCACCCCAGGCCAGGCCCACCCGCCCCTTTAGCTGCTTCCTCCTCCTCCTCCTCCTCGTCTTCTTCCATCATCATCATCATCATCATCATCATCAACATCCTCATCCTCTCTTAAACTTGTATGCCACCTGACTCTCAATGACTCTGAGCAGCTCACAACAATCAAACAAAGAAATTACAATAAAATGAATAAAACATTAAAAAAAAAAGATAAAAGCTGGTCAGTGCGAAGTGGGGGGTTTCCCTCTCCCTCTCCCTCTCCCTCTCCCTCTCCAAAAGCCTGGGTGAAACCATGATAAACTATGATAACACTAAAACCAGCTATGCAAATTGTACCAAAATGAACAAAAATAGCGAATGCAGTATAAAGTTTAAGACAGAGTGATATGAAAGTTAATAAAAGCAAAAACGAAAAAAGCTAAATGCTTAGAGGTAATGAACAATTCGAACCATCTCAGTGACAAAACAGAGGGAGAAACTAAAAGTTAGAATGACTACCTCCAAACTAATTTTAATCACGGTTTTTTGAAAGCCACAATAACTGGGTTTCTCCATTGGACTAAATTAGGTTCTTTCAGCCATGGTTTGTCAAATGGATGAAATACCATGCTGGAAGAGCTGAGTGCATACAATACGCTAAGGCAGATTTTCTAATGTATGGTTTGTTAGATCAGCCAGAATCCCTGGAAACATAAAGCTCAAAGATATGATGGCTACGGTCACACATAGTGCTAAGCCAAGGTTTTTTCAATCATGGCTTGTTGAATGTACAGCAGCTGGGTTCTTGCACTGTGCTAAGGCAGAGTTTTTAAGTCCCGGTGGCTGAGGTTTATGAAAGAAATGTCTGAGTGTGTTTTTTAATACATAGGCGGGTCATCTAAACCCATATCTTGGTCTCCATGGTTCAAAACCTACAGCTTAGCGTGAGGAAAAACCAGGGATTAAGTCTCATAGTCGACTGGGTAAATCCAGGTATTGTGGTTTGTTCCAAAATTAATTTAGCTTGCTGTCATCGGCAAAGCTTGCACTCACTGAACTTTCCCTGGAAGAGAGTTTCAAGGACCAAAGGTGTTGCCTCGCTCTCTTCCATGCAAGCCCCTGTTCCTTGGGCACTATACACCCAAACGGTTCCCCCACAAAGACCAGTAAAGAGATACTATCTGCCAGCATGGTGGCCTTCGACCACCTTCAAGCCAACCTTGGAATCCAGGAAGTGGGGAAAAGTAGGAGAAGAAGTGAATCTTAGGAGCGGTGTGACTATTGTTGAAAGGGAAACACAGAAAGAAAGAATAACCAGAACCTTTGCCCCTCTGACTTTGGTGATTACGTCCCCTGGCAAATAACAGGAAGTTAAACACGCCGTCTAATGGAGAGCATTTGTAAGAAGTCTGATATGCAGAGGACTTGAGACTTTCAGCCAAGACAAATAGAAGAAAATAGAAGATTAGAAAGTGGCACCTTTCCTAGCTAAAGAATCCATGGCTGACAATATGCGGATATTAAACACAATCCCCCGGTCCTGAAGGCCTGGTTTGATAGTCTAGGACACCCTTATCTGGCTTGGTCTGGGAGCAGATGAAACGTAATTCAGATCTCACCAGGGTTTGCTTGTGGAGGAGAGAGGAGCCTCAAAGTGGCGTTCTCTCCAGAAATACGGAGTATTTTTCCTTAAACAGATGTCAGGAGCTCTGCTAGGTGTTCCTCTGTTGACCTCGGAAAAGTAACTCCAGCCCGGTTCTCATGAGAAACAAGAACCTGGGTTGGTCTATGATCTGGGATGGGCCAGTGCTGCATTTGAGACTGGGAATGTGTGAACACTCAGAGTTTCTCCAAAAGTAAGGATGGTTTTCCTCCTGGGTGTGTCGCTTCCTGACCTAGCATCTTTTAAAGGCGTCTGACTATGACACCCCAAATTCCTAGCCAGTGTTTTAGTTCCAATGCTTCTGGGATGGGCGTGGTCGGAGAACGGTTTTAATTTGGCCCTTTCCTCTTTTCCATGCAGAAATGGAAGGCAAGGATCACAGGACGTACAATATGCACAAATGTTTGCTGCACAAAGACACATTTAAAGATTAAACAATAGAAGAGAATATCTGTAGCTCAGGGCTGAACAGTAGAGTCCTTGGTGTTCTCTGAGCTGGGTTGTTTTCTTGCGGACGTTTCATTACCCAACAAGGTAACATCTTCAGTGCTAGAAGGGAGTGGGGTTTTCTCTCTGTTTATACACAGTGGCTTGCCCTGCCAGTGTTGGAGGGGGTGTTGTTTTTTCTTGGTAGTTCCTAGATTAGGCTGTTGGAACTACCAAGAAAAAACAACACCCCCTCCAACACTGACAGGGAAAGCTACTGTATATAAACAGAGAGCAAACCCCACTCCCTTCTAGCACTGAAGATGTTACCTTGTTGGGTAATGAAACGTCTGCAAGAAAACAACCAAGCTCAGAGAACAGCAAGGACTCTAAAGATTAAACAACAGTAACTCCAAGGAAACTGAGTTCACTCAACACATTTACACAAGTCAGGGTGGCACCTGCATTTGCACATTTTGCTAAGCTTGGCTAATGTTAACCTCAGTTAGACTTTTTGTGGCACAGCATGTTGGGTCAACCCAGCCTGTTGAGTGAGTTGATGATTCAATGGGTTGCATGAACTCTGAAAATGGGATTATTAATTCAGGACTCAAGTTTGGCATGTTGCATGTACCTGGCCAGAGATTCCCATTTGACTGATCTCTGGTGTGATCATTTCAATCTTACTTTGATCAGCTACAGTCTATTCTTTGTGATAAGTTGTTTAAGATATAATCCTCAGGTGTGTGTGTGGGTAGGTGGGGGGAATCAAGATGCCACAGCTAAACTCAGTATGCAATGTGGCTAGTTTAATTAAATCTCAGTGGCTCTGTTCACACAATGGGCTTAACTTGCTTTCTGAATTAACCCATTTTCTGATTTAACCTATTTTTGGGGTTCTATAGTTTTAGAAGCATAGGGCTATCAAATGGGTTGGGTGTACACAGCATGGTAAGTCACAGAACAGACAGACACGCCAATAATCTAAACCAAAGGTTGCATCCTCTGTGAATCCGTGTGATGTGCATTTCACTAAGCTGGCTAAGTATGTGGGGTGAAGATAGTTGCATGAAATATTTATTTATTTGTTGGTTGGTTATATATTATAAATGCTTTTAGGCCACTTCTGTATTCTGGCTCTAAGTAGCTTCCATTGACTCATCTACAATCACAGGTATCTGTGGGAAGGGGTTGGGGAGAAGCAAATATCATGATCTCATTCTGGCTTCTTTCAAATGCTTATGTCCACAATATTTTCTACTTTAAAACAAAACATCCATCCATCCCTTTTTTAATCTGTATCTTTCCCAGGCAAAGCTAAATCAATGGTGAGTACAGGGTTGATCTTTAATATCAGGAGGTCAAAATCTCACTTCAATAAAGCAAAGTAGGGAATAAATTAAGGGGGGGCAGTTTTCGCCTGCATACCTATGATCCATCCATTCATTTCAAGCAACCTTTTTCGTTAGAGAAGTGACCTCAGTATCGACAAAGGGATAAAAGGGAGATAAATTTCTCTAGTGCTTTGGATATTGATAGCCAGTTTGTTAGGATGATCTGTAATAATAATACCTAAATGAGGACCATCATATATCTTCTGTGTTATTAAGGCAAGCACATGCTTTGCTGAATTATGCTCTGGACTCAGGCAAAAGAGGTTGTTCGGCGGAATACCTTTGCTACTTAAAATGCTCGTTCACACAAGTCCTTAAGGCAGATGTCCTGCAAGAGGGAGGTACAAAATGAGCCTTGAGGAGAATTTCAAAATCAGAATTTGGTTGGCCAGTGCAAAGTGGCTTAGATTCCTCTTGATCGTGATGTTTGTGCTGTAGAGGCAAGTTTTTTTTTCACCTACTCCTTATCTCATGCCTCATCCATTGTCAGCTTTGCGAGGTAGTCCAGACCAGAAGCACACCCAGAAGTACTAGCTCTATCTTCACTGTAAGGTTACATGAACAGAATCTGGCAAGTCTGAAGGTACATCCCTCCTCCCCCCTCACTTTTACAGTCCAAAAAACTAGGAAGGGTCCCTCCTGAGATGCTTTCAACACATTCCTTCTGTGGGCTCAGCTGCCTTTTATCAGATCATTGTCTAGTCTGTGGCACTTCCTCCTGTCTCCCAAGGTCATTCCCACATTCTATCACATCCATGTAACCTCTTTGGTTGCTTGCAGGTTTTGGAGAATGCCCCACAGTTATAAAAAAAGCTCTGTCTTCAGCTTACAAGGGTCGGGGCACGTTCTGAAGAAGAAAGGAGACAAGACACAGAAGGAAGCTAACAGGGCTGCTTCTGTTCACTTCTATTGCTTTGGAAAAGACTTTTCTGGTCTTGGGAAAGTCTTTGGGAAAGACTTTTCGCTGAACCCTCACTGAAGTCAATCATCCTCTGGGAAACTCGTACAATCTTCTACTTAGACGTAAGCTATATTAACATTCCCTGGGAATTGAAGGAAATTTGTGAAAATGGGTCCTTCTACAAGTCAAAGTATCTCAATTATTGGAAAGTAGAGATTAGGAGACCAAGGTAGGCCCATTTTATATCGGGTATTTTTAAGACCACAGGTTCTGGGTTTTAATGAAAAATCCATAGACATTTCCAAGGTTGTATCTGGGGTAGAAATGCTGGGGAAAGGCTCCAATTTTTTAGAACCCCGTTACTGCTATAACCACAGATGACTCTTATAACATTATATACAAAAATAATCAGTTGGGAGCTCCCAAGGGGGGAGAGAGGGAATTGCCATCCACCTTTATTGGGATATGCTGGGGAAAAAAATTCTTAAATGTGTTGCTTATAGGATATTGTTAGAAGTTCCTTTAATGCCTAGTATAAATATCCTGGAGTGGGGCGTATAGCTAAATCTCTTCCTTCAACAGGGGCGTCTGGATAGTGAATGGAGAGGTTGTTCATGGACACAACAATTTCCTCCTTTCACCGTGAAAACAATGAAAAGTCAGCTTGATGAGCTCCCCAAGAAATTCCAAAGAAATTCTAAAACTGGCTGAGGCCGGCAGAGCAAACAAAAGCCCCTTGGTGGAGGATGAAAACTTTGGGGAAACCGGAGGCCGTGGAAAATTTATGGTCTGACCCTGCACACGTTTACTGAAAAATAAACCGTACTGCCTTTAATAACTCCTAAATCAAGGTGTGCTAGGGTTGCCAGCTTGCTCTGTGGAGCTAACGTTTGCTCTCCTTCTTCCCCACATGGTGAAAACTGTGGAAAGAGTCCAATTCGACAGCTTCCTTTCCAAGCACTGCTATTTTCCAGAGAAAAGCTGTTTTTTTCTCATGCCCTGTCTGACAACATAATCCAGCCTGGTACCTTGACAGAAGAGATGGGATATGTCAGATTGATACCCACCAGCCAAAGAGCTGGTGCTCACGTTGAACCATGACAGGGTCTGAGTCAGTCTGTCCAGCAGACAGAATGAACTGACTCCCATTAGCTGAAGCAAACGGCATCCGGAGAGGTGAAAAACCCAGACCGAAGGGCGGGGGGGGGGGGGGGGGGCAAGTGACAAATCTTCACATCTGTCACTTTGAAAAGTCCCAGCGAGGTGGAAAAGATAAAACCTTGCAGATGTACTAAAAATAACCCCTTCCTCTGTTTTCTGGCCGAGCGATTCAGAAAGATAGACGAGAGCCCGCTTGTGGCCTTTCTTTCAAAGGGCGTTTGGGCGAAACTACGCAGGGGCGGAGTGGGGCATTTGGAGAAGGCGCGGGTGCAAAGGCCCTGTTTTTGCAGCAGCCCGCAGCCTCCCTGGCTTTCTCTCTTTCCATTCAGTCCTGGGAGGGAAATCCTCCCAGCTGGCTTTTTTATCCTGGGAAGCACACAGCCAGGGAGGCTTCAAAAGTTTATAACCGGAAGGAAGGTTGAAGAGGGAAATCAAGATCTTCGACACAGACCTCTATGCACGGACGGAGAAACACAAAACCGCCTCGCATTCCTGGGGTAAAATGTTGCAATGGGTTCGAAGGCCCTGTTTTCCTACCACGTTGTAAAGATTTGGGGGACTCAAAAGAGGATAGCGAAGAAGCATTTGAGTTGGAAAAGAACGGGGAGACACCACGGCCAGACGTGCCACCGACCCCCATGTCTTCCTCTCTTTTGGAATAAACGCGCGCTATTGATATTCAATCTGGAGAAAGGTTAACGCAGCGACCGAGTGGATTAACTTCCATCAGAAGCATATAATTGCTTCCCTATTTTAACTCCTTTGAAAAAAGCACACAATGTTGTTTTATCGGAACAGATGGGGGGTCAGGTGAGCTTCCTTTTAAGAGCTGTTGAAACAATCTCAGGCACAATTTGATAATGTTATGCTTGGAATGATAATATTATGTTTGGAAGAACCCAATATTTTACTTCATCCGCCAGACGACGGAGAGTGGGTGGTAAATTCCCCCCACCTCCCCATTTTTATTTTTATTTTTTTCCCCTGAGACAGGAATTCCCGGAGATCAGTTCTGCGAAGGATGACAAAGAACCTGGGTGGCTGGGAATTATCTACATTGGGGCCATGGATGATGGATATAAACTCTGGGCTAATTCTGGAATGCCATTCTCCCCAAACACTTATGCGAGAGCCTTTCCAACTTGATGGTTTGGTTTTAATTATCATAAAAGGCCTTTGGTTTTACAGTGTTTCTCAACCTTGGCAACCTGAAGATGTGTGGACCTCAACTCCCAGAATTCCCCAGCCAGCATGTTGAGGTCCACACATTCTGGGAGTTGAGGTCCACACATCTTCAGGTTGCCAAGGTTGAGAAACACTGGTTTACAACCTTATAACTTCCATTTATGCTTCCAAGACCAAACAGGTTGCATTTTTACAGTCACCTTAATTCATGCACCCATTAAATTATCAGTTCAGTCTCCTATGTGCTGATGGCTTTAGGTCTGATGCACTGAGATGGAGAAAGAAAAAGGCATCCATGCAGATATTCAACAGGTAAAATTCCTCAAATCCCTTTTTTGAGATGCCCCGGATTAATTTATTGTTACAGTGACAGTGTAAATTAATCCTAGGCATTGCAATTTGTTTAAAAATGTATTTATACTCTAAACTGAGAAAATGAATATGTTTCTATATGTCTAGATTTAATTATAGGTTTAAGGAGGGAATTAATCTTATGTTGATATTATATGGATCTTATTTTTCTTCCCCCCCCCCAGTTTCTACCCCCCCATGTTCAGTTCTCTTTAATCACTGTAATGTATGTAGTGTTTTAAATCACTGATATTTCTGTTATATTTCACCAACAATCTTTTAAAAATTAAAAAAAATAGAGTGTTACAATTGCAATAGTATAACAACTTTTTTAAAATTAAAAAATATTATTAGAATGTTCCAGTTGTAATAATAAAAACCACAGAAGCTAAGAAAGGCAACTTTATCTATTCCACATTCTGTAAAGAAAGCTGTATGGAAATTGATCATAAGCTACCCATGCCTGAACATTCCAAAATGTATTTGAAATCTGGATCAGTCACTGTTGGTGTTTCTTGAAATAAGCATTTCTAAGTGACAATTTTCTTTGACTATTTTATTATTAGGATGAAGCTCAGATTTTTCCTTGGTTCCAAATGCAGGATTTTCCATCAGATGCAACATATGGCAGAAAATTATTCAGAAATCAGTCCAATTGCGTACTAGCTAAATGTGGGTAACATTGCACGCTAAAAAAAGACCAAAGCAGAATATTGTATATGTGTGATTTATTATAACTGGCATATCAGCAGCCAAAGTGATCCAAAAGAATGAGCATTGAACTGGGACAAGTTACTTTCAGATCCCAAGACAGCCATAAATCATCCTGGATAAACTTGGCCAAGTCAGGTTAACTAATCCATCATCAGTAGAGATTGATTGTATAATTCTTAGGGCCTTCAGAGACAGAAAGAACAGCTGGATTCACAGGTGGTGCTAAGCCATAGTTTAATGCTGGTTTATTGGCTAAATCATAATAGCGGCTAAACCAAAATCAAACTATCTTAGGGCTTAGAGTGTTGTGCAGATCCAACCATGCAGACCATGGTTTATGACAGCAAATACTGAGTAATTCCCCTAGAATCATAGTTTGAGTAGAGTGGAAAGATGATACAAGATTTCATGTTGTCATTTTTTAGTCTCACGTTTTCTCCTTCCCTGGGAGGGGAAAGTGTTATTCCACAAGGGAGTGTCAGCATCCAACGCTTCATTCTTGCAGCTCATTTTCATTTTTGCATTAAATGAAGCATAATAGAAATCAAATGACCTAGACTTCATTGAAATCAGGGAAGGGAAGGGAAGGGAAGGGAAGGGAAGGGAAGGGAAGGGAAGGGAAGGGAAGGGAAGGGAAGGGAAGGGAAGGGAAGTCTGAAGATACGTTACCAAATCAAGAAGAGAACAAATTAATTAAATATTATCATTCAAAGCAGTGTTTCTCAACCTTGGCAACTTGAAGATGTGTAGACTTCAACTCACAGAATTCCCCCAGCTTCAAGTTGCCAAGGTTGAGAAACACTGATTTAAAGGATTAAATTGATCATTTCTTCACACGATCCTCATCATGGTTGTTGAGCTGAACCCCCATATTTAAAGATGTTAAACAACTGAAAACAGATTCTTGGTATAAACAAAGAGATATTTGTATCTCTTTATACTGTACTACGCTTTGGATCTTCCAAATTCTCCTTAGGAAGTTCTAGGTTGATCAGAAACTCCCAAGCTTTGATTCTCCAAAGGTTGGATGATGACGTTCACCATCCCTAATTAGTAGGAAGGCTAGATGGAAACAATGAGGGTTGAAATCTAGGAATATCAGGGAACAAGAGTGGGAATCGTGAGATTAATTAGAACGTGGCATGATCTAGCATGACAATTCTGACGTTCCTCTATTTTTCATCCAATACAGTGCAACAGCTTTTAGAGGCCACGTGCCAGTGTTTTGATTCAGCCAAACTATGTAAAATCTTATTCGTCTACTCTTCCGGGTCATGAATTAATCTTTAGAAACGACAAGACAAGCAAACAATCCATGTTTAAATATGTGGATCAAGGACTTAAAAGTTTTCCAAGTTTGCTCGCACATTTACTTAGAGAAGTCTGTTTTTTTAAAGCATTGTCCCCTTTGATTATACTTAGTATCCGAAACCAGCTGAAACTATGTGGTTCGACTCAGTTCTCTGAATGCAGCTTTGCAGAAAATCCAGCTCTGAGTATTTATTGCGAGATGCTTCTGATTTTGCTTCCTTTTATTTTGCCAAGAGGAACACTGACGGTAAGAGATGTCTTTCCTTGCGCACAGTTGCCAAAAAGCACTTCTCCTTATGTCTTAAAACTATGACCAATATTTCATGGCCACCACAAATGTTCACAATGCAGCCAGATGCTGAAAAGAAAACTTCTTTACACTGTCGAAGAGGGTTTATTAAAGTACATTTTTGGATGCAGGCATCCAAAATAAATAATCATTTATCCGAACGCAGCCAAATTCTGTGAATGGCCAGATTTTGGACACACCACCAAGGAAAGTCTTGCTAATATAAAATTCAAAACATAATAAAGTACTTGTGAATTTGGCAGGGCCCCAGTTCCACAGCCCAAATCATTGCCGGCAGCAGGGCTGACAAGCAAAGTCATTCTGGTGAAGGTGCCAAGCTAAAAGGGGGTGGGGGTGGGGATAACGTTTGTCTGAATCTAAAACTGGCCCCTCTTTTTCAGTAGGGTTGTTTTTTTTCCAGAAATCCTTCCAAAAGAACCAAGCAACTAAACAAACAAACAGACGACGTCAGGAAACCACAGTGCTCTTCAGCCAACTGTTTAAATTCCATCATTAGATAGCATCTTGATACGGGATTCCTCCCTCCTTCGCTAGGACCATCCGCATGACCAGAATGGAGAGCATCGCCCACATAAGCTCCAATGGTGCTTAGTGATGTAACTGAGCATTATGTTCAGGGGCTGCCTCTGGAAAACACAGGGTCATGACATCCAATGTGTTCTGCCGAACTGGTTGGGACTTTTCAGAATGCAAGAGCCCTGGAGCCGTGAACAGCTGAGAACAGCCCTGGAGCAAACAGGAGGACCAAAGCTGTCGCTTGGAGGTGAAAATGGAACGGTAACATATTGCTTGGCGCGCTGCTACAATGTCTTCTTCCTGTGCTCTACAGTTGCGTTTCCTCAAATCTCAGCCTGCATTTTTGAAATTCCTATGCAATCTGATGGGAAGTCAGTCTGATTGTTCAGGGTTGGAACCCATTGTGTTGGGGGCAATTTTATAACAAAGATTTGTTGGCAATGGACTTGGAAGCAATAGGGCCCGAAACACCACAGCAAAGCCATATCTCCAACCGGATAGGAAGATAAACATGGATTTGTTTTCTCTATGCAGAGCCTCAGTATGATTTGATTGAGACCATGCCAAAATCAGCTAGCAGTTTGTTCAATGTTTTATTTGCCTTTGAAAGAAGCTTTTTTTTTCTTTTCGATCTTCCTTTCTGGGTGCTTGAAAATTTCTTTCAAATTTCTCAGGGGGCCTTTCTGAGTTGACTTGATTGTTAGAGGTAGAAAACCCTGGTGTAACAGATTTCAACCAGAAAACACTAGCTGCTGTCTGTTACGCATCTCTCCATCATTTTGTAGCCTCAACTTCCCAATCTGAAAATAAGCCTCTTGGAGGATTTTCCGCCTGATGAGATTTAATGGAAGTGTGAGAAGCCAGTGTGGCTGGCTGACCACTGGAGAGAAGGCCTATCAAACAAATTCAAGAATCCCACATCCTACCTAGGAGAGTTTCAGTAAACGTCTTTGGAAAAAAAAATCAAAAGCACATTTTCTTTCAGCAAATGAATGAAAATTGGTAGGATGAAATATAGGATTTTTTTGCATGGCAGTTTGGGCTCTCATCCTAGCACAGAAGCTAAAACATTTTTTTTCTCCTGTATTTACCAATAAAATAGAGAAAGTGTGCAAAGCATGGCTTCTGGAATTCTTCCTGATACGTTTACCAACAGAAGCCATAAATGGCATCTGTGCTGTTTTCTGGGTAATGAATATTGTATCTATGTGCATTTGTGTGTATATAGGCAATATCCCCCCCTGTATCCTGTGACCAGGGGGAAGGAAAGATGAGGCTTACAATAGAGCACTGGCCAACATTTTGAGGCACTACAAAACTGCTTTGGTCCTTTGCAAAGAGGAGAACATGACGTTCTGTGCAATATGTTTCACTTGAATGATTCAAGTATTTCCATTTCCACTTGAAATCATATTGTTATGTGGGACTCTTGATTTTAGAATTTCTTTTTAATGCACTGGTATGCACAGACTGGCCATAGGTCATAGTTCTAAATTAAAGCAACCCCTAAGGAAAAAAATGATAAGCCCAAAACATTTCACAAGTGAACTAAGCCATCTAGTCAAGTATCAATCCAAACATGGATTTTTATCCCATAACTGCATTATTCATTCCTTTTTAAAGTTAGTTACAATATTTGTTAAAAATGTAATCTTTTCATGTATGCCTTTCGAAATACGTTTTAAAAATTCTCTGTGTAGACACCTTTCTAAAGGGCAATGCTATTTTTGCATTGAGGAAACTCAGGGCAAAAGTTATAGAATTTAAAAGTTTAATTACCCAAATGAATCTATTGTGAGAGCTAGATTCAACACGATTCTGAATTCTGTGTTTAAATCATCTGGGTATTGAAGCTTGTAATTCAAAAAATCAAGCACAGATGTATAGATCAGTGTTCTTCAAAGCTGGCAATTTTAAGACATGTGGACTTCAACTCCCAGAATTCCCCAGCCAGAATTCTGGGAGTTGAAGTCCACACATCTTAAAGTTGCCAAGTTTGAAAAACACCGGTATAGATTAAACAAATGCATGTACCAAAACACATGCATTAAGGGAAAAAGCTTGGAAGAAAATGGCATTTGTTGGGGGACGTTCACGCAGAAATTGTGCGGATAAATGTTTATGTGAAGACTTTTTCGGGGCGGAGGGAGGAATGCATGCAACCGTTTTCAGAGCGTTCAGAGGCAGATAAAGCATTATTGTTAAATAGCAAAAGATTCAAAACTTTTGGATATATAAAACAAACAAACCTAGGCTTTCTCTAAACACTTTAAAAGAATGTGGAGCATTTACAGAGCTGGATTTCTCAACGTTGCAACCCCAAAGAGAAGATCTGATTATAATAAGACACATGTTCATCCTACGATGTGGAATAACTACGGCGTCCATTCTAAAGCCTGTAGCTGACGCTCACAGAGTTGCTGGCTCCAACATGGATCTTGCCCTCAGATGTTCTCTACTGCATCGACCAAAATGGCCTGTGGTCAGGGATGCTGGGAGTTGTAGTCCAAAACAAACATAGGTCACTCAAATGGGAAATATTGGTTTGAGGACAAACCCAAATGTCCACAGAATCATAATTTAGTGGCATGTCTAAACTTCACCAACGATGAATGATGAGTCTTTAATGCTAGGTGCTGGTGCAAGGAAAAAAAGTCTCCTTTGGGTTAAGAAAATAGAAATATATCATGTAGTTATCTCTTTTTCCGCCTCTGAACAACACACAAAACTATGCTTTTTTTGGAATTTATTTAGAGCAAAATGGGAAAACCTATTGCGTTCCGATGGCTTAATATGACTCGTGAACATCTCACTTGTTCAATAGAGCTTGCTTAGGAAACAACAGAACAGTGTGAATTCCCTATGCCCACTTAAAAAAAAAAAGATCATCTAGTCCAACCCATAACTGGGTACAGGGTTCCACCTAATCCCTGTCAGATGTCTGTCCAGTCTTTCTTTAAACACCTCCAGTGAAGGAGAAGCCATCATCTTCCCAGGTAGCCTGTTCCATCTTTGAACCTTTGGGGATTTTCCCCCCCAGATGGCCAATCAAACTATGCTTCCTTTTAGTTTAAATTCAACTAAGCCTGACTAGTTACCTCCCATTTTTTTTTTTTTTTTTTACTACAAAGCAACTGGTTGCCTACATTTGCACAACGGGATGAATGAGATCTAGTGATTGCCCCACTGCAACAGATGACTAGTTTCTTGTAGCTCGGTGCACAAGGCTCACCCTGTCCCTTTAGGTTCAATGCACTGCACAAATTCCAAAAAGAGGTGTCTATACCAGACACACACACACACACACACACACACACACATTATTTTCTCAATCAGTCTCCCCTTTCTATATAAAGTGTGCTAGATCTAAAATTTAAAGTTCAAATTTAAATCGTTTTTTCTTCTTGCCCCTCTGTTCCTCATTTCTAAATCCTTTTCCATGTGTCTTTGGTCAACAGCCCCCAGGAAAATCCAGGAAAATCCATGATTTCCTGCAGAGACCAAATCCAGGCCAATCTCTGGCAGTTCTGAGATCTTTTCTGCCCATCTCACATCCAGGTTTACTCAAGTGGGCGACTGTCTTATTTATACCCCTCTAGACTTTATACAATCTTCTTCAATTATGAATGGCTTGCATGGCTTCATATATATATATATTTCTATCATATTAAATCTTTTACCCTGATCCCATTTAATTGTCTTTGGTGACAGGTGGCCCATTCATCTCTGCCCCCACTGTCTCCCTTCGTCCCGAAGATAAACCATCCAGAAAGCGATAAATGTCAGGATATGATTATTGATGCTTTCATGGAAATTGATTATCTATTTGAGAGACATAGATGAGTGATGTATTGTGGTCACTTTGAATTTTCACCAGCTCCGCGGATAGATCCAATATTTGATTGGATTTTTCCATTAATGCAGATGTTTGTATTTTGCAAAATTGGTTCTCTTGTTACACGGTCTATCTCCATCTATCTATCTATCTATCTATCTATCTATCTATCTATCTATCTATCTCTCATCTCAGTACAGTCTCTGAATCTACTTTTTAACTGTCAGCTGATTAGCCAAATATTTCAATAAGCATCCAGGGTCTAAAACATCATCTTCATGATAGCATGGCCACAGTAAAGAAGAGAAGAGAACCTCCTTTGCATCTATTTTCTCATTTCCACGTTCCACAGGAGAGACACTGCTTTGTGTTTTGACTGCTGAGTACAGTGAATTATTTATGTCATCTCTGTACGCAATCTGTACCAGGAAAGCTCACCGCAGGTTATTATAACTGATAAATCCTCTGGGCAAGGAACAGTCCTCACGTGCAGAAAACTAGCAGGTCAAGGAGATTTGGGTTTTAATGTAGTGTCCAAAAAAGAGGAACCTTTTGGGCCCTTAAACCTGAGCCTGTAGGCCTGAACTGTGCAAAGGAAAAGGGAAGGTACATGAGAAATATGATCAACCTCTGAGAGCCTTCGATGTTTGGCTGTGTTAAAAAAAAAAGTTTGATTAATTAAAATAGCAACGTTCACTGCCTTTTGAAAGTCTGCCATGCCAGCAATAAGGAAGGCATATTTCCTATTGCTCTGGAGAAAGCTGGAATGATATAGTGGGCAAGTGTAATGGGAAGAAGGAACAACCTTGAGGAACAGGAGGAAGAGCCACAATAAAGACAATGGTTAGATAAAAGAAAGAAGTTCTGGGCAAGAACTGTAACCTGAGAAAGCGTCTCAAAGAAGATCCTCTTTAGTTTTCACAACGATAAAAGAAGGTAGGGGGGAAGCTCATTCAGAATTGCAAGATTCTGTTACTCTAACCTTACAATGAAAGCCTGCATGACTTTGGGTTCCTAGTCTGGTCTACCTTGAAGGGTGGACATCATGGTGTTAGACTAGGAGCAGGGAGACCCTGGTTCACATCCCTCCTCAGTCATGGAAGCTTCCTGCAGATTTTGAGCCAGATTCCCCCTCTCAGCCCAACCGACCTTGTAGGATTGTTGTGGGGAAAAACAAGAGGAGAGAGCACTCTGTATGCTACCTTGAGCTTATATATATTAGGACAAAGTTCCTAAAGAAAAACTATTCTTCATTTCTAGAGAAGGCCACCTTTGAAGGTGGGTGTTCTCCTTCACTAGAAGGAAGCTGCAGTGCTTGGTTAAACTCTGTCGTGGCAGGAATTGGAGCCATTGTGTTGACAATGGACCTCAAGGTCTTTGATGGTTTCCAAGATTATTCCAACTCTCAAACAGGGTTGATACATCACCCCAAGCCCTAAAGAGAGTTGCTTGTTCGTCACTTAGCCTGTTACATGATTTTGGTTACCATGGCTGCTAAATCATGGTCTACAGTTCCACAGATCATGCAGGCCCAGCTGGTTGAGGAGAATTCGATAAGCCGTGTTCAACCAAACCTGCTACATCAATCCAATGAATGCTTCTGAGTTTACTTTGGCCATCTCAGCCAGAACTTAGCACATCAAAGTTCTTCTTCCATTCACTGAGCTGAAGAGAACTTTAAGGCATCTTGGCAAAGCGGTTGATTGAGAAGACCGTTTCGAGGTAGTTAGAGATGTGCTCCAGAAGGGACCATGCCATCAGCCTCTCCATCAGTAATGGAGTTGCTAGTCCATGTCTGGGGCAAATGATTCAGTTGATAACAGATTCAGACCAGTTAAGCAAGCAACAGAGAAACCTTCTTCCTCCTAGCTACGACAACATATGGAATCACTTGCAACCCCCCCCGGGTCTCAGAACTAATCGGACAGAAATCAAAAGAGAGATCACAGCAGAAGCCACGGGGGAAGCTGGGAAGGAGGTCTGAGAAACAATACTGCAAATCATATGCATTCATGCCTGCATCAGGCAAGTTGGACTTCAGTCACAGTAATTATAATAGGAATATAAGAAGGTGCCTTAAGTCCTCGGTCCATCTAATCCAGTGTTTTTTCAACCCTGGCAATTTTAAGATGTGTGGACTTCAACTCCCAGAATTCCCCAGGAAGCATGCTGGCTGGGGAATTCTGAGAGTTGAAGGCCTTATATGCTGGCTGGGGAATTCTGGGAGTTGAAATCTACATACCTTAAAGTTGCCAAGTTTGAAAAACACTGATCCAGTCCAATATTGTCAAAACTGATTCGCACGGGTTATCTAAGATTTCAGACCAGCATTTTTCCAGCTGTACCTACCAGGGAATGTGTCGGGAAAAGCCGAGTGATAAAACGTGAAGAAATAAAAACCTTGGTATAGTTCCAAAATGGAAAAAAAAGAAAAAAAGAATGTTGCTTATCCTTCATTTTGGAAGACTGTCCAGATGTGGAATTGCTAATACGTCTCAGATATTTTAGGAAGTCCCTTCTTTCTACAGCAAACGTTCTGGATTTCTTTACACAGATAGTCCCACTGGGATGTCTGCTTTCTGATACTCTCAAATTCCTGTTGTACAATCCAAACACATTAAGAGCTCCCTATCCTTAGCATCTTGGGTGGAGGCCTCTGCACAATAGAAAATGAGACTTCCATATAAAGCTTCTGCCAGACAGACACCACCTCCAAGCTTGATTTTTAAGGGCTTAAGACTGGCAAACCATCCCTCTTTAAAGGGGAAGAGAGGGAGAGAGCGTTTGATATTAAATATATATACCACAGTGACCTGCCTTTTAAGAAGTGATTCTTGCTAGCAAGGTGTGGGGGAATTTGGGAAGCCTGGTTAGTCTATCACAGTGTTTCTCGACCTCAGCAACTTTAAGATGTGTGGTCTTCAACTCCCAGAATTCCCCAGAATGGAAGTCCACACATCTTAAAGCATGCTGGCTGAGGGATTCTGAGAGTTGAAGTCCACACATCCTAAAGTCATCGAGATAGAAAAACACTGGGCAAGAAAATTCAAACGTGTATTCAGACAGCGAGTTCCGACAGATTTATTCTAGGTAACTCTGTAGGGAATTCCAGTTGAATCCTGGATGCAAGGATTGTCAGCGCTTTTTCTGGAGGATGAAGGAATCATAGAATTGGAAGGGAGCCCCAGGTCATCTAGTCCAACCTCCATGAATAGAGGGGAATAATTGATTTTTTCTTTTCTTTGAGTCTTTGGCTGGCAGGAAAAGCTGACCGTGCCTTTTCTCTGACCTACATCTCTCGCCAATTCATTGCTTTCACAACTACTGTTATAATTAAATAAAACACAGTTATAGAACAGCTTTTTGGGTTTTTTTTTTTTTAAGAGGTTCCTGTTCGGTTTGGAACAATGAACCCCCAACAAATGGTATTCCCTAACTGCGGGTGGAAATTGAAACAAAACAGTGCCGTGTGGAATGGTTCTACTCGGGGTTCCAACCAGACAGAGAGGTCCTCTTTCCAATCACTCCATTCCTCTTTCCAGAGCAATTTCCAATCTCTTTTCCCAACAGGCTTGCTTAGAAATCGGGTCTCCCCAGAGTGGTGGGGGAGAGGAAAGAAAGGAGCACTTTGTTCTTACATCCTGAAATAGAATTATCTGTATTTTTACCCTTTGGGACGTCCTTGCAGATTGCCCATACTTTGTTTCTTGTTTGTCAATACCCCCCCCCTTTCTTTTTCCACTCAAAACTGTATGAAAAAGCTGCTTTTTGTGCAATTTATAGTGCCACCCTGTTCCCAAGCGAATCTCCCCCTCCTCAAATTCAACCAAGCCTCCTCCCAAAGGAGGGGGCCCTTCATCTCGAATCCCACACCT
Organism: Liasis olivaceus; assembly: GCA_030867105.1. Lineage (NCBI taxonomy): Eukaryota > Metazoa > Chordata > Lepidosauria > Squamata > Pythonidae > Liasis > Liasis olivaceus. The sequence continues at coordinate 4,701,959 of CM061356.1, forward strand.
TCCTCCCCACATCCCGAAAGCTCAAACAGGGCCTCTGGTTTCAGAAAAGAGGATTTCTGAACTCCTGCTTGGAAAGCGGGGACATGTCAGGGAAGAGTTGGGAATGTGACCGGCATGCTAAAGATGAAAACCGCTACGAGCCATATTCAAGAGCGCCTTTGGAAAGGCCAGAGATGTGGGCGGTTGCATTATCACATGCTTTCATCCTTCCCTTATCCACCTCCCCTTGATAACCGTCAGCCAGAGCTTTTGAATTCAAACTGCGGCGTGCCCCCGCGAGGCTAAAGCGGTCCCGTGCATTCCCAGGTTTTTTATCCCATGCGCCTCCTTTCATTCGGACAGGCCGTTCTTCCTCCCCTCTCCCCTCGTCCGCCATCGCGGCTGGCATGACAGACAATCTCTGTCTTGTGTGAGTAATTTCGCAGCATGGCAAGTCAATCTGGTTTCTGGGCCTGGTGCCCTGACCCTCTTTAGAACGCCTCTGTCTCTTCGGCACAGTGTGAAACATTTCCTTTCACCGGGCTGACACTTTTCAGATTGAGACATCAGGCCTGTCCAGCTGCAGCAAATTAGCAATTTTGGTTTTGCTAATTGGAAATAAAAATGTTGTGCAAAGGGAAGGCTTGGGGGAGAAAATGCAGAATTACGGGGGGCAGGGGGGGTTGCACTTTTATTTTTGATTGGGGGAGCGCGGGTGTAGGTGAACGCAGGCATCCGCTTCAGCAAAAATGCTGCATAAACTTGCTTTTTGCTTTCCAATTAGTTGCTCCAACCTTAATAAGCCTTCCATCAGATTAATTGTAGTTCTTCCTTTATTTCAAACTCCTAAAGATAATAGGGACTCCTTAAAATGCACTGTTTGACCAGTTGCCTTGGGAGGATTTTGCCCATCACATTTCAGCAAGATTTCAGCGGGTTACAGTTCTCCAAAATTCTCCCAGGGAAAAAAAGGACATTGAATATTCTTACTTTTTCTTTGGTACAGACATTAGCAATTTCAGGTGATTTAAAAAAAAAAAATCCCTCCCTACAAGCATTCCTAATTAGGGCATGAGGTTGGCTGGTGCTTAGCAAATCTGTTTTAATCATGATTTATGGAAGAAACCATGATCAGGTTCACAAAATACCCCAAGGCATAAATTGAGAAGGGTGTGGACCCACAACTTTAATATCTTTATAGCCATCCAAAACACCAAGACTGTACTAAGAGATTAGTACAGCAAAATAAGTGATTTGGGGTTACAAAAATCATTTTCAGAGCAGGGTGACCGGGAAGCCGAAGAACATTGGGAAAATGCATAACCAGAAAACACAACCCTCCTCTTTTCAGATGCTTGCAGCCTCTCTGCCTTCCTACTCTCCATTCAGTCCAAGGAAAAACTGGAAGAGGGAACTCATCATAGAAGGCACTTTTTCAGTAGGGTGCTTCTTAGCAATAAGTGGTATCCCATCCTTGATAAATTGTCGAGGAATTTCCCCTTACCCCCAAGAAATCCAGGGAAATCATCTGCTCAATTTCTCTTGGGAGGGGAAGGGGGAGTTTGAAAGACCAACACTTGTCTTTTTGTTCTGTTAAAATATAATCCCAAGAATTATTTTGAATATTTTTTGTGGCTCTCTCCATGCTCCTATTTACTCGGATAATGGCTCTGAATGGACAGAAAATGATGGAGAGAAAAAAAAAACCTGACACAGTTTAATGGACAGAAGGAATAACCTTGAGGAACAGGAGGAAGACTCACAACCAAGACAGCGGTCAGATAAAAGAAATTTGAGTCTGGGACAGAAATGTAATTTGAGAAAGCATCTCAGAGTTGACCCTCCCTAGTTCTCATGATGATAAAGGGAGGGAGGGGGAAGCGCCTTCAGACTTGCAAGATTCTGTTACTATAACCTTATAATAAAAGTAGGATTAGACTTTGGTGTCCTAGTCTGGTCTACCTTGAAGGGCTGACACATAGACATAGGATGAGGGGAGAAAAAATGGGGCAGGTTTAATGAATATTGTTCTGCAGGGTTTCTCAGGATCCTTGAAAAGGCCCTCGTTCACAAACTCCAGGGGTAGGTAATGGGAAGGTGGTCAGTAGGTACATCAGGGCATCCTTGAGAACAGATCAAGCTTTGCTGCCAAGTAAAGTACTGTCTGAATTGTCCTCCCCAGGAGGAAAGCAATATTTTTTCCATTGTTTCAGTTGAACAGAAAACACTGCATTTCCTGAAATTCATCCTAAGGCTGACTTCCAACTTGGAGCTTTCCAGGTGAGTCAAATGACCAGTCCCAAAATTCCCAGCCAACATGACAAATACTTGTGCCAGCTGGGAATTGAGGAAGTTAAATTGCTCCATAAATCATCCAGCATGGGCACTCCAGAAAAACCTTATTCAATAGACATCCTGAACAATACATTCTTGGAATCCGACAAGAGATTTTGAAGGAGGAAAAAGTCATGCAAGAATGAGAGGAATGACATCAACAAAAAAACACGGGCTGCAAAAGATACAGAATTTTAGGCTACCATCCAAAAGTACACCAGCTCCAGAAATGAGGCTGGTTTGCAGTGATTTGAAACAGCCTGCACCCGCCCCGCCCTTGGTAATGTCTCTGACAGTAGTCATGCCTAGTAATTTTTCCTGGGGAGAACATTCCCTCCCCTTTTAGCTTGCAGACTTTATGTGAAGTTGGAATGAAAGGCTTGTCCCTTGCGAGCAAGAGGAAAGCTAAGCATGGGAGGGAAGGAGACAGGCTTCCCGTGGTGACACATCTGTGTCATCCTTGATGACGGCTGGTCACTTGGCTTTGGAAGGCTGCTTTGTGTGTGTGGTGGGTGGGTGGGAGAAAGGATTCACTTGTGACAAGAGGTGTTTTGTCCAAGCGGGATAAGATAACAAGTCAAGGGAGAGAAGAGGCAATTCCCCACCAAAGGATGTTGCAGATGTTGGAAAGGAGATGATTTATGACTCAAATGTCCTCTGTGGCATCTGGCGGCTATCCCAGATGGTGGCTTGGGTGGGAGGAGAAGCAAAGGACAAAGGTTACTCCGTCACTGAAGCATCTTGATATTTACCTTCTATGGGCAAAGTCAAGAAGAAGGGAGGGGAAGGGGGAAACCCTGCTATTCCAGTATTCTCATGGAGGGTACAACATCCTAAAGTGAACAGAAGGGCATTCAGGCAGCCTGGGTCAAAGTTATGCAGGTATCTAGGAGAGGTGTGAGCTCATAGCATGTTCCCCTTCCTTTTCTTCCTTCCTTCCTTGCTGTCACATCAGTATGCTCTGAAGGAATCTTCTCAACTTCCAGTTGCATTGCAATGGATGGAGATATCCATACAACTTTGCTAGCAATGATGTTCAGATCAGAAATCTTAGAGTGTAGTTGCTAGGTGTCTAACTTACTGTTGATCACTCAGATTTTTTTGCAATTGTTAAGATCTCTTGGGTGTTTATAAAGGGAGGGGGGTTGAACTACAAGCTGAGACAAACTCAGAAATGGGATGGGATCAACTCTTCAGTTCTGTTTTTACCAGGTTCTCGTCTTACTGACAGCAGTTCTGATCACCCTCATTGTTGTATCTGTTATGAACTGGCCCAGGAAGCATTCATCCCTTTTTCATGTTACCGTATTTTTCCGTCAATAAGACGCCCCCATGTATAAGACGCCCCCCACTTTTCCAACCCAAAATTAAGAAATCAATATTTTAAAGATAGTGCAGAACACGTTATTATTTAGTAATTAGTTAACATTTACCTGATACACTCAGTGGGAGGAGGTCCAAACCATCTCTCTGCAGCTCTATTTCCAGGCTCTTTTGCATAACTGATTACATTCAAGCACGAGTGAAACTGCCGATAGCTTGTCTCTGCAAACAGCCTTCCTCTAATTGGTTTGTTCAGCATCAGCTGACGTCAGTTACATAAGGCTCGTGATTGGAGGAAGTCTGTTTGGGAGACAAGCTATTTCACTCGTGATTGGAGGCTAGCAATAGGAGGAAGCCTCTTTGCAGAAACAAAGTATGGGCAGTTTTGCAACTGTGAGGTTCTCTCCTTGGCTGACTTCCTTGAATAAGACGCCCTTCAATTTTTAGGGTAAGGATTTTAGAAAAAAGTATCATCTTATAGTTGGAAAAATACGGTAATTTCTTAAAATCGTTCTTATCTACCTTGTATCACAAAACCCAGGAGGGTAAGAGAACAAGATTTGACATAATCTTGTCATATATGTGAGATGGGTGGCTATATAAATAAATAACTAAACAAAATGGAACATGCTGAGCTTCTCTTAAGAAACCCAAAGTCTTGTGATTATAACTAGTTCTTGGTATCGAAATGTATTTAAAGTTGGCCAGTGAAGGACATTCTAAAATTGGGGTACCATAGCTGAAAAGCGCTATAAAATTCCCAACTGTGGGTGTCTCTGGAGAATTATTAGCCTTTAATCATTTTACAGGTTCTTATCAGGCAAGGTGTTCAGTCTTCTGTACATGAAAAATTCCACACCTTGAATCTTTTTCACTTACCATTCATGCGCACAAAAATCACACATTTGGAAATTAAATTAGGCACTTGGGCTTTTGGAGGTCAAATTAGCCATGTACAGATTAATCACAAACTATTTCTAAAGTCAAAGTTTGTCAATATGGGATACACAATTGCTTTCCAACATGGCTCCTCCAGTCACATCAAAATTAAAGATTAATGAAAAATGGGCAACTTCTGTCAAGAATACCAGAAGAGATGCCAGTGAGACTGTGTGAAATTTCACTGGTCTCATATGAGTTTTCTGGAGTTTCTACAGAAAAGTTCAGGGTTTTGTTTTTCTGGATATTTTGAAATTGCTCTCTTGTTTTTCTAAGCCTATCTATTTCAGCTTACTATCTGCCAAAGAGATTGTTGGTAATCCACATGGGACTTCAGCCCCCGTTGCATTCTATATTTATTAGAGGGAATGAATCAAATTTAGATGATATATTTATTTCTAGTTAAAGAGGCATCCGATCTTTTTTCCTCCAAGATGATCAAAATTCAGGTGTGTGCTTAAGCGTAGAAGTAACAGACTGGCAAACATCTTGTACAAGCAAGTCCAGAAAATTAGAATGTGCATATTCTGGTTGAATTAACTCTGAATTAAGCTTGTCTATGGCTTCACATAAGCTAAATATAAAATTACAGTAGATTACCACTATTTTCAAACTATGAGGTGAAAGAGCATTTGGAAATCTTCCAAATGTGAGAGCGAGAGTGTGTGTTCACAGCCAATTATTATTTTAGAAACACACACACACAACATAAAAATAGAGCATTGCAAGGATTGATTTAGTAATATTTCCACTTTTCAACATATGCTTTTCCAATCTGCCTGGATGCATGTTTGGTTAAATAAATAATGACTGACTGTAAAGTGGATTTCGCTGAAAACTGAACAGCTTTCTAAGAAAAAGGAAAGCTGAATTCAGAGTCACAGGGGGACCAAGAACTCTGCAGCAGAAATTCTAGATTCCATCCAGTTCAACTGAAGCAGATGAAGTGTTCAGTTGGGTTATTTAGATTGCAGATCTCTCCAGACTGGGAATTTAAGGTTGATTATAAGCAGTAAGTCATCATCAACATTGACAACTTGGGGAATGCCCTGGTGTATTTTTCCACCTAGTCAAATCTTTCCTTCTATGTATGAATATGCTTGGAGGTCTTTCTCAGGCATCTGAAGATACCAAGAAGATCAGGGCCCTTCTGCATGAAAGAGTGAGAATCAACTGTCTACGCAGCCGAGTTTAAAAGAGAAGGAATTTCCATATTTTTGCAATATTCCATAAGCACACAACTCCTCACATACATACAGATGATTTCTTTTAAGTAGTAAATGCTTAGCAGGCCTTGGAGAAGTCTGAGCACAAACCCAGCGTGGAAGCAAAAGGGTGCTCTTCTACTTCTTAGGGGCCTTGTGCAGACAGCTTCTGGCCACGGGCTGCTGCCCCACAAATGCTCATCTTGACGAATCCACAGCCTCAGCCCCAAATACCTCTCCTGAAATGCGCGCTTCCCCTCCCGGCTCTCGTTTCCATCTGACAAAACATATTTTCCCATGGCAGGAGAAGGAGTGCCTTTGTGAAAACGCCACGGCCTGCCCAAGCTCCAGTAAAGGTTAATCGCAAACAAGAGGCAAATGAGAGGAAACAAAGAACATCATACACATCCTGCTTCAATGGATGTTTTCATAAATGTATGAATAATTTAAATTATCATGGCTGGAAGTTATTTATTTGAGTGCTCTGAGTGGGGAAAGGCCTCCTCTCTCTCCCTCCCCCCCCCCCTTTAATTTTACTTATTCTTTTTCTTGTCCTTCCCCCTTCCCTTTTGATTCTTCCCATTTTGGTCTCATCTCTACATTGGCTGTTTCAGGGACATCTGAATCTGGTTTCTTTCCCGACCCAGAACAATGGGATGTATGAAAGCTGGAAGAATACTGCTCCCTTGTATTTTCTGCTGGTTGACGTTGATTAATGAGAGAGCAGACATGGGCAGAAAGGGAGAGAAGAAGGGGAAATTAAGAAGACCTAAAGGAAGAGGACAGGAGTTAACTGTGGGGTTCCAGAATCAACATGGGGACCAGGAGGAAGGAGAAGATCGCCCAAGCCTGTCCATCCATTACCACAATCCCAAGTGTACCTCTTTACCCCAGATTTGCCCCAACCTCTCTCGAGATCTCCAGCTGTTGGAGGGGAGGGGTCTAAGGTGTGAACAGGGATGAATCGCTGAGAATTATTTTTCTACTTTGCGAATGAACACAAACAGCCAGATGATGCAGCAAACTTGTAGTGAGTTTCTACCATCCCTCCCAATTTGGAGATGTGGGTGATTTCAGTGTGGCATGTCTTTCACACCAGATAGGCTGGACTTCATGTGGGGAATGTGGCATGTCAGAACTTTCCATGTATTCCATCAGCATTCTCTCCCATCAAAGCTTTACATTAAAATAGGATTTTGTATCTAGCTTCCTCCAAAAGACTCATACACTTTTTTTTTTACAGAACATCCTACAATCTACATATATTTGCACTTTTTAAAAAAATTGCACAGATTGCAAGTCATACCAAGGAATTATAGATTCGTCTTTCATCTGAAAAGAAAACTGGGGTGGAGTTTCCAAGACTGCTAAATAAAACTAAATTTGTGCTTCTGATGATGAGCCAAATGTGCGCTGGATGTGAAACAGAATTCACAGGAATACCCAGGGCACTAACACCCACAAGTGATATCAATAACAGGTTTGTGTATACTCTTGGTAGGTAAATACTGAACATACCACATAAATGTCTCAGAAATCAGAGTAAAAATTAGGGATCGCAGGTTGCTGGTGAAAGTCAGTTTTTGCAAATTCCAGGATGACCTTCACATAAATTAAGGTGGGGATCTGTCAAGTGGGTTATCTCTCCCAGCTACCATTCTTCTAGTAGGATTCAACAAAATGCTCAAAATGATATGTATGGAGATATCACTTAGAAATGCATATTTTGAAAGAACATATGCTTAAACAGAGACATTTAGATGTTTGTGGCAACAGAATTTCTTTTTTTTCCTGGCCAATCAATCAAGCAGTCACCAACTGACATGCCAAAATGGGATAAAATTGACTTATGAGTGAACACATTTGAAAGTGACATCAACTGGGAACAGTTGGACTCATTTGTGTCTAGAAAAAGCTGTCAAAAAACCCTGGAAGAATTGTGCTTATCCCCAGGGAAGAAATATAGTTTGTTTGAGACGTACGTGCAGAGGGCCTAACCTAACTGTGAGAACTTAACAAGAAGAGTTGCCCTTTCTTCTCATTCTTCTAATGCAAAATTGCTTATGCCTCATACTTGCCTAGCTATGGACAATCATTTTGCCTATTGTGGTATGATCCTTCTTCTTCTATAGAGTAATAAGTAGAAAGATGGAGCTGGTGAAGGGAGGATATTCACCAGGAGTGTGATCTCCTGTCATGTATGGGCAAAGTTGTAGGAGTATGTCTTCTAGAAGGCACCTAGTGGTTTCTGAGGCCAGCTGCTTGCAGTTGTGGTCCTGCAGGCAGGATAGCACATTCCTTGGGGGCTGATCTGTCTCATCCAAGTTAAGTTATGGAGATCCAGAAGAAGCTCTCTGTCTTTACTGGTAAAATGGTCTTTTGGCCGAACTTGACTTTTGGTCTCTACATGGGCACGCCCATGTAATTCTCTTGACAATACAGAAGTGGTTTGTTATTGCTTTCTTCTGAGATACTTCAGCTTCCCAATCTAGCCTCAGTTTCCCAATTCCCCATCCAAGTGCTAACCAACTATGATCCTGCTTAGTCTTCTGGGATCAGCCAAGATCAGCTAGGTGCTATGCTTACAGAATCCCTCCAACTGAGCCCAACTCCTGGTGAGCCTACGAGCACCATCATGTGGCTTTCTTGGCAACCATCTACAAATGGTTTGTCATGAAGAAGATCAGCCTAATGCTCTGAAGAAGTGGGGACAAAATTCTTCCTCTCCCTCTCTTGATGCTAGTTCTCACCCACACGTTGAGCTATGCGGCAGGAATTTATTAGCTGACTACATTATTAGGGAAACTTCTAATTTACCACTGAGAATTACATGGAGCTTCATACCGATGACAAATTATTCCCTGGAACTCTAGCTTTGGCACCAACGTCAGCCCAGCAAAACCTTTGCTTCCCAGATTCCAGAAATCTGCAATACAGAAACACACACGGACACAAGCATGGCTGTTCCCAGGCCTTCCCTAACCTTCTCCGATCTGGGACGAGCAGCTCTTCCTACATGTATTTATCTGAAATAGACACTAAGCCACCGATGGCTTAGGAGATTCTTTCATAGTGTCAAAGTCTTCAACTCATTGCATTTCCCCCCTCCCTTTCCACCCGGGTCTTCCGAACTCAACCATCTTCAGCTTCCAATGCCAGCGCTTCAGCTACCGTCTTGGAATGACACCCCGGGGAGGAACTGAACCCCAGTGCAATTGATGGAACAAATGCTGGAGCTTAACTACAGCACGGCTGGCATAGAAAGCAGGGCGGAGGGGATGGTGCGCGCGCATGATTAGAACAAAGATCCCATCCAATTTGCTCTTTCGGCCATTGTGGAACCTGGCTGGTTTCCCAGTGTATCACTTTGCTGTTGAATAAAGTCCACTGTGGTGCGGCCCTTCCCGGATGGGTCTGGAAGGGAAAGTGAATGGAGCGCAGATTAGGGCAACGTGGTGACGAGCTTTTTCACTGTCACTCCAGATCTGACAGTCCAAAAAGGGAAATGAGGATTAATAAAATCAAATAAATAAATAAATAAATAACCCCTTTCTTCCTTCCTTTCTATTAGCGAGGGCTCCCCCCTCCCCAAAAATACTATTGTACGTCTTGCACTCTGACCCCCCTCTTCTCTTTCTCCTACAATGTTCCATGCATTTGGCCCACTGCGGGGAAGCTTTTAGCGAAGAATGGATCAGTGGATGAGTACGCTGTTTGTGCCCTGTAAGTACAACCGTTGCTACCCCTGCCTGCACAGCTCAGCCACGGACAGAAAGACTTCTCATCTGCATAATTATTATCTGTGCTATATAATTTGACTTCCCGCACAAAATTGCCAGAGAGCCCACTTCATTTGAGACCCAAACAGAGAAAGCATCCTTAAATTGAGGCAATTCAGCTGGCTCAGGAGTGGGGATCCTACCAGAGGTCATCTGGGAGGGGGGGAAGGGTCCCTAGTTTGTGATCTAACCCAATATGCTCTGCACTCAGTCCCTGACCCCAAAGAAGGAATCAGGGAACTTTAGCCCATCCTCTAAATGGGATGTGGGAATCACCTTGAGGAATGGAGGAGGAGGAGGAGGAGGAGGAGGAGGAGGAGGAACGCAGCCAAGGCAATGGTCAGATAAGAGAAATCTGAGTCCAGAGCAGGAGTACAATTTGAGAAGGCATCTCAGACTTGGCGCGCCCTACTTCTCTTTAGGATGAAGGCAGGGAAGGGAGAGGCACATTCAGAGTTGTGCGATTTGGTTACTGTAGCCCTATAATAAAAGTACTTTTAGCATTCATTACTTTGGTGTTCACGTCTGGTCTACCTCGAAGGGCTGATACATCCCTACTAAAGAGCCTCATGGCATCTCTTAAAACTTAGGAACATTATCACAGACTTTTAACAACAGAATGGAAGGGTTGGAAAGGAGCTTAGAGTTCACCTAGCCTCACTTGCTCCCAGGAGCTATGGCATCCTTGACAGATGGCTATCCAGCATCTGAGGAAGGAAAGGCCACAATTTCCTAAGCAGCTTTTTTCTTTTATGCAACATTAGAAGTTGCCTTCTTTTCAGTTCCCACTGAGGCCGTGCAGCTTTAGGGTTTGATTTCAAAAACATGCTTCAGTCCTCCTGTCTGCAACTCATTAAAACATCCGTGTCTTTTCAGATGCAGATGTTTAAAAGAACAACAGACGGGCACCAAAATTGCACTATAGTTTCCACCTTGTTAAATCTGGCTCAATACTGTCTACTTTTGAATAGACAGCTTTTTCTCTTGAAGCTGGAATTAGGATTTGGGGAGTACCTACTGAAGAGATGTTTTTGCACCCAGGCCTTTGTTGTGTGTAACAACAACAACAACTTTGAGATATCTTATAGAAAGTGGTATAAACTATTGTATGCAACAGTAATCAAATTGTATGTTTCAATTAATCTAAAATGAACAAAAGCGGATACAAAATTGGCATAGTTTGTCTCACCACTTCTTTCTACAGATTTCAACACATACTTCCTATTTATCTGTAGTTGCTCACTGATTCCAAAAATGAAAACAAGGAATATAGGAGATGCAACATTTAGCCATTGCTTAAATCAGTATTTTGTAATACCTCCTTTGGCAGAAATAACAGCTTCCAAACCTTTTCTGTACCCAGCTAAAAGTCTTCTATGCTTGCGTTGGGAAATTTTTCCCACTCTTCCTTGCAGAACTCTTCTAGCTCAGAAATATTCTTAGATCACCTCTCATGCGCTCCATGTTTCAGATCCTCCACAGATTTTCAAAACTGTTCAAGTCTGGGGCCAGTGAAGACCATTCCCAAACATTTATCTTTATTTCCTACAAGTATTTCAGGGTTGATTCGGAGGTATGATTTGGATTGTTGTCTTATTGAAGTATTAACACTCAGAAGGAAACCTTTTCTCCAACCTCATCATGAAAATATCAACTAAATTATGCAAAAGAGAACCTTGATAAGCCTGAAAACTTTTGGAGCAAAGTATTTTGGACTGATGAAACAAACACTGAACTCTTCAGCTCCAACCACACAAGATACATCAAGAGAAACAGAGGGTGAAGGAATAGAAACACCTGGCCAACCATTCAGCACAGGGATGGCACTATTACGAACTGGGGTTATGGGGCAGCCAGTGGTACAGGAAATGTTGTGGGGCAGAAAAAAAGAAGGGATTCAACTAAATATAACCTAGTCAAGAAGCATATGTTCCACATTCAGACAAGAAGTTGAAGCTGGAAAGAGTTGGATCTTTCAGCAAGGCTATGATCAAAAACACACCTGAAAATCTACTATAGTGTTCCTTCAATCTCTCTTCACAGGACTTGGTTTCCAGTCCCTGATCGATATTGCCCTTCTCTTGCTATTACCCACAGCCATAGGCACAGGTCAGCTGGTGGCAGCTGAACTTCCCAACATTGAAAGGAAACCCCTTTAATGGCTCTGTAGGATTTTAATCCATGGACTTTCCCAACTGTAGGAGAGATCCAGGAAATGAATAGAGGAACCTCCCACAGACAAACTGAGGTTTTCACTTTTCGTGGGTGGCAATGTCCCCTGCTCAGCTCCCTCCCATATTGTCTGTTTTTAGAGTATGGAGCTGTCCAATCAGATTGAATGGATTTCTATGCCCAACCCCTTTTGAATTCCATCTACGTTTGGCATTTTCTGCAATAGCAAGTGGTAAACCTTTTGCCTAAAGGACACCTGGAAGGATGCCAGCTAAGTCGGGCCAATTCCAAAATGGTTTTGGAGAGGTTTCCAAGGAATAGTTCAACTCCAGAGCAAATCATTGTTTCTCACCAGCTCTAATCAGGATGCAAATGGGTGCATGTTGCCAGTATGCAGAATGAAAGGCTCAACCCACATTAACCTTCTATCATCATAGTTGTCAATATCCCACTACAGTCCCAGAATGTCCAGTTCCAGGACATTCAGTGAAGCACTTTATAAGCCACATTTCCTTCCCCCCCCCAAAAAAAATCAGGGTCCAAACAGAAACAGACAAGGTGAAACTGTCAAAGTCCATCTGTAAGTCATTTTAAAAAATAACTAAATTAGCCCCTATCATTAACATAAAAGAATCCCCCCAGTTTAAAAGCATCCATAGCCAAGCAGATAGGAAGAAAAGAGCCAACCATCTCATCATCTTTATAAAAATACAGTACGGGGGATAAACCTACATACTAGGTTTGATCACTGTCTATTATTTAAATTTCTCCAGGACTATGCCGAACATTTATTCACCATGTATCAGCTTGACCAGAAATACATCACTTTCTAAGTGTCTTTGGGCTCGGCTACTAAGATTGCATCACAGATTTGCAAGCTGTCTTCATCCAATATGCTAAAGTCAAAGTTTGGTTTACAGAAGAAACCACAACTGCTATGCCAAGGGTCATGATTTACAAAGCATAAGCCAGCACCATGTTAAGGCTTACTGTAGGAGTTGACAACTTTTCTGGGGCTGTGATTTCATTGTCCTGGCCTTCAAGAGGGCTGCAGGTGGTCAACCCTGCAAAACTGAAACAGTGGGTCCTGTTTCATAGTCCTTTTGGGATGGGGGAGGTTCATGGTGGGAATGAGAACAGGAGGCCTCTGGGAAGCAGAACACTCTAATTTACACTCTAACAGCCTCCAGACCTGAAAGTGACCCTTGCTGGCCCATTTTTGGCAAGTTGAAGTAGAAGTAGCAGCTCTGGGAGGGAAACAGTGGCATCTCTCTAAGGTAGGGTAGTTGTGCTGAAGTCCCTGTCCATATGTTTATGGAGTGTGGTTTGACCAGACGCATATGATCATTTTTCTTACTGTTTTTTTTTTCAAGTGTAAGCTGCCCAGCGTCATTCTGGAGTCGGGTGGCCTCTAAATCATCATCATCATCATCATCATCCACTTGAAAACCCTGCCCTAGTCAAATTTGGCTGATCAATTTTAGTGCCATGAGCTTAGTGTGTAGACTTCCCACTCCTGCCTTAGCAAATCCTGGGAGCTTGGCCATTCCTAATGGAACCAGATTGAAAGATGGTTCAAGCATCAAGGACCGGGTTTTGCACAAGGAAAGATGAAAAGAACCAGAACTTGAGGACGAACAAAGATCTGACCTAGATTCAAACTGCTGGGCTTAACCTCTGTTCATCCGGCAGGGCAGATCCAGCTCTCCCCTCCCTTGGTCAGTTAACACAGTCAGCAGCATGGATGACATGGACATGTTGAGGCCATATTGGTCCTGCCATCTGCATTTCCTAGCATTTTTTTCAAACATGGGGCCAGCACCACCATGGACAAGGTTGCACAGGACACACCAATTTCTATCCATGTGATCCTTTTTTTCTCAACCTGTGTGGCTGAATGCAGAATGAAAAACAAAACAGCCCTGGCAATATTGCCTTGACCATGGGTGCAAGACAGGACAGTGAACTGACTGAGTGGAGATAGATTAGCCTCAGAGCCTGATCTGCTGGGGATTAAAATTAATCTCATGAGGGTTGGTTGTCTTGATTTCCAAGCAAGCTTTCCTCTTGGATAGACCAGAAGTTTTTGTTCAATTTCTCTGCCACCAAGCACTTCTTCATACAGCAGTCCTCATTTTGCATCTTTAGGAGCCTGAATTTCTTGAGGACTTGATGGAAACTCATCCACCATGTCAAGCTTGGAGGCTGCTCTCTAGTTGCTGCAAAGGAGATCACAATGTTGTCTCTCACACCAAGTCTACAGCTACTTGTCCACGTGGCTGCCATGTTCACAGGTGGGATGAGAAGGGATGGAAGCTATATGAAATGACCAACTCATGGGAGAATAACCTCTTTTGCTAGGCAATCTTCACTCCAAGTGGTCTGCAGCCTCTCTGGTTTCTCATGAATTAAATCCCATGGGAAGGAAGGAACTCTTCCCAGGGGATTTTCTTGCATCTGGAAGTGGGGAGAACATGGGAAGCTGCAGAGGGATGAAAGATGTATAACCAGCATCAGCAAGAATAAGGTCAGCTTGAAAACATCAGCCAAACATTTAAAAGAAATTCTAAAGCATTTTTGAGCGTGAGATTTTTAAAAAAGCAGAAGTCTTTTTCATAGGACAAAGAAAATATGCTAGGAAAAATGGAAGACAGTTTGGGATCCCTAGGAACTCGGTTAGAGATACTGGTTTACCCCGCGAAGCCGACCTAATGCCGCAATGGATATATGATGGCACATGTGAAAGAGCAAGGAATTTGGGTCACTAGTGAAGCTGGAATTCAATGCCATCAATTCCAGCCCTCTGGGAACTGAATTCAACAGTAGGAGAAAGTTCTCAGGGAGCAGAGATATTCACATGGAAGAAAGAAATACTGAGATGACGACGATGACAACAGAAAAGCTACAGTACTTTGTACTCAAAGCAAAAAGGGCCCGTAGCACCTGACCTTGGCTCCTTCAATCAAATGCCTCTTTTCCTGGAATCCACTGGGCTGCAGCTGAAGAAGAAAGCCATAAGATTCCAGGGAATCTTATGCCTCTACTTTAAGAAGTTGCCAACAGGTACTGCGTGAACACCAGTGTGTGCTCCAAGGCATCTTTTCCCCTATGAATCCAAGGCAGATGATGATGATGATATAAAAATAAATGAAAATAAGTACAGCAATACATATGTCAGGAACCGCAGACAACACCATTTCCCTCCACCCACTGGTTGTTGATCTAAGAACAATTTTGGAGCATCTAGGAATAAACCTGGGAGATTCAATTCACATCCGTTTGTAGAAGATTTTGCAAAATCAGAGTCCTTCAGGAGTCCCAAACACAGCAATTTCAACATGGAACCAACACATAAGCAAGCTTCATATAACAAGAAGAAAAGACTGGGGGAATTTTCCAGTCTAAATGAAACCCTGAATAGTGAGATCAGCAGGGAGAATCCACCACTATCCTGATTTGAACAGAGAGAATTAGCTTCCTAAGTTATAGCTCTTCCTTTTGAATCAATAAAACAGATTCTGCTCTGCTTCATTTCATAGTTTCTTGCAGTATCTTTAGCCACAGGAGAAACCGAGTCCTTCAGAAAAAAAGCTCTAAAAATATTGCATTCTGGATCTAAGTGAGAGGGAGAGAGATGGGATAAGGAGAAAGGTGGAGGAAGACAACATGAGCCTGTAATGTCCTTTCAAGTGTTTTCTCAAGGATCAAGACGTATCTCAGAAACGTCCATCTTCTCAATACTTCAGAATGCTGGCATTTTGATCTGTTCAAGAGACCTGCTTTCTCCTCCTTGTGTGTTCTCCACACCACAATGTCCCTGATGCTTTGACTTTCCCATCTTTTACACACATAGCCTTAGCTGCCTTGAAAGGGCAGCAACCAGGTTTAGATACCCAGACTTTGTATCCTGCAGGATGGAGTTAAGTGTTTTCTCAAGGTCACTAAACCACCCTTTGCTTTTCTGAGGCTCATTTTCAACAGGAGCCTCTGACTTAAGTCAACCACACTAATATAATTAAGTCAATCACACTAACAACTGCAATAATATAACTTAAGAAGAATAGCAAAGATATATTTCTAGAGCAGTGTTTCTCAACCTTGGCAACTTTAAGATGTGTGTACTTCAACTCCCAGAATTCCCCAGCCAGCAGTCCACACAACTTAAAGTTGCCAAAGTTGAGAAACACTGTTCTAGAGCCAGATTCTAAGTAAAACATGATACATTGGCATTAACAGAAACCTTCTATAGTCATTTTCCCCAACCTAGTATCCTACAGATGTATTGGACTTTGGCATGACACTTGGGGGATTATGAGAATCAAAGTCTATAAAAGCCAGATCTGATTCTAAAGCAAGGGAGGTTACCAATTTGGAGGGTTCATGGAGCATGCTTGAAAGTTACAGCAAACACCCCAAAGAAATTTCCCCTCCAGTTGCCTGAAGATCCATCCACTCTTTGGCCCAAGCCTCTCTCTTTCATAACACCAGGCCCTTTATCCATGATCAACAGTTATTGGGGAAGGTAAGCCAAGCTAGTTAGCTACCAAAACGAACTAGGCACAGATATGAAATTAGGGCAGCAAAGAATCCAACAGTCAGCTTCTCCTGGTTTCGTAGATTTACAGAAGGCATGCATTCCTGTCTGTCCACCTCTGCAGGCCCCCTAGTTTTGAAAAACTGCTCAATCTGAAAAATCAAAAGAAGAGGCCTGGTGGCCCCCATGATTTCCTGCTTAAGATCATGATAGATTGTCTCACTGAATGGGAATCAGTGGAGAACATGGAAGGTTTCGGTGGATCAACTATGGTCTATGAAGTTCTGGCTCAGACTCCTGACACCTGACCAGCAGAGAACCCAACCTAAGACAGAACTATGGCCTTCTTACCAGATCAGTTCATACTGGATGGAGGAGAAAAGTATCACAAACTTACATGGCGCCGACCTTTTAATTCTGCCTTCTAAAGTCCACCAGGTAAGTTCACAACAGAGAGGAGGTGGCTGCCATGGCATCTGGGAAATCCATGTGGGATAATGTGCTTTCAGCGCTTCTGGCTGTAGGTAAGTACATCTTTTAAATCAACCACCAGCTCCAAATTCAAACAAAGTAAGCTTTCCTGCCCATTTTCTCCAAGAAAAGCAGCTCAGCGTTCCCTTTATGTAGTGTGAATGGCCTACCTAATTTAGACTGAATTATACCCTAACCTTCATTTCCCCTTTACTTCTGAGCTCCATTCAGGGGCTTCTGACTTCAGTTAATTCACTAACAATCTCAGCTGGTCCTTCTTTAGCGTATTGTCTGTTCGAGCTGCAGTTCCTATCTCTACTCCTATTCCACTCTCCAATTAACCTACTGCCGAGACGGCTTTACCTCTCTCCCTCTCCCTCTCCTTTGCCCATTCCAGCACAGCATTTTTTTGCAAAAATTCTTTTAACTCTAGGAGACCCCGTCTTATTCTCTCCACCTCAGCAGGGCTGCTCTAGGGAGGCAAAGATCACCCTAAATGTGATCTGGGTTAACAACATGGCATTTTACCTGCATTTCAGCGCTGTCAAATTCCGCGCCCCCCCCACACACAAAAAAACATGCTTGAAAATCCAGGCTCGTTTGTGTTTTCAACTTTCCACAATTATATAATTGTTAATGCATGACTAAACTCCTGTAATGGAGGGTTAAAAAAAAGATGTGAATATCCATAAAAGAAAATATGGGAACCTAACATGACGGATGGATGGACGGACAGACGGACGGACCGATGGACAGACAGATGATAGATAGAATGTCATGTTCCTAAACCAAATTTTCTTTTCTTTTTTGGATAGATCTTTTCCAAATATACTTATTTTGAGGGGAGAGTAATGAATGCTAGCAGTCATCATTCACGGCTGGCTGTTTATGCCACAACAGACCATTTTGGCAGATCATTGTTCTTTGTTGACAATGAAATTTGTCCCCGGTTTCCCTTACATCCTAGGAATCCCTTACACCTACGAATTCAGACACACATGTGAAAGGGCTGGTTCGCACAACACGCTTAATGTTGCGTGAACCAGCCAACATTCCATAAAAGATATTTGAATATTGTACACAGTGGTTTAATTTGGATTTTCCTTGATGTTCTTTAACTTTTCTTTAATTTTCTTAGTCCACAACATGGCAGCTGGACTGCTGATAGAGTTGAGTCGTTTTAGCAGTCCTGTCCTGTTGCTACAATCACTTTACGGCTGCTTACATAGAAGGACACTTTGTGTTTTGCCAAAATGGGCTTTCTGTCTCCCCCCCAATTTATGCTCCTATATACAACTGGCCCTCGTGTGAGCAATTTTGCACTCTGATCTTGGACTCCTACAAGTTATCTAGCATTTTATGAACTGCCGCCTCGAGGGCAGAAATAACAATGGGGAGATATTTGTGCCTCTTGATCCACTTCCGGAATTTTTTAAAAAAGAGTTTCTCCTTTGCAAGCAGTGGGAATAAAATATGGGGACCAGCCAGAAAAAAACAATCTAGAGTTTGCCTAAGTGGTAGATCATGGTAAGGAAGTAGAGGTTCTTGAGTTCCTTCACGCCAACAAAACCAGTTTGGGGGACTTTCCAAGATGACAATTTCTCCGAAAGCATCAGCCATGGAATTCATGGTGGAAGAGGTGGGGGCATCTGATGTCAGATTTATTTTCCAAGTTCGGAGTCCCAGGAAGCATAGGATTGCAGTTTAAATTGCCTAATCATTGTCAGAAAACAAACCATGGCATATTCAATTTCAGGCAAACAACAGCCTTCCGTTATTGATTTAAGAAAGCGCCTATGTTCCTGAGAACTTTTATAAAATGATGTACTGGTGGTATATGACACCAGCTAAATTGTCTAAATTTAGCCAGCAAGATCAATAGTTAATGAGTATTAAATTCAAATCAGTGTTGGAAGTGTGAAAAGGAAGAGGGGATTAAAAAAAAAAATTAAAAATTAAAGTTTTTTTTATTATTATTATGGAAGAGGGGACTTTTTATCATGCATGGTGGACTTGTGAAAACGAGAAAAAAAATTGGGTACAAATTCATACAATCATGCAAAAGATATTATGGATTAAGTTCATGATGAAACCAAAATGATTCTTACTGGGTTTTTTTGGACAAGGAATTAGAACAGATATATGGGAAATTAATATTGTATACGGTAATTGTGGCAAGATTATTGCATGCAAAAAGTTGGAAAAGAAATGAAATGCTTACAGTGGAAGAATGGATTATAAAATTAACTGAACTTGCAGAAATGACAAAGATGACCAGTTTGGTCAGAGAAAAAACAATAAAGAGATCTTAAAAATCAAATCTTTACGATAGCCATTGACAAGCAGAACTTTTTTTAAAGATTGGAAACCTTATATAGACTTTTTGCTGAAAGAAGAAAAAAGCACATTGATGATTTCAGGATCTGGGGGTTAAAAATGAGATGAAGAGGTTGGGGAAAAGTTTAAGGTGATAATTACTCGATGGAAAGAAGGGCAGAAGGCATAAGTGTACGTTTTTTCTTTTTTTAAAGAAATCCTTTCTTGTTTCTCTATTTCTTATTTTCTATTTTTAATGTTGCTTGTTTTGTATATTTTACTACCTTAAAATACACACACACACACACAATGTGTTCCATGCCCTTCAAGAACAAATGTAAGAAAATCCAAGTTTCTCTTTCTTTTGTAGGTTTTGTTCTTCTGCCAACTGATGTGCAAGTTATGGAATTTGTCTTCCATCAACAATCTTCTAGTCCCAAGTGGAAACTAGAACACAAACAACTATTGGACTCCTACGTACACAGCAATCACCAATTTCCAAAACAAACAATTTCCAAAATGCTCACCATCCTAACAAATCAAATCAGGAAAACAAGTTATTTTTGAAAACAGAGTAAGGCAGGACAGGCTAACTATTTTTGGACACAGTTTCTTCAAATATATCTGGAGAATATTTCAAATTGGGCTCCTAGGGGGAATTAAACATCCACCCAGTAAAAGTCTCAACTTCAGCTATGTAGTCATCTTGATTGCTCAGAATCTCTGACTCATACTAGGTAAGCCTTTGGTGAAATCATCGGTGAAGATATTCACTCCTGAGGGTACTACATACACTTCCCAGATGTCTCAGCCAGCAAGATCAATATTTAATGAAGCTGGAAGCCACAGTTTATCATCATCTGGTCTAAAAGGTCCTTAGTAGTATTGGTATATTGATGAAAAATTCTGAATTTGTATTCATTTGACAAACCCAGCTCTTCAAGAAGCTCCAGAGAAAAGTTCACTAGAGGCAGCTGGGTCATTCATTTGGGTGAGTTATCAAATGTTAAATAGTTTAATTCTGGGAACCAACCAAGACAGAACTGATTCAGGTTCAGATTTTACAACCAAGAGAATCTGTATCGCCCCGTCTGGCCCACGGCAAAATGGGTGAGATGCTGTAGTAACACAACACCCACATTTTTAGGTTAACTGCTGTGAGCACCGAAAGCTTCTGACAGCTTCTTAGAGTGTAACGTGTGAGTTTTATATAGCCTCAGTTGGATCTCCACAGTAGTGCATTTTCTGAGGATGAACTGGAGTCACCCCAAACTTCAAAGGAAGAACAAGGAAGACAGATGACCAAATTCCAAATTTGTAAGAAGCAGATAAAGAAGAAGCAGAAGCAGAACAAGTATCAAATAGTTTCTTTGGAAAAGGCCTTCCATTCTGGGGATGTGGAGATCAGAATCTCCCACAGGATGGAAACATTCAACTGGGCTTTGAACATCCCTAGATCCCACAGTCTGCCTTCTGTGGAGCTCTCCCAGGTCCTGAAAACCCTGATCCTACTTTCCTTCCCAGTTAGCTAGGATCAGTTTTCTGAGTCTGTAAGTTAGCCCTCACCTGGATCTAGGGTTAGCATAACCCTAATCATCATGAATGCCCGGGCACCCAAAGGAAATAAAAAAAGCCCCTTGAGAAACCTTGACAATAAACCAGGGTGTGCTTTGATGTTTGTATAGTCAAAATAACTCAGTTCATCCCTGTGCTTATCTGCCAGATTCACACATCATACTAAACCTGCAAGATGCTGGGTTCGTTACAAGGCTAAGCCATAGTTTAAAAATCCCAATGACTAAGTACACACATCATCGAAAGTAACCTGGGATTTCACCCTCCGAAGTCAAAGGCCTGCCTCTGGCATTAGAGTGGAGAAGCACATTTTTACAATCTAGAAATCCCAACCTACCCCGTCTATCATCCCTCAAACAAAGTAAGGTGGAGGGGGGAAAATAGAAACAGGGATAACAAAAGTGTAACAGCGGTTTATTCTGTCGCCCTCCTTTTGTGTAGATTGGCTTAGAACCAAGCGACCATAATAATGGTGTAGTTTTCTGAAAGTGGTTTTTCAAAACCAAGCACTAAGAAAGTCAATATGGTGCACGCTACCCATTTGTTTTGATTTATCTCGCTAACTTCAATTGACAGTTAATTCATCAGAGGAGGAAAACGCCGGTCGAGAGAAAACACAAATCAAGAAAGATGAAGGAACAGGCTCGAAAATGTAATGCTGATAATACAGTTAATAAACTAAAAAGCACATTATCGCCTGAACTCCATCTGCAGTTTTACTGATTATAAATTAAGAGCATATCAATTTTTATAAACCATGCCGAAACGCAACGAACCCATAGGAAGGACAGTGATCTGTATGGGCTTAAATGCATCTGCTCAGGCCAATGGATGTGAAGGAGAATGAGAGGTGAACAATTTTAAATACCTAACACAGAGATCATCTCTTTGGGCGCAATTGCCAGATGGAGAGCAATTGAATTTATTTTTATTTTTTTAAAAAAACACCCACAAAAGAAACCGAAGCACAAATAGGAACTGAAGTTATTCACACTTCCTGGAAGTTAAGATGCAGTTCTTAGGCCAAAAGCATGTGACAATTGATTTTGAAATGCGTATGTTAAAGAAAATGTATTTACAAAAGAGAGAAAATAGATTTTAAAATATGCATCGAAAAGGAACATTTTAGTGCAAAATTTCATGTAGCTTTTTTTTTTTTTTTTTACTGACAGACTCTAAGCGCAGAACAGACTTAAATGCAAAATGGTAGAGGCTGGAAAAGAGTGATTTGTCCATATTTAATCTTTAGCAATGAAGTTCAAGGCAAAATACTCAGTTCTAACAGGCTAATATTCCTGTATTGCAGGAGGGAGATTTTTGCTGCCTATAAATATTTATTTATGTACAAAACATATGCACTGGACAACTGCTTAACTTAGGACTATTTTTTTAAAAATCTGCAGTGCCATATTTTCCTTTTGCCCCATCAGACATACTTTAGTGGGGACACAGAACAGAAGCTTTTTGGTGGTTCTTCCCCAAATCTGGAAATCTCTGTTGAAAGACTCAACTAGGCTGCACTGTCTTAAATCAATGTTAGTTGCTGGGATGAAATGGAGAGAATGTCGTTTACCGCTTTTTTAAAAGAAAACAATTTAATTATGTTATGAAGTGTTATTCATTCACTTTTTATACTTATTTAGCTACCTTGAATGGTATTCATTGGCAGAAATGTGGAATAGAAACCCCAGTACCAAACATTTAAAAAAGAGCGCTCGTTTTAAGACATGCAATTTATTTTTTTCTCTCAGGAAATGCAGTTCCAAACAGGCTTCCCACCCCCCATTATTACATATTTTAAAATGTACTGCCATAATTTGAGCCTAGAAATATAGCAGAGCATCAGTAAAGTGTGGAAGCCAATAAATCCGTAAGTTCTAATTCACAAAAAAGTTAATTCATAGGGGGATTTCCAGGAACAGATTTTTCTCATACACTTAAACCTGCATCCAACTCCGGCTTGGGAACTTCAGTCTTGGGAACTGTCAACTCATGCGAACACAGTTGAAGAATCCTATAAAATCTGGCATGGGAAATCTGACTCAACTGGTTGGATTGATGCTACCAACGTTCCTCAACAGCTGTCTTCTCTGGGGCTGACAGAAGTTGGGGCCCCACCAAAAACTGCCCTCTTTTGTAAGATCTTAGCATCGGTATGGTTCTGCTGCATCTTTGTGGGACTGCTCTGTGGATGCTGAATCCAAACAAGGAGGAGGAGGAGGAGGAGGAGGAGGAGGAGGAGAAGGAGAAGGAGAAGGAGAAGGAGAAGGAGAAGGAGAAGGAGAAGGAGAAGGAGAAGGAGAGTGTTAGAGCAAAATACAAATACTCACACTAAATAGGATAGGTGATATTTGTGCGAGGTCCAGTTTCCTGGGAAACGGGCAGAGAGGAGCTTAGCTTTTGAGTGAACTGTAGCTGTGCTTAGATTTTAATGACCATGGAGGATTTTAACAAAACAATGTCAGCGAGTCCAGGGACTCTAGAGAATACTGCAACTTCCTTGGGGCAGATTTTTATTTGCTTACTAGTGTGTGTGTGTGTGTGTGTGTGTGAGAGAGAGAGAGAGAGAGAGAGAGAGAGAGACAACAAAGGTCATAGGAATCACAACGTTACCCCCCAAACTGCAATTTTTATGTGGCCTTACCCTCTCTGAACTTGTTGGAGGTCGAGCCAGACCTCCACCTGGTTCTGTGAGTTCAAATCATAGAAGAGAATGAAAATTGCATGGGTTGGAAGGGACCTGATAAGACATATATTCCTGTCCATTCAGCCATCATCCAGGTGGTCATCCATCCTCACCTGAAAACCTCTAAAATCACTGAACAGAAAAGAAAAAATCTCCTCCTATTCAGCTAGAATCTCCTTTCTTTTCATTTCAACCCACTGATCTTTGTCTTGCTCTTGGCTCAATAGGGTCCATGTCTTCCTGCATGGGATGGCTTCTTAGATATTTCTTGAATGCTATCCTGTTTATGATATGGATACAATGCTTCTGTTTATGGAGCACAAATCATATATTACTTGGTGGACTCAGTGAGAGCCACACGTCATTTAGCTAGTTAGAGCCTTTATCTCCCTCCCTCCCTCCCTCCCTCCCTCCCTCCAAGAAATCTTAGCACTGGGAATGGGAAATTTATTAGAGAATTTCTGGCCCATTATATGGTTTGTATAGGGTAGATTGGAACCACGGGTTCTACTTTGTTTTCTCTAGAACTCTGAAATCCACATTAATCAAAGCAAGGTAGATGTATGTATATGGAATCAACCTTGTATGATTCCTATCCTGCCTTTCATCCAGGAATTCAAGATACCTTATACGGGGATATTCTTTCATTGGATCCCTAACCTAACTAGGTTAGGCTGGAAGAGAATAAATGAGGCAAAATCATCTGGTGAGCTTTCAAAGCTGAAAGTAGAGCCTACTGGGCTTGTTGCAAGGCATGGACCTCTTACAAGATGTAGAAGAGCTGTAGTACCTGGGCTACCAGGAGTAGGCATATAGGCTCAGTGCTATAGTATGATATTCCAGGAAGTGCTGTGCAACGATTTTGGGTGGTGCTCAAGAGTGGGTTGAGACTATTGTGAAAGCCATTGCTGGGGACACAAAGGCTGTCAAATGAGAGCAAGATCAGATGGTGATCTAGCTTTAGATGCTCCAGCATGGTTCACATACACACACACCTCCAACTAGATCACTGTCAGAATGCAGTCCTGTTGGGCTGGACAAACTATCAGCCAACTTTCCAGACACAGCAAGATCCTGTCTGATATCAGGAGCCCTATCAGAACACAGTCCAACAGTTTGATTTCATTCATGGGGGAGGCCCACAAGCTTATTATTTTAGAGGATCATGGTACCACAGAGATGAGGATACCACTCTTTTATACTGTTTGTAAGCATGTTAGGAGCACTATTATTCTGAAAGGCTGGATAGATAAAATTCCTAATCATAATCATCAATGATATACACAGTTACTACTGAAAGGAGAGAAGTCATAGGAAACCTGCAGCTTCCAAATAAGGCTCTTAGGAGAACTATATACAAACATTCAGAGTTGCCTGTCCTCTTCTAAAGATATTCCCCAACTTGCACCCAATTGTGGGTAACCACCTTTTTTTTTTCCCCTGGGTCCCCATACATTGCCTTCATCTGGTCTCCAGGCAGGGAATCAGTGGTTTCAGTTGTCTTCAGCTATACTGGTGTTGAGAGCCAGTTTGGTGGTGTGGTTAAAGCACCAAGCTGGAAACTGGGAGACCAGGAGTTCTAGTCCGACCTTAGGCACGAAGCCAGCTGGATGACCTTGGGCCAATCCCTCTCTCTCAGCCCTAGGAAGAAGGTAGTGGCAAACCACTTCTGAAAATCTTGCCAAGAAAACTGCAGGGCCTAGTCCAGCAGTCACCAGGGGTCAAGACTGACTCAAAGGCACCAAAACAAAAATAAAAAAACCCAGATGTTCAGGTTGCATTTTCTCCCATATTCCACATGGGCAGACCCAGATTTGGCCCAACCTGTTGACTTTATCACCCATTACTTTAGAGGGAAGTCACGGGAGAAGAGGCAGGAGAGCGATCAAAAATGAAGGCAGCCAATTACCCGCTGGTGTCGTTTTCTACTGACTCATTCCAGTGGTCTTTTTGAAAAATACTGAATACTGAATTTCCAAGAAGATGTTGAGCTGGCAGAGGAGAACTCTGCGAGCCTTTTATTCTGACTTCCTCTGAGAGGTAATTCAGAACATCTCCCAGCCTAGCGACTTTTAAAGCCCTCAAGAGTGTCATGGAAACAAGGAGAGAGGTTGTATTTTGTAAAAAACTGCTATTATATAGACATGAGCCATCTCCCCACTTGCGGCTAACCACAACACAACCATGACCCAACAACCTCTTTTTTCTGTTCTGTCCCCATGACATTGGCAGCATCTCATCCCCAGCTTAGAAGTGAAACAATCTGAATAACACAGAGGCACTAAAAAAAATCCTTTCAGTTTTACTTGATATTTTTAGACAACTGGGGAGTGAGAAACCCTTACTAATCTTCTGCAAACCACCAGGTTATTTACCAGTAAGTCTACACTCAAACCATGCCTGAGAAATGAATTATAAGAACTCTGAGACTCAGTCAGGCCAAGGGCTTATCTAGACCTATCTTATGGGCCTTATAGAGGCCAACAAAGTGCATTTAGAAAACTCCCAAGCCCCCAACAGCTGGTATTCATGGCCTACAAGCATTAAGATGAGGAACCACTGAGAGGCTGATCTTCCATGAATTTATCCACTCCCCTTTTATAATCATCTATGGCCGTGAACTGCCTTATTTATATTTCTTGCAAAGAAGCTCTTCTTTTTGGCCCTAAATCTCCTTGTATTTAGCTCCAGCAAATGAGCCCAAGGTGGATGACCTCAGTTGTAGTGGCGATGGGGGCACTGTTGCAAGACCTGAAGGACCAGTTAGGGACAGATCATCAGGGAGAAAATCTATCTCTGTGGTTGTTTAGAGTTGACACCAGCTTGATGGCACACAATCAATCAATCAATCAGATGATCCCAAGTTCCAGTTCTACTAAATGGACCTATTTGTTAAGACCAGTGTGTTATCTTCTTTATCAACACATTACCATTCATCTCAATTACCCCACCTCTTGGTGATCACTACACAAAAAATAATGAAGCCTTTTTATCCATAAGAATTCCATGCTCTGAATTGCCCTGGACTATCCAAGAGCCATCCTAACTCTTAAGCTAATCCACCAGATGTTCCTAGTCAATCTGGACTGAGGACAGCCATAATTTGCCCTTTTATTGCCCGACTAGAGTTCCCCCAGTGTGTTATCGATGTATTTCGACTACCTGGAAGTTGAAAAATCTGAATGCTCGCTTGGATAGCTGAAAGAGGACAGGACGGCTCTCTATGATGCTCAGCACGTTGGGCTAATTTTGGCTGCTGGGTCATAAGATGCGCTGGCCTGTCCCTTTCAAGAGCTTTGAGCAGATAAGGAAAAACGGGTGTTATCGCAAATACCTTGACCATTTTTGTGGCTAAGTCAGGGAAAGGGAGGGTGAGCAAATGCCACCTCTTTGTGCTTTTGTTCCAAAGATGCATCTCATTTCTTTCTCCTGGCTTGACCTTGGCTTCCCAAGTTTAAAGGCAGTTTGGTCATTTACATCTTACATCTCAGTAAATCCAAAAGGTGTCTTATTGAAAGGGGAACGAGGGATGAGGAGGAGGGGAGACGCCAAGCAACTTAATCCCCCTTGTTCATTCATGCCATCTGTAATGTTCTTTGAGGCCTTTGGTGAGATTCTAGCTTGAAATGAAGGCTGATAAATTAGTCTGGGGAGAATCAAGGCAGATTCGGCTTGTAAAAGGTCACACAGCAACTTTGTTCTGGGTGAGGGTTTATCTTGGCTGCAGCTGCGACAGACAATGGCCGAGACCTAAATGGCAGAAATTTTAAGCTCTGTCTCGTGAAATGACTGTGCTGATAAGGTAGAATGGACCTTAGTAAGATCTAAGAGGGGAAAAAAAGGGGGAGAGGTGTGGAAGAATTGGAAAAAGCAGGTATTTTTCTAACTTGAATGAATGGAGAGGACACAATAACATGTGCAATTAAACCAAAGGTTTTCTTTACCCAGGTATTATCTCCAAGGGAAGAAACACTGCTAGCTAATCAGGTGAAGAAAAACAAAAAGGAAAGGAAAGGAAAAAGAAGGAAGTTAAGCCTCTTCTTTTTGCAGAAGAACTAGCTTGCACCCTAATCCAGCTGTTTGCTCAGAGCAAGGACAAGTTCGCAAAAATACTAGCCAAACGGCAAAACGCTATGGCATCACTGGCCACACGTGTACTGTAGATTTTCTTTCATAGTCAAACTGCTATGGATTTGTCTTTTCAGGAGGGAGAGTTGGGGGAAAGCACCTGGGAAATTCTGAAAGAAGACACAGGAAGGAAGGCTGGAAGGCAGGAAGGCAGGAAGGAGACATAGGGAGGGAGGGAGGGAGGGAGGGAAGGAAGGAAGGAAGGAAGGAAGGAGACATAGAAAGAGGAAGGAAGGAAGGAAGGAAGGAAGGAAGGAAGGAAGGAAGGAAGGAAGGAAGGAAGGAAGGAAGGAAGGGGGAGGGAGGGGAGGGGAGGGGAGGGGAGGGGAGGGGAGGAAGGTCAGTCTGGATATCAATGTCCCCTTCCAATTCTCTCACCATTTTTACTGGCACAGAAATAGGTGGGCAATTCTGTTTTTCTCCCACCCCTTGACCCTGAAGTATTGCAAATACTGTTGCTTTTCCTCCTTCTGCACTTGGGGGTGTTGTTGGGGGGGAAATCCTGCCCAGCCCAAAGTAATAGAATAATCCAGACTGTTCGGAAAAAGAAAACAAAATCCACTAAGTGGCTTTCAGCCTTAGGTTTGATTTGGCGAGGAGCACTGCGCACATGGGCGTGTTGCCACCCCCATGTCCAAATCTGAAATGTCTCCACCAAGTGAATTCCAGTTAAAAGATTTGTGGAGGGAAGGGAAGGAAGCCTTTCCCTCCTTCAAAAGGGTCTTGATTTAAAAAAAAAAAAACAGAAGGAAAACCTGCAGAGACAATTGTGCTAGCAAGAGAGGCAGGAAAAAGATGGTTTGATGGTTATCAGTCTGAATATTAATAAGCCTAACCAGGTTCAGGGTGTTTCTCATCTGCTTGTTCTTCTGAGAATGGTAAGGAGAGAAAGTCAGGAAGTTATGGAGGGAGGGAGCTTTTGTCACGAATTGATGACTAAGGAAACAGAAGAGATCGGAGTATTTGTCAGCATCCTAGTGGGTTAAAACTACAAGAAAAGAGGTTCAGGCTAAACCTCAGGAGGAACTTTCTGACTGTGTGAGCTGCCAGCCGGTGGAACAGGCTGCCACATGAAATATGAGTTCTTCTGTAAACAGGCTGGATGGCAGATCTGGCTCTGAGTTGGACTAACGACTTCTAATGTCTCTCCCAACTCAACGCTTCCAAGATCACCAGTGTGGGAGAATAAGGATGTTACGAGAATCATTCAGTTTCTTTTAAAAAGATGAGGATGGTTGAAGCTTCTTGGGGCGAACCTCAGCTTCGAATGACAATGGGGACATGGCCTGTCTCTGGCAGGTAGTTGGGCCACCCCATCAGCAGAAGAATTTGCGGGATTCTCCTTGGTGAGAAGAGACCGCACTCTTCACTTTCCTGCTGTGATGGTGGATGCAGAGTTGTGCAGGAAAAATTCTTCCGCAACCCAGTTCTCGTTAAATTTGATCAGAAAAGATTTGCTTTCATGTTTTTCTGGCCGGCCCCCAACCCTTTTGTTCAGCCGTTTCCTCCAATGGGTTTCTTCAGTTTGGGAGATGTCGACAACCAGGGATGGAAAGATGGAAGAGAAAACCGCAGGGCCAAAAATATGCTCCACCTCCCACAAGAAAGATAATCCAAAATGCTACCAAGAAAAAGCTGAAAGAAATGCTCTGAAAATAAAGTAGGAAAACAGAGGCCTTTTTTACAGGATAGAAAACCTCTGTGCAATCGCAAAGCAGATGTTAATATAGCAACGACTCAAAGGTCAGGTCTTGAGAACTCTACGGTTGAACAAGGTGGGGAGGCAATCACATCTCACAGAATTAACATTTCCTCAACCTATGTAGTCACCCCTCCAATCCATCAGCCACTACCGCCATTTCTAGCGTGAAATGCCCTGGACATCCATCAAAAGCTCTTGGCACCCATAGGTGTGGCATGGGAAAGAAAACCTTGTAGACTCATAGAACTGTGGGGTTGGAAGGGAGGACAAGGATCACCTAGTCCAACCCTTCGCATTGCAGAGGACAACCAGTTAAACTATCCTTAAGAGATGGCTGTCCAGCCTCTTCTTCAAATCTCCAGAGATGGAGAAGCCATCATCTCTGTAGGTACAGTCCTTATCATCAGAACATGTTTCCTGATATTCAAACAAACACTAGGTACCTGCAATTTATAATTTATAGTTCTTGTTTCTGCGACTATGAAAAGTCCTTCTTCCCATGGTCCCTAAGGCACCCTTTTATATACCTGAGCACTGACATCATGCCTTCCTTCCGTCTTTGTTTCTCCAGACTGAACATCCCAAGTTCCTTCAGCCTGTCCTCATAGGGCAGATCCTCAAATCGCTGCACCATCTTTGTCGCCCTCCTCTGAAAACCATAAATTATGGCTCTCCTTTTTCACAACAACTGCAACAAATTCTAGTATAACCCAGGGTTCCCTCTCACCTGGATTTTTCAAGGAGGTGAAACAAGTATAAGAACCAATGGAGGTCTGGGTAGAAGACTGGAATGCTGTCATTCCTATTCATAGGAATGATCTGATAGCATGCCAGCACAAGAATGAAATAAGATAGGCCCTGTCTTCTCACAGTGCTTCCCCAAAGAGAGAAAAAGGCCATTTTTCAAGCCTGTGGTCACAAGCACACTATTCTTGGTTCTCCCTCTTGTCCCCTCCTCAATTTGTTTTTAGTAGAGATGATAAAATACCAGTTCAGAGGCTGGTATTCATGGATGTCTCTCTAAAGCGAAAAGAAAACATTATTTCCTATTTCTGCTTGTGAATCAGAATGTTCTATTTTAAGGGAAAGGCCCTCCACCGGATTACAGATGAATTATTACCCCTTATGGAAATAAATGGAGAAATATCGCAGTGATATTCTCAGTCATACTTTTGCTTGCTGTCTGCAGTCCCCCCCCCCTCCCCACCACAATTCCTTATATACCCATGTTTCCAACCCATTCCTAACATAGCTTTGGCAAAGTTGGGCTAAAAGTGACCTCATGGCCTTTCTTCCTGATAGAACATCAGAAACGGAGACAGCAGCCACTAACTTCTGCTTTGGGCTATTTGGACAATGTTTTACATGCTCTGATCTAGAATAAAAGGGGAAAAAATAATCATTAATTCCACTGTAGTTGGGAAAGGAGTGATGGGAAGGAAATCACATCGCACTGCAAACCTTAGATGGGTGTTTTTCAACCTTGGCAACTTTAAGATGTGTGGACTTCAACTCCCAGAATTCCCCAGCCAGCAACAACAAATAGATTTTTTTTTAATAACCTGAAAGGTAGCTGGGCTATATTTTTTTAACTGACAATGGTAACCCTTCCCCTTTCTGATTTTAGGAACCCAGTTTTAATTGGGTTATTGTTCAAGTGTTCTGTTCTGTTAATCAATTGGGGGGCCTTTATTAAGGTCAAAACTTTCTGTGAAAGTGTTTAATTAACAGAGGGAGACCCATATCAGCTTCTCAATTTACTTTCCAGAGGGCAGAAGCCCCCAGATTGAACCATTTACAAACATCCATTAATGTTCCATTTTCCAAAAGTGGAGGTGGCTCACCTCAAATGCCAGGAAATAGCTTAAAAAACAACAGCAACGACAACAAAAAACCAGATTTTCTGCCAATTTTTTTTTTTTATTAAAAAAAATGCTGGCAAGAATGAGCTGGAGTTGTTCATTTTCTCCAATATTTGAGGCCATTTTCCCCTGTCTTAATGCCCCGGTTATATGTTCAAAGTCCCCTTCAAAGGTGAGGAAGGAAAACTAGTAGGAAAGATAAATTGAAATAAGGATTGGGGAGAAATCAATAGTGAGTCTACACACTTAGGTGAAATAGCAAGGTACCCTGCTGATTCCTTGGAGGCTAAAAGTAATGTGACAATGTGCTTTTCCCCCCCTTTCTGATGGGAAACTGCCTAGGTTTAGGGCTAATATTTCTCTCCAGGACTCTGTATTCCAGCGGCCTCTTCATTAGCCAAATAAACAATACTCATATTATTTACCCGACACACTGATCTTTCTGCATGTGGATCTGCGTGCGCTCTGATGGGTTTTTCCTGCTTTAGGTTTTGTTTTCAAAAGTCCCCAGGGCAATGAAGGGAACACACAGGGTGATTTATTTCGGGGTGCCGTGACTTGGACGTGTCAGCAAGCAAGGGAGTAATAGGCTCGAAAAAAATTGACTTTGGAGAAATGCAATCCCATCACGCAAGAGACTGGGGAAGTTTTTTTTGGTTGTTTTTGGTTTTGAGGGGGGGTTACCATTTGGATGGAGTTTTCTTTGCAAGGAAAAGAAAGTTTCAGAGGAAGCCACGGAGGAACGTGGACGATGCCAAAATGAACTGCTGCTATTTGCACCTTGCAAGCGTTATAAAAGACTGCGTCCGAGTTCATTTTCAAACACCCCCACTGATGGAAAAGGCATTCGAGATAAAGCCGTGTTTTAAAGTATATATTTAAATGGGTAATTGAATGTATTAATTGTGCATTAAATGTTAGAGAAAGGGAAGAGGGGGCAGAACAGCCAAGAGAAACAGACTAAGGCAATTTTCCTCAATGGTGCATCATGATTACACTTTTCCAGAAAGCTTTGGCCAGGCTGGCTGGGAATTTGAGGAGACAATCGACTGGCCAAGCTGGATGGAGTTTGTAAGCCATGAGCTCCTGACCGGAGAGCAAGGCCCACTGACCTCTGTGGGGCTTACTTCTGAGTAGCTGTATAAAAGACTGTAGAGATTTGACAATGCTTCCAACACCAGGGCCAAATCCAGCTTCTCGCAAACACGGACGGAAGGCTACTGGTGGGGAGAAACTGGTTTCCAACTTGCATCTGTCCAAGCATTGGGCGAACAGAACGTCGGAAACGTTCAGCGTTGGCCTCCTGGCATTTTGATGGATTGATTGTTTGTTGAAATGCAAAACCACCTTGTTCCAAAGGAAAGAGAAGCCTTTGTCTTCACCTTCACCTTCACCAATCCCACTTGGACCCCGTTTTTAGAAAATAAAACAAGTGGAAGGGGGTTTAGTCCAGGAATTTGCTTCTAAGTGTGCCCACCTGCTCTTTAAGAAAGCAAAAGAGCATTGAGACGACTAGGGAGCATTGGTGTGTGTGTGCGGGTGTGTGTGTGTGTGTGTGTGTGTGTGTGTGAGACACAGAGCAAGCTCATTTGTTGTCTTTTAATAAATTAATGCTTTATGACTGGCCTTGCCCGGTGCAGTAAGTATGTTGTGGATAGGCATCGCTCCTCATGGGAACCATTTTATGAGAGTGCACTCCAATTTCCAAATACTCTGGCTAGCCCCAAAAGTTTGCTTAGCTTTTCTTGTGTCCCGGGTGACTATCCTATGAAGGAGGAACGAGCAGCATACAGAGACTCCACTTCTTATTTTTGAAAGGTAAATATTTTCGGAGAGGGAGAAATATATATATTAATGTGCCAAGTATCAGATTCCATGTTGATCTCTGCCCAGATGAATTCTAATAAAACGCTTGCATATGAACCGAAAAAAGAAAGAAGTCCTAGGTTTTCCAGCTATGCCTCCTCCCTTTACATCCCCAACTGACATGTTGAGTTCCTTTAGGGATGTTTTCCTTCGTCCCACAAGGTGTTTCCGTAAAGCTCATAAAAAGACACGTTGCTTGTGCAAATCCAGGGCCCAGAATGTTCAAGATTTAAGAGAAGGTGAAAGGAGAGAGCAACAGGAAGGACAGATGTTTCCATCAGCAACTCTGAAGTGGTGCTAGTCAAGCATTCCAAAAATTAGAGATTCCCTGCCAAAGTATGACCAAGCAGCCAGAACTTCTGAGGTATCTTTGTTCAATGCAGGGTTGAGAGATTTGGCCAAAGGATCTCATCCAAGTTCTGGAGGAAAAACATTTTGATTGAGTTTATCTAACTTACTCGTCTAGCCAATCATCTCTTCACTCAAGGGGGACAGGCAAAACTTTAGGATTGGTTAGAAATCACAAATTAAGGATAGAAGAACCACAGAATAATCAAGGTCAGAAGGCACACCAAAAAGTGGAAATAAAGAACAAGTCAGGAGTATATAACAAAAACACACGTCTAGAAATTCAAGATACATCACAGCTCAGAGGGCTTTAAGGACATTTCTTATTTTACCAAAGTTTCACTGTTGCTAGAAGAAAATGGAATCCAGTCAATTTCCTGAATCCATTCAAATGCAGCTGCATCTACTTTCCAAACCAAACCAAGGATTTTGCCACTTGCATAAGCTAAAATTTATCTGACTGCCTGAAGCCAGACAGAGTCTGAGCAGCTTACAAAGTTGGCGTATTTAAAACAGGACGTAACATCAGAATAAAATGATTAAAATGGTCACTAAAGATAGAAAGCTAAAAAAAAATCATGGAATTGTAGAAAGTGGCATCACTAAATAAAACTGATCCTCAGAGACCCTCAGGAAGAGCCACATTTTTCTGTTTCTCGAAGGCCATGAAGGGGAGGCCCATCCATCTTTGAGGGGCAAGCTATTCCACAGGAGAAGAGTTGTACTAAGAATGCCCACCATTAAGACCCCTTATGCTGTACCTTCCAGTAGATGGGCACCCTCAGCAGGT
Organism: Liasis olivaceus; assembly: GCA_030867105.1. Classification (NCBI taxonomy): domain Eukaryota; kingdom Metazoa; phylum Chordata; class Lepidosauria; order Squamata; family Pythonidae; genus Liasis; species Liasis olivaceus. The sequence goes on from CM061356.1 coordinate 4,735,968, forward strand.
CCCCATCCTTGGTTGTGTGAGTAGGATGGGCAGGAACTATTGGGAAAAAACAGTCCCTTAAATACCCGGACCCAGGCCATATTAATATCTAGATATCTATATATTGCAGTAGAGATATAACATGGCAGGACCATAACTGAGCATGCATGCTCCTGCGTGATGGACCAGCTGAAGTTTCTGGGTGACCCATGTAGAGCAAAGTACAGTAATCTAATGAAGAGATAACAACAGCATGACTGTCTTCAGTGCCTCCTGTTCTGGGTAGGGCCACAGCTGGTGCACAAGGTGAAGTTGGGCAAAAGCCCACATATTCCACCTGGGTGTGCCAATGTGCTAAGCCATAAACAATGGCTGGGGTATGAGCAGCTCTCTAAAGCTAGTTAACAATACTATGTTTTAATGAGAAGTATGAAACCAGCTAGTGATTCTACCATGAAAGCACTAAAATGCTAAGTTGGATGTTATGAGAGCTGACTTTCCTTATATATGGAAGACAAGCTGGTCTTTTATTTGATTGACTGGTTCATGTTTTTAATGCTATCATTGATCAGATTTAGTGTAGCCTTGTTTATTAGTATTATCTGTAGGATGTCTGAGTGGGCAAATGTTCTACAAAGGAAGATAATGTAAAGATCCTTCAGCTTCATGATTCTGTCCACTGTTCTTGACCACAAGTTCTCCTCAAATCTCCCTTGCTTTCATTGCCTGGAAGGTGTGGTCAGAGGTGGTGACTAGAAATCATCTCATCAGTAATGGCCCCTTGGAAGCAGGCTGCTCTTCTCTAAGAGACCTTCTGAACACTATTTCTGAAGTCTTTTTGTTATGAAGCCAAGATCATCCATTTGGGCATTCCAATGGTTTCAGTAGCTGACTCTAAGTCTACTTTTCAAACAGGTCCTCCAACATGCATTCTTCCAAATGACAATTGTCACTTGTCCCACTTGGGCAATAGTAGTGCTAGACTACAGGAGTTGTGGTCAAAATACTGGGAGGGCACCAGGCTGGGGCCATACAGGAAACAAACACCATTGTTTGCCGCACCATGGAAAGCTCCATATGAAGGGCTAGCCTGAAAGAAGGTGAAGGTGACTTAAGGTGCTATTAGTTAAGCCCACCTGAGGTCTAGCCAGGAAAGGGTGAATCCTTGAAAACCATGATTTCAACAATGTTCCCTCTAGTATAATGGAATTCTTGACTTTGGCTTGATGAAAGCCATTTGTGAAACCCCTGGCTTGGATTCCATTGGCTTTCTCTATCTGCCTCTGATACAATACACAGAATTCACAAGACCAGACCCTTTCATATCTAGGATGGATCTTTGCTAAGTTTATGGAGGCATCCAAAGTAAGGTGTTTATGCATCATAACCTTTAAGATGTGGAAAAACTCTAGCTAGCTGGTCTACGCAAATTGGATGTGAACTGATTTAAATCATTTGTTCAGTTCAGATTCTTGGGTTGACCAAACTGGAATCATCAGTTCATCAGTCAATCCAACTTGCTTCAGATATCTGAATCAATTTAAAGCCAATAATCCAACCTGGGCCAGTTCAGTTCTATGGTTCTATCAGATGCTAAAAATGTATGCACAGATGCATGAAAGGCACCCAAATTGGTCCAAATTGAAACTATTTGGAAATGTCCGTCTTGATTCAGCAATTTGAATTGAATCATCATTTTGATTCAGAAACCCAATTTGATTTGGGGAGTCTATCAAATAGCCATCAAATCTTTAAATTGAATACTTGCACAGCCCAATGCACCTAATGTTTGGCTCACCAATAAATCAGTTAGACATTTAAAATGTTGCTGAACTCATTGACTTTTCTACAGCAACAGGCTAACATGGTCATTGTGCAGGAATCTGTCCCTATGGGAAGCATCACTTTTCTCCAGATGAAGAGGAAGTTCTCCAACCTTCTAGCGATGTCAGAATGTGCTATCCAGCAAGGGAGCTGTTACAGTGACAACAGGAAGAGAAGTCTAAAAATGGAGTAAGTCATACAAGCAGGAGGTGTGAGAGGATATGTTTTCCATATAGATGCTTTTACAACCCTCAGAGAAGGAAAGCTTCACCGGCAGCAGACTTGGATTCAGCAATGTAGTTTGAAGGCAACTGGCTCAAATCTACAAGTCAAAGCCAGTTTTGGAATCAAGTTGTCCACTTGGATCAAATCACCAGATCAAAAGAATTTGGGAAATTAAATCAACCAGTCTGATGCTCTGAGTCAAATGCTAAATCCATTTTCCAAAATAATTTTGAGCAGTTGAATGTGGTGGAGTTGACGACTCTAATCAAATCAGCCTGTTCACACTTATTACTAAAAAGCCGTCAGGAATGTCTCTAATCTTGCAGCTAAAATACAGATACCACCAAAGTAGGCAAGAACATATCCATGCAGATTAGCTAAGATATACAGACGTGCCACCTGTAGAATATGGATAGGCAATAATCAAAGCTGCCTTACAGTAGCCCTACTTCAAGGCAAGACTGCCTTTTCTTTGAGGTTCCTCAGCTTCTTGCTGGAGAAACACCAGTCCTTTAAAAAAAAAAAAAAGAAAGACTTGCAATTAAATCATAGAACTGTGGGGTTGGAAGGAATCATGAGGATCAGCTAGTCATAGTTTTTCCTGCACGTCGCAGAAATGAAATCATCTGTGAGAGAGGCAATCCAGCCTCTTCTTAAAATCTCCAGAGATGGAAACCCCACTCCATCTATAGGTAGACTGCTTTGCTGTTGTACAGATCTTACCATTGGGAAATGTTTCCTAATATTGAGACAAAATGTAGATATTGGCAGTGTGTACCTGTTCATTGTGGTCTGTGGGCCATGGAAACAAGGGATCCTTTTATGTATCTGGGCCCTAAAATCATGTTACCTCTCTGTCCTCTTTTCTTAGACTGAACACCCCAAGTTCATTCAGCCTGTCATCTGAATGCAGGTCCTCAAGTCCGTGTGTTGCCTTTGCTGTTGTCCTGTAAACATGTCCAAATTGATCTCTTGTGCACCCTTCTGGGTAATGCTTCCACTTTTGCCTTCAAAGGCCACACTGTGTGCTCAGGCATAGTAAGGAATGATCTAGGAGTCAGCTTTTTCAGTGTTAGCCCCTCCCTTGAAGTTGGAAAGACCTCTCTGAGAATAGTCTGGTTCAGTGTTTCTCAACCTTAGCAACTTTAAGATGTGTGGACTTCATCTCCCAGAATTCCCCAGCCAGCCATGCTAACCCTAACCTAGCCAACCCTAACCCATGCAGGCTGGGGAATTCTGGGAGATGAAGCCCACACATCTTAAAGTTGTGGTCTAGCTGGTACCAACTTTACTAAAAACACTGGTCTAGCTGGTACCAACTTTACTAAAATCGCAGGCAAGCATGTTTGTATTCTCCCAACCATCTGTTCCAGTTAATGTGTTGATTTTGAACATATTTGCTTTTGGGGAAAAAGCTTTTTTAATTATTCAGACTGCTTCTGTTTGTGCTTTGTCTTTAGATCATGCCAACGCTATACATTTGAATTACCGTGGAATTTAATTACTTGGGAAATCAGCTCTGATAAGGCAGCAGATACATTTTAAAAAATAAAATAAGAATCAATACCAGCTGTAGGATTCCTTCAGTGTTTGTTGTTTTCTCCCAAAGAAGAGAGATGATTTTTCTAGGCAAAATAGGGACTGCCAAGGAGAAGGATTGGACTGCATGAATATTCAAGTCAAATTTGATGTTCAAGTAGTTAATAGATTTGGGGGGAGGGGGGGCAAGCAAACATCTTTGTGTTTTCCAGTGAATAGAGATGCCAAAACAATTTCCCAAAGGAATCCCAGCAAAGCAATGCCTTCTTCACCATTTCAGTACAGCTAAAAGCAACCTCTAAGGAGCTAACGTATCTTTGAATTCTGCCCACAACAGGAAGCCAAAAATTCATGGCATTCAGCTTAATTGCCCGTCCTCCAAATTGTAAAACCCCCAAAGGTGGTGTATAACACTCCAACTTTCCTAGAAAGTAGGAGACCTCTCTGAACTCCATGGGAGACTGTTGTCCACAACGGACATAAACAGCAGGGACGTATAGGGGAGAAGATCTTAGATCCTGGCTGCAAATAAGTAACAATACATTGAAGAAACTGAGATCTGTTCTGAAAGTCAGTATATCTGCGTGGCATGTTTGCATTGCAGAACTGAAAATATAACTAAATACATAAATATTTTGTAAATAGAGCTAAAGGTGTGAGCATTCTAATCATTGTTATTATTATCATTATTTGATGATGATGATGACGATTTTAAAGCACTCTTATTGAACTCCAAGTAAATTCAAAACACCCTTCAAAGATGCTATTGTAATCGTCAGTGAGAATGACCTCGGGAGACAGGAGGAAGACTAGGCAACGGCCAGATAAGAGGCAGCTGAGCCCACAGCAGGAATGGGCGGGTGGAAAGCATCTCAGAAGGGACCCTCCCTAGTTTCTTGGGCTGTAAAGGCGAGGGGGGAGAGAGGTCCTTTCAGACTTGCAAGATTCTGTTAATGTAACCTTACAATGAAGATAGAGCTAGTACTCATAGTTTTTGCTTCTTGTCTGGACTACCTTGAAGGGCTAAGAGCTACACATTTTACTCCTTCCTTTTCCTAAAGGAGCATTTGCACATCAAATCACATTGATAACCTGTGGCACCGTTCAGGACCTTAGCGCTTCTGAAGCTTGTTCTGCACCGAGTGATTCTGGGCAGTGCTGGGCAAAGCTCCAGTTCTGACTTCCTGAATTAAAGCATGGATTTAATTCCAATCATTGCCTTCCAATGCAGTTGATTCTACTTGGATGGAGGCATCCATGTGTTTTTAGCCTCTGCAGTTGTCTGGATTGAATTGACTTGATTTGGATGCTTGATCCAAAAGGAATCAAGTCGAATCAACCCTCTATGGATGCTTCAACCAGGATTTCCACAGGACTGTTGATGATGCACTGCAATACTACTTTCCAAATCAAAAATACAGCCCCTGACACTGATCAGAAGATAGCATGAATTGTCCAACTTGGTCCACCATTTCCACACAGGCCTATCAAGAGGGAGGAGATCCAAAGGATGGCCTGCTTGGAGGGTCTTCACAAAAAGCTTTCAACCAAACATTTGCAAAGGGCTTTTGAAAATAGGCCAAAGTTTGCCTGGCATTTAATTGTTGCAGGTTGCTCACTTCTGCTGTGAAAAGATGGCTCCTGAAACTTCTAACCACTCAAGGAACTGTATTGGATGCATAAGTGAAACGGTAGCCACCACCACAACAGACAGATCATTGTAGTTGCATAACCAGGAAACTTGGCATTAGCACAACATTTCCTTCTATTTTTTCAGTCCCCAAAGCCCTTCCATCAAGGTTCATTACAGCAATCTTGCACTCCATATGGAAGGAAAAATATCTTACCTCCCATCCAAAGTTCGTTTCCTTCAACGTTGTCCTTGGAAAAGTCACGTAGGGCCCAAATCTCTCTCCAACTTCTAGCTTCTTTTTGGTCCAAATGCCCAGTCCTGCCCCAGGAATGGAGGATTCCCTCAGTTCAAAATCAGGAGGGATTGGAATATCATCAGGAATGTAGACGGGGGCCTCGTATGGAGAACCCTCTTTGGGGTTGAAGTCCTCACCCGTGGGGAAAGGGGAGGGAGGTCCAACAGGAATGGGAGACATGATGCTATCTTCCGTCTCCTCCTCTGCGCTTTCGCCGGCTAGAAGTTCTGCCTCAGTTTCGTACATGTTATTCACAATTTCGTGGTCGCCTTTAAAAAGAAGCCAGAAAAAAGACTATGAGCGTCTTCTAAGAAGAATGGTTGAGGTTCTCCACTTGACTATTCATACAGAGTCACAGAATCATAGAATCGCAGCTTTATAGAGTTGGAAGGGAGCTTAAGAATCACCTAGTCCAACCCTTTAGTCATGCCAAAGCAGTGAGCTGGCCTCAGATAGAGAGAAGGGGGTTCTAATCCCACATATATCCCCTCATAGCTTTCCAAAAGAACCGGGACCCATCCTTGATGCTCAGTTAAAATCCCTTTTGCCACCTTTAATCTCCAGGATTTCTAAAAAAATGTGCTCACATCTTTCCTTAATTTTCCCCAAACTGACTTTTCCCCCCCAGGGTATGTACATCACACCAGGCCACAAACTAAAGAAATAGCTTGGGTTCTTACAACAGGCTAAGCTGGGAAACTCTTAAGTGAGGTTAAATTTAATATATGATACAAATCCAGCTGCCAGCTTTGTGAGTTCACTTCCTTCAAAATATGATGCAGTTGTTTTGAGTGCACTTAGACCCACCTTGTTTGCCCATCATGTCATTGCTGCTACCCAGAAGAAAATCTATTCCCCCCCCCATGTTTTCTTCTCCTTCTTGGACAAGCCCTGCCAGGCCAAATCCTGGACCTGGGTTTGGCTCAACAGGTTGTTAGGGAAACAGAAAAACAGACCACCTTTCTCTCACTTCACATACAGCTTGACAACTCATGAGAACAGTTTCTCCTGAAATGCAAGAATATAGCTCACGAGGTGCATCAATCTATGCACCTATGTCAATCTATGTATCTCACATCAATCTATGCATCACGCATTAAACCAAGGACAAGTTTAAAGTGGGTTTCCTTTACTCAGCTGCAGTTCACAACACATTTGACCGAACTCTGGATGATGGAAACGTTTTGCAGGGTTAACAGTTCGGGAAGAGAGGGGGGAACTCAATCATAACCCATTTCTAAACAGAGCCCCTTTAGGATTTCTTTCAAACCTATTCTCCGTTCAGAACGCGAAATCAAAAGTCTCCCTTCAAATTTTTTTTTTTTTAAAGTCATGTGGCTAAAACACTTATTTAATTTAGGAGCATTCAGAGGAGTAATTATTAGGTTAGAAGTGGGCGTAAGGTATCTTGGTTTTTCTTCCATCAATCTATGCCCTACGCTCACAAAAGCTGTTTCTTTCAGGTCCTGGAGTCCTTATGGTGTTTGGGAGAGTGGAGAGGGGCTGCGGGTGAAACACCCCCGGGGAAAAAAATGTAAATGGGACAGAGGAAAAACAAAGGTAAAATTGCAAGGGGCAATAATTAACAGAATTAGTCTAAGTTGGTGACCACATCAAGTTAGCAATAATTTGAGCGTGCCTCTCTCAGTTGTGGCGGCCTACAGCAGAGACAGACGTCTCCAGCCTCCGACAGGACTGAACCTTACATTGGTCCTTTATTGTGACTTTTTAAAGCACACACCCATGCAGAGACTGGCTAAATAACCTTAATCTAGCAAAGTTAGCCCCCTCCCCGCACTCAGAACAATTAGGAAATTAGCGTGATTATTTTAGCAGGCTGCAAATTACTGAATTGCAAAGAAAGGTCATTATTCAAGACGTTCGGTTACTACCCATTTCTGCTTTTGACTTATGTTAAGGTTCAGGGGGAAAGAACAAAAATTAGCAACCTGTCCGACAAGGCTACAAAGATGGCGGATATTGTTGTTATTAAAAAAAGAGAGAGGGAGAGAGAGAAGGAGGATTGAATGGAATAGATTGAATATCACCAGGGACTCCAGGTGAATTACCGATATTACGGAATTTTTAAAGGTACAGAAGTCTATGGAGGGGAGCTAGATACATTTTGAGTAATACATCCATAGTCATTCTTGAATAGCTGACCTTATTTCTGGGGTGGGGAAAGGAACAGAGACAAATTGCTGGAAGCGATGTCTAAAATGTTTGCATTGCATTTTACAGAATTTTTTTCCTGCCTTTTTTTCCCCTAGCAATTTTCATTTGATTTGCCGAAACAGCATTGGCTTCAGAAATTTCTTCTGAAAGAGACGGGAAGTTCCATTTCAGTTCTCTTGGAAGGAACATGGAGCACTTATTTGAGGATGACGTAACCAAGAGGGTAATAGGCATCAACGTCCCGTCTTTCACTAGATCTTGTCTCTTGAACAATTCATAGTCCCCTTGGCTTCTCAAACTTCTTTTACAGTTGAACAGAAAAGTTCAGGGGCAGCAGATCCCAAGGGACATTTTCCAAAAGGGAATCTGAGCAGACAGGGAGGCTGTAGGGAAACTGAAAGTTAAGGAATGTGGAACAACACCATCCAGACAGCATATCATTCGGTACTCTAGCAATAAGTTCAGCTTCAAAAAACCCTTGAGAGAAATTCAACAGCAAAGCACCTGTCAGCCTTCCCAGTTAGACTAGACAGGAAACACAGCCAGATGAACTCATTCTACTTTATTGTAAAGCTACATTAACAGAATTTCGTGAATCTGAAAGTACAATTCTCCCCCCGTCTCCTTTACAGCTCGAGAAACTAGGAAGGGTCTTTCTGAGCCTCTTGCCCTACCCACTATCCAGCTGCAGGCTATGCCACCTCTTATCTGACTGTTCCCTAGGCAGCATCTCGTTTCTCAAGGTCTTTCTCACATACAGTTACAGCACCCTTTCAGAATAAGGCAGAAAAACAGACTTTGACACAGGCGGAAAAAATTGCAAGATTTCAGCACCACCTTCATACCATTCAGCAAGAAGCATGCAGGTGTTGGAAGAACTCAGCCGGCCCAACCAAAGGCCCAACAAATCCAACTTTCTGTTTCATACTAGGGTCAACTTGGGATAGTCTAGGGAAAGCCACAAAGAGGACTGGGGCAGGTGGGGGCTGGGAAACAGCTTCCTCCTGGCATTGCAGCCCAGCAATTGGTATTCAGTACCTATATTCCTGGAAGGGACCTCTTGGCAGCAAGGAAGCTGTCTCAATGAAACGGGAAAATTTGAACTCGTGTCTACGCCAGGAATGATGCCAGCTCCAGATTTTGAGAGAAAGGAGTTTTGCCCAAGCAGCTGCTCTTCTTCAACCAGGCCATCTCCTTTGTCTGGCTCTCTGACCTTAGTATGCAGGACCGAAGGATGAGCAAAACAGGTAGGAGAGGCTGTTTCGTCCCATTTTGAGCCCAAGACCCATAACAGGAAAGACTTCTTTACCCAGAGGTTCTTTCAATTCTAGAAGTTGAAAGCCATCAATTGAGATGGTTTTTATTGATGGCCATCAACTGAGATGGTTTGTATTGAAGATTTAAATGGAGTCATGCACAGCTGAGCTGAAAAAGGCTACTGGTTCTAGACAGCAGCTTGCAACTAATCTGGGGAGCCATCAACTGCTTAAGAACTTCCTGGAAACATCTGGTGGACCAACAGGTGACACAGGATGATGGGTCTTTTGCTTTATCCAGCCTCAGGATATCTTCTACTCTTTGTTCCTTTCTCTTCCCTTCACCTAGGGAAGGAACTGCAAGCAGCACTGGATGGATCTGCAACTTTTTCTAGCACCAAAAACAGGGCAATCTGAGAAAATTTTGCCGAGACCCGAAAAATAAATCAGTATCGCCTGAAGAGGAGGCCAGGCCAGAAGATGGGAAGGAATGTTACCCAATTCACCATCAAAGGAGACAAGAGAGGATACCTGTGGGAATTCCTTTGGGAGACAGGAGGAAGATCTGTAGACTAGGCGATAGTCAGATAAGATGGGAGTTGAGCCCACAGAAGGAGGAAGGGAGTGGGAAGTGTCTCAGAAGGGACCCTCCCTAGTTTTCCAGAGAGTAAAAAGAGAGGAGGGGAGAAATGCTTCAGTCTTGCAAAGATGCTGTTAATGTAACCTTACAATAAAGATAGTGCTTCTTGTCTGGTCTACCTCACGGGGCTAACAATACCTAACCCAGACCAGCGTTAACCTTTGCTAACTCCAGCCCTTCAAGCAATACAGCAACAGATTGATTCAGGGGAAAGGGCAGGTTTATTTTATTTTCCCTCAATTCCTCCACCTCCTTCTTCCTTTGTACCCTATTCACCCCCTCCTCAATATCCCCCTACCAGAGGAACAATCCAACAATTGCCGCATTGTGGACTCAGCACAGCCCAAGGGACTCCCGGCGAGCATCTTAATGTTTGACCTCGGATGGAATCGGAAAGGGCTGGGGGAGGCAGAGAGAGAGCAATAGAGCCCAGCAGAAATTGCCATTTTTGCTTCGGCCTGGAAAGGCGTTTTGAGCTGCCAAGTTGGAGCGCAGCAGCAGTTATAACAGCAGGCCTGACTTTCCGCAGTGCATCTTTTTCACCCCGTGCTCCATTCTCCAAATGGGCCTGGGGCGGCCCCTCCTTTTCTTCAGCGGCCTGGTAACATTTAGTCTGAGAAATCCACGCTTTGGGGGAGGAGGGGGTCGGTGTGCATCGATGGCTTCTGAGCATTTGCTTCAGGGGAGAGAAAGAGAGAGAACCGGGGGGAAAAAAGGGCAATTTTGCTTACACAAACATGGCCCCAGAAACAGGCTTTTCAGAAGCATTATACACCATAATCCTGAAAATACTTGTGGTTGCAATAAATGTTTGTCCTCTGGGTATTAGCAAGTCAAATTATTTTCCACTCTGTGATTAGCCTCTTTGACGCTTAGGAAACAGGGATTCCAGCCGAGCTGAGAAGGAAGGCTGAGTCGCTGAGCAGAGCATGGCCCTCCGAGAGGAACTCGACACGCTAAACAGAAATTGACACGGCTGCACCCCGCTTCCAGACACCACTGGTTTGGGCTCCCTCCAGCCTCAAGGAAGTACAGAACCTGCTTAAAACAACGCTCGCCTTCGAAGGACTTTTTCTCCCCTGCCTCTGAAGGCCTCATGTATTTCTCCCTAAGTATCTCCTAGTTGACATGGGAGGGCGAATGTCCCAGTGGAGGGGTTGGCTTCACTGACATCAACTTTCAGCTTTCTCTGCCCGCTCTAGAAACCTGTGCCTAGAAGAAAGCCACCTCCTCATCCAGGTATCAAACAGTCCTAAGGCATGAGTGATATAAAAGCAAGTCTTCAAACATCTGAAGAGGCTGGCTGGTCAGCTGTCAGAGACACTGTAGTGGATATTGGCCTAAGCATGGGGCTGGATTGGATGACCTCCAAGACCCTTCCAACTCTATGTAGAACAGAAGCACGCAACTTTCAGCAGCCCAAGGGCTGCTGGGGAAAAACAGGTAGATGACCAGGATTGTTCCGAAAAGAGGAATTCTGTATGGCTGAAGCCACACAATTTGCCCCTGACAGCCTCCCCCAAACCCTGAAAAATGCCAAAAGGGATCTAGTGGCTTAACTGTTGATTTTTCTCTCTTTATTCATTCCTGTAGATGTTTTAACTCCTGGGAATCCTAAAGGCAGGCAAAACCAGGATGCAAAAGAGAGATTGCGGGCCTGTATCCTCAAGCCACAAACCCGTTCCCCTTTTGCAGATTGTACATATCAAGAATTGGCTAAGAATTGAAAGCAATCAGGTTAGGTGTCCTGTATTTATTTCTTTACCTCCCGTTTTACCACCAGGCATACGATGAAAAGCCTTCTCCTGCCCTTTCACCCTGGGGAGCTAGGAATGGAAAAGAGAAAGCCGCCGGATCCCCAGTCATGCAGTGTTTACAGATCTGAAGCTGGATTTTCTCATTTCGGAGTCAGACAATTGAACCCCTGACCAGATTCCTTAGCTTTATCCTATGGAGCCCAATAGGCTACAAATCTTACAAAGGAAAGGAAAGGAAAGGAAAGGAAAGGAAAGGGAAAGGGAAAAGGAAAAGGAAAAGGAAAAGGAAAAGGAAAAGGAAAAGGAAAAGGAAAAGGAAAAGGAAAAGGAAAAGGAAAAGGAAAAGGAAAAGGAAAAGGAAAAGGAAAAGGAAAGGACATATTTGCAGAAATGCAACCCATTGAGGGGGGTTCATACTCCACTGGATCAGAAACTCACTAAATCTGCACACAGCACATTAACACAGGCACACACATGCCAAAAGAATCAAGATTAAACCTAACTTACCATGCGGTGCGAATACACACTAGGTCTTTTGCAGATCTGATTAAGTCAATTGGGTGACTTACCCCTGAATTTACTAAGTTACTTTCAAAAACATTTATTTTTGCTCTAGTCCTCACCAAGAGGCTCAGCCGATCCGAGACACACATATTCTCTGTTGCTGGGAAACTAACTTTTGCACATAGGAAGTGTGTTTATATACAGAAGCGCACACACACACACGGGCAACAGAGCCTCAGGTAGGCCATCCTAAACATAAAAATAACCAACTCAGGAGGCAAAAACAAGGCCTGAGATGAATGTTCAGATTTTCGTAAAGAAGGTCATTCTTTAGAAAGCACCTTCCAGTGATTAGGAATCACAAATGTGCAAATGGGGATCCTTAGCACCAGGTGTTCAAAGACAGCTTCTGAAAGCAGGGCCGGAGGCTTCTAACCTATGCATTATAATGCTGAACTGTCAAGGAACGCATTTAAAGCGTTTGAGTCTCTGCAAGTATGACCTGCAAGAGGCTTTGGAGAATCTCGTCCAACCCCTGCCCCATGCACGGAGCATGTGGGACATCAATGAGCATTGCGAGGCCTCCCATCAAAAGAACAGAGTTTCTCTCCCTCTTTCCATCAACAAGGAACACCAGTCAGCAGCACTGCAGCTTTCGGAAAGGCGGGGGAAAATGTGAGACTTCACTGGTCCTAATGATGCTTCAGGTCCTCGGTGGCAGGGCTGTGATTATCAACATTTCTTGCATTCTTTATTTTTTTAAAACCATTTCTCATTCAGTTGGACAAAGAGGGAATTTGCTTGTGGAGCTCATCTCAAAGGAGAGGGGATCTTTGACCAAATCTGCATTGTAAGGTGGCCAAGGGGGGCGTGTGTGAATCATCTCTCCATCTTCAGTCCCAAGACTGAGAAATGTGGGCCATCGTGACAGTTGAAGAGAACACCCCTCCAAGAACTTCCTCCACCCCCTTTGACAACAAAAGTCAGCTCCAAAGCATCTGCAAGAGAAATCAGGAAGACATGCCCAACGGCCTGGGAGGAAGGTAGAAAAGAACAGAAACTCTTCCGCAGGCACATAAAACTGCTGGGAACTTAGGCAGAGAGCAATAGTAGGAGTTCATCAATCTCATCATCGTCTTTATTCATTTTATTAGTTTTATTCTGCGTCACTCATCCTACGTAACCTTTCTGGAGTGCAGCAGTGTCTGGATGAAGCTTGTGGCAATTTTGTGAAATTCGCTCATGTTATGCTTTTGTCTGATATGTGGCAGGACTCCAAAGTGCAGATCTGGCAGATAAGCAAAAGAACTGGATGTTCACAGAGGGAATTAAAAAAGGAAAGAAAAGGGGGTCATTTTTGCTTGGGTATAAAATAGCAACAGGCTGTGCATCCTTGCCAGCGGCAAAGAAACGCAGAAGCCGAGTTGTCTTGGGAAGCCATGGAAGCAACCAGGGATTAAGGAAAGGAATTATTTGCAAAGAAATGAAGGCGAATAGACATGTACCACTGCTCCAATCAAGGGCAGAATAATCTTGTAAGATCGCGGCAATCTTGTTATCCAACTGGTTTTGCTTCTGAAGCCAAAAATCAAAAGAAAGCAGCTTTTGCAGACCCCCCCAGATCTGTAGCACTGCTACCCACAAGCCCATATGGAGGAGGATACCCCATATCCAAATCCATATCCATATTTCTTGCCATTTTTTTCAGCAAATCTGCCTAAACGACTCTTCCTCGATGAATGGGCAATTGGCACAATCTGGAGAAGCAGCGACCTGCTTCTTGGAAATATTCGATGGAGTTCTAGCTCAGAAAATGAAAGGAAATCAAATAAGGAACAAAAGAATTCTGGGAGTTGAAGTCCACACATCTTAGAGTTGCTAAGGTTGAGAAACACTGCATTAAGGCCAACAAGTGTTAGATTCCCAAGAGGGAAAAGTTTAAAAATGATCCCCCCCCCCCCACTTTATTTATTCAGTTAATTCTTGGGTTTCCATTCCCAGGGAGCCAAAGGTAGTTAAGAAACAGAAACCAAGAGGATTTTTAATTTTCTTCTTATGCTGCGGATCAAACTCGCAAGAATTCAGCAGAGAGACATATAACGGGGCATCACACTTGTGCACAAACTAGCTATAAAATTGTTATCTGTCTATAGATAGACAGATGAGAATTTTACATACTGTTATTTCTTCAACAACAAGGTTGATTTTTTATTTTTCTTTACTGCTGTTCTGGCAACCCTAAATAAATGAATAACACGGTTCCCGCTTTGCAAAATACTGTCGCTTTGTGGGTGTGTGTTTTAATTGGTTCAATGCATCTCTCAGCGCTCATGGTGGCTTACAATGGGGGCTGCCTTTTGGGTTTTTGCCCACCTCGCAACCTTCTCATTCAGTTTGACAAAGAGGGAATTTGCTTGCAGAACTTATCTCAGTGAGGTAGGCTGGGCTGAGTGAGTTAAGCTGTGTCGTTTGACTCGCTCTCAACTTAACGGCATGGGTGGTGGGAAGCCACGTCCTCACCGCCTCCAAGCTCGACTACTGCAGTGTGTTTTATGTGGGGCGGCCCTTGGAGACTGTTCAGAAAGTACAACTTGTGTGGAATACAGCAGCTTTCACACAGCCCTGGAAATGGCCTTGGCTTCCAGGGACAATTTAAAGTGGCAGTTTTAATTTGTAAAGGACTTTACGGCCCTACCACCAGGCATCTCCAAGATCATCTCCTTCAACTAGAATGGGCTCATCCGTTGCACTCATCAGCATCTTAATCATCCAGGCTTTTGTTTGTCCAGTTTAGGCTGCGGAACTCCATGGTTTTGCCCTCAGGATTAACATTTTGGCATCTTTTTCTTAAAAGTCTCAAAAACAAAACAAAAATATCCCCCTCTTTCTCCTTCTCCTTTTTCTGAGCTACCAAAGGCTTCCCAATTTTGTTCTGCTGGGTCTGAAAATTACAGCGATGTTTGCAGAAACAATCAGATCAAACTGAAAAATAAAGTAGAAAACAGAAGTGCAACAAGAAAGAAAGAAAGAAAGAAAGAAAGAAAGAAAGAAAGAAAGAAAGAAAGAAAGAAAGACAGACAGACAGACAGACAGACAGACAGACAGACAGAAGGGAGGGAGGGAGGGAGGGAGGGAGGGGGGAGGGGAGGGGAGGGGAGGGGAGGGGAGGGGAGGGAAAGGAGAGGAGAGGAGAGGAGAGGAGAGGAGAGGAGAGGAAAGGAAAGGAAAGGAAAGGAAAGGAAAGGAAAGGAAAGGAAAGGAAAGGAAAGGAAAGGAAAGGAAAGGAAAGGAAAGGAAAGGAAAGGAAAGGAAGCAATGATATCCAGGTGAGACCAAAATAAATGTGGTGACAAAACCCAAAAACAAGCACGCTTGGTTGTTCAGTTTCAATATTGGACAATCTTACATTTTAGTGGGGTTCTCCAGACTAATGCGCAGGGGAAGGGAACAAAGTTTTATTTTTCTGAAACCCAATTCTAAAAGCCTTCCATGCCATCAGGCAACATCAGGTTGCAATGTTGTAAGAAAGAGAGAGAGAAAATTCCATGGGCCTTTATGTTCTAAAGCCAACATCCAGGTGCTTTCTTATATGAAAAAGATTTCTGCCAGGGGAATGAGGACTAAAACCTGTAACAATATTTCAAAGTATTTCTTAATGCACCTTTTCCCTTTGTAAAACTAGCAGGGAAACTGTCCAAATACTTTGCTTTTAAATGCCAGTATTATATTTCTTGTAAAAGTTGAGTTCAGTCAAGCATCAAATATATTTCTACACAGAAATCTATTAGCATCATTAGCTGGACCCTTAACTGGATGTCTTTCTCCAGATTTCTTTCTAGACATGTCAAAGATGTCTAAACCTGATCAAATTTTAATTCAACTTAAAATCTATGTCATTTCCCCCTTCCTCCCCCTTTAGATTTGCAAAAGAACTCATGGATAGTTCAGGTTTTTCTTCTTCCTAGTGATGATATTGGGCTGAAATAAAATCTAGGTTCCAAAATGCATGTTCCAGATTTACATGGCAGAATTAGTTTGCAATATTCCTTTGATATCGCAAGAATTCCTATTCAGTAAACATCTTTATGCATTTCATTTTTATAGTTGGCTTGGACATTGAGCAAACATGGATGGGGAGACTCAATATTTCAAACTGTTTTTTGAAAGGAGCAAACAAGCACTGATACTTTTGGCAACATGAAAGTTGTTTAAAAAAAAAAAGCTGGATACATTTTATCAATATAGTTCATTTGAATGCTTCCTGTATCTTGAATTTCAGTGAAAGGATGCTAGAGAAATACCTTTGATCTGCATTTCTAAGAAAGCTGATCTTATTCATTCCAATGTACATAATCAGGACTCTCCCCCTTCCCCCCAGATGAGGAAATCTTACATACAAAAATATAAAACTGAATTTTACCAAGTCATTCTTAGCTCCTCCAAACAAAAACAATGAGAGAAGTATGGTTTAGGGAAACTTTCATACAAAAATACCCAGACAAATATTAGGAAAAGCTGTGTGCAAATTGCAAGTTGGAGAAAATGGAAAAATGGAACAAATGGGCTTGAGTCCATGTGCACGGAGAGCGGATGGCACCGGCTTAGAGTGGAATCTCTCCAAAATGAAGAGATGCATTACGGGATCATTAAGAGGTGTGTTTGCTATTGGATCAGCAGTTTTTAAATGCAACGAGGGATTTTGCCCAGGACAGCCTGTTAGAGTTTTTTCCCTCCTTATCATTCAGGCTCGGATTCACTAGGATATTCAGGCACGGACCCCCTCTCTCAACCAAGCTACCTCACAGGCATATTATGAGCAGAAAACCGAAGGAGAGTTTCTGATGGCTAGAGAAATAGAAGTGGGGGGGATAAGGAGGAGGAGGAAGAGGAGGAGGAGAAGGGACAAGGAGGAGGAGGAGAATGGGAAGAAGAAGAGGAGAAGGAGAGAAAGGAGGAAAGGAAGAAGAGAAGGCAGAGGAAGAAATAATAGGAACAGGAAAGAGAAGAAGGAGGAAGAGGAGAAGAGGAAGGAGGAGAAGAAAAAGAGGAAGGAGGAAGAGGAGAAGACAAGAAGAGGAAGAGGGAGGAAGAGGAGGAGGAGGAGACGAGGAGGAGGAAGGAGCTTCTAAGACAAATTGAGAGGATTGTGAGAGTAAAGATTGAAAAAACTCAAATGCACTTATATCTGATTTACAGAGATAGGACAGTGAGATTACACTCCCATACACTTTTATATCGGGGGAATCCCACTGGGCGCTGTGGGACTTTTCCCTGAACAACCACGAACACAATAGCTGTGTGTGCGTCTGCCCTTTGCCATATAGATAATTCAAATGTTGCCTTCCTTCACAAGGACATGGCAAATGTGTTATAGTAGCCTACATTGTCCTCAACCAACGCTGTGCGGAAACCAGCCTTGCAAATCGCCTGTCCCTGTGAAAGAGGCTTCTGTTTTTCTCCCTCATTCTCAAAGGCCTTGAGAATTTTTCTTGCAGGGTTGGAAAGAGGCCCGTACAGCACTAATACCTAAAGAGGGACAAGATTTGCCTTGAATAGAAACCATAGGCCGATATCATTACTGAATAATGACTACAAGTTGTTCACAGCAATTCTAGCTGATAGACTGAAAATAATTTTGCAAGAATTTACTCCTGAGGATCAATGTGGGTTTTTACCTAAAAGGACAATATTAGAAATGCGTTGAACATTTTGGAATATTTGGAGCAACCTAATGAAGAACAAGTCACATTGGTTTTCTTAGATGCAGAGAAGGCCTTTGACAGTTTGAACTGGGCTTTCTCGTTCAAGGTTTTGGAAGATACGAATTTTGAGGAGAGTTTTATAAAATGGGTAAGATCGATTTACACTTCACAGAAAGCACAAATAATTATTAATGGAGATCTAGCAAACCCCTGTGAGATACAAAAAGAAACAAGACAGGTATGCCCACTGTTTCCCCTCTGATTTATTTTGGTTCTTGAAATACTGAATAGAAATATAAGACAAGTTGAGAGGATTGTGAGAGTAAAGATTAAAAAAGAAACTTACAAGTTAAGGGCTTTTGCAGATGACGTGATGCTGGTTTTGGAAGATCCTTTAAAGGAAATTGGAACATTAATGAGCAAATTATAAGAACTTGGTGCATTAGCAGGTTTCAGGATTAATAAACAGAAGACAAAGATGTTAACAAGAAATATGAAAATAGAAGATCAAACAGAGCTGATGAATAAAACAGGTTTCAAGATTGAGAAGAAGGTAAAATAGCCGGATCACTCTGACTTATATGAACTGTATGTTATTTCAAAATAACAATGTTAAGACATGGAATGAAGTTAAAAAAAGACATGCTAAGATGGGAGAAACTACAACTGTCATTCCTGGGGAGAATTTCTGTGATAAAAATGAATGTCTTGCCTAGAATGATGTTTTTGTTTCAAACAATACCTGCTTTGACAACTGATACACCATTTAAACAGGGGCAGAAGGATAAATCTAAATTTGTGTGGCACAGATGGTTAGTGTGTGTTTCTGCTAACATCTTCCCATCCCTCTCCAGCCTCCTTGGCTCCCCCTCTTTCCTAATCTAAAAAAAGTTCATAGGAGAAATTCCCTTGGAGTCGACGAAATAATTTGCCAAGTCTTTTTCTACAGCCATCCCTTCGGAATTCTGTATGGGTCTGAGCAATGCCCAAAACAGCAGAAGCCAGGGAGGCCGCAGATGGCTGGAGAGGAGATGGTCAGGAAGCCAGGACCTTTATACAAGCCCGCTAGCCAACAAGTCACTCAATGAAGTGTGAAAACAGCACACCTCAGAGAATTTTGGCAAGATCCCCTCTTTGTAAAGAAATTGAGGTAAATCAAACTGCGTGGAAATTGAGCTTAAAAAGTACAGATGGGTTTCTCTCAATGAGCACTCTAGTATGATTCAAATTCTCTCTGTTAATCTGGTTGGCGTAATAATTTTTTTTTCTTGCTCTGTGCCTGCATGTAATATTTGAGAGAATGTCATGGGCAATGTATGTTGGGGATTAGCTCGATCCTCTGAAAATTGCCCAGAAATTTATCTCCTGAGCAAGTCTGCTTTACTGAATGAAACCTGACTCTAAGTCCATAAAAGTAAATGAATGAAGCAGGTGAGGAAAAAAAAACACTGAAAATTAAGGGCCAGGTTTCTTAATGGTTTTAACGGTGTTGAAACAGAAGCAAAAGAGTATCCACATTTACAACTCCAAGTCCTGGCCGTAGTCAAAGAACGGTGAAATTATTGTAGCGGCAATTTGCCAGATATTTTTCTCCATCCAACCCCTTCTGAATTCTGGATGAGTTTGGGCACTGCCCAAAACAGCAATTTTGCAAAATGTGGCAAAGAATGTTAGTTCACCTCTAGATTACAGGATTTTAGAAGGCAGATTAATTGAGCAGAACTTCACAGGCAAGCGTTGGGCGAACCATTTCGGTTCAATTTAAGGAGAATAAAAACTAACATGCTGGATTTGTTCGAGTTGCTAGGGTATGTCTGTGAGTGCATGTGTGTGTGTAACATTATTTGGCCAACGCTAGAGATGTTTTGCACTGAGTTCCAGGGGTGATAAAGGGAGAGAAATATTTCAAGTCAGAAATGACAATCACTTTTGCTACTAGCTATATAAAGAATTGGGGGCTACACTTAAGGAAAAAAAAACTCATTACCACCTTGGAAGAAGCCTTTTTAAATGAGATACAGACATGCACGAAAGAGAAAAAAGCAGTCAAACCATTTTCTTTCCCATGGCAGCTTTGATAATGGGGGGGAAAAGTTTGTAGTTCACTGAGAATTTTCTTTCAGGTGCCTATGCAAAGAAATAATAGCAGAGGAAAGAAAAGAGAGGGGAAATAGGGGGAAAAAAAAAAGAGGGGAGTGTAGAGGAAAGAGGAAGGTACACTGAAGCTCACATTTAAGGAAATGATTGCCTTTTCCCAAGGGAAAGTCTTTAAAAAAGAAATTAAAGTTACTGATCGCCCAAGAGTCTCAGTAATAGATAATGCAAAGTATGTCTTTAAAAAAACAACAAACTCTAAATTCCTGGAAAAAAGAAAGAAAGAATTTGTAACTCTCCCCCCAAGAGAGGCGGCATTGGGAATCCGAATCCCTGCCAAGTGGAAAGCTCAGAGTTGTTTTGTGCTACCTTCATTGACATTCTTCTCACCACCTCCTTCCCGAGGTGGGGAACAGGAGTTCTGGCACTATTAACATAGCCGATTAATACCACGGAGAACAGGGCTCAGGGATGGGTTCACCAACGTGCCAAATATGACCAGGAATAATTGATATTTCCTGATGGATGCTGGGCCAACATCATGCCCCCCCCCAGTTTGGGGTAGGGGTTGGGGAGAAGCCAGGCTCCCCAAATGAAGGCCACCCTGGACTTTGCAAACTGAAGGGGGTAACTGCAAGAGAGACGCTGGCTAGAGGATTGAACCGTGAGGTGGATGTCAAAAGCGGTCTCCCCCTGCCTGCCCCCCCAAGTGGGAAGGAAACATTTTAACGTGACAATGCAGGACAGGCTTTTTCCTCAGGCCATCCCACTCCCTTTCCAACCGAGATCCAAACCCTCCCGTCTACCCCCCACCCCTGGCCTGCCTCTTGCCGCAAAATTGTGCCAAACTTCCCTTGTTGAGCGAGTCTTCCCTTTGCGACTCAGTGCTTTGCTTTCTGGGTGGGCAGGCCAGAACGACTGCGGCGCTCCAGATCCCAACCTTGGAAAGACAGATCTCTTGCTGTATTTTCCTAATTCTTCTTTAAAAAAAGAAAAGAAAAACTTCCCTCCACTTCTTCCCCTTCGTTTAAACTTTCTGCTGGATTTGGCAGGGGGGTAAAAGCAGCTGGGTTAACCAGGGAGAAAATCTAAAATCAATACTGTATTAAGACAATGTCAACCCAAAGTTCACCAAACAGCATTTGGGTGCCCTGAATTTAGGAGTTGCCGAAAGAGAAGGAGGGAAAGAGAGAGAACCAGATCCTTTTATGGCTGCAGCAAGCTGATTTTCTTTTTTATCACATCCCACCTTTGCTGAGTACAAAGTAAAACATGACCGTAAATCAGGAAGGGTCCAATAGCACCTTTTTCGACTGTTTTTTTGTTTTCTCCTCAAAGGCATAAGGTTTTCTGAACTATAGCTCACTTCATCAGCGTAGAGGCTCTGTTTTTTATAAAATGGACCCCTTTCCATCCAATCGCTCAAAAGCTGCCCACATCCTGATATCGAACATTGGATTTGAATCTTGAACCCCCGTTGAATGTCTGGCTGGCGCAGACAACCACTTTGAGAAGCAGAACAGAAGGCTAAATACTAGTCATGACTATCGCGTGGCCCATGGGGGCTACAGAAACATGGACCTGCCCTTTCTCCCATTTCAGCAACTTGGTTCAAGTTGCTAGCAAAGATTAGTTGGGGTTATTTTTGTTTCCTTTTTAATTCAGCGCGTATCCTGATCCATCCAGGTTTTTCTGAACCTGATACGAAGCTCCAGTTTCTCATAAACGCAAACTGGGGCCCCCTTGATCACAGGTGGCCATCAAAACCCTTCAAAGGTTGCCTGGGAACTTGATTTGTAATATGGCCCAAGGGGCAAATAATATTAAACACACTACGAGGAATCATATTAATGGTATTTGGTTAATGGGTCCCCCCAGCCCCCAAATAGGCTGATTGTCTCTGATATACAGTAAGAGCTGTCACCCTGATATAAACCTAAAACTTCCTGCCGGTTGGATAGATATGGGGAGGGGGCTTCACATCATTGCCCATTCCCCAAAAAGAAATGCAAAGCAGAGTTGGTTGTTCCTCAGCTTTCCAGGAAAACACTGAAACGCCGAAAGTAACCAGCAGACTTGTTAAGGTCTCCATCTTCGGAGGCTTTTAGAAAGAGGCTGGACATCCACTTCTCAAGGATGGCTGAATTGGGTTTTCTGCATGGGGCAGAGGGTTGGGCTAGATCAGTGTTTTTCAGACTCAGCATCTTTAAGATGTGTGGACTTCAACTCTCAGGATTCTGGCTGGGAATTCTAGGATTCAAGCAACCAAACACACCACGCACGCATACACACACACAAACACACACACAGGCTTGGCTTTCAAGCAAAGGAAAAATAATTTCCAGAACTTATCCAACAATGTAAGATGCTCCCCAGAGTTTCAGCTTTAAAACTCTGGTGGGGGGGAAATGGGCCGACATTTCTTAGCCCTGGTTCACCCTCTGTGATTCTTCGGAAGGCTGGGGGCCTGAACTCACTGCACCATGTCAAGGGTTTCTTTTAAAAATCACAGCACCAGCTTTAAGGTGGTGGAGGCAGAATGGGGCTCTTTCAAATCCAACCCTTATTCTAAACAGGTTTATTTATATGCATATGCCTCCAAGAATTTGTCAGCAGCTATTACCTCCTCCTATTCCCTTACTGCTTAAATAGTGCCTGGGGCAGGCTGGATGAAATGGCTAGCAAAGCTGCTGTAATTTTGATGGGGGGGGGGGGGGGAGGAAATAAAAGATGTTCTTTGTCTTTTTCTCTTTTACTCCATTCCTTGGTTAAGATACAACATCCAGCTCCCCTGGAGCTAAGAAAGGGAGTCCACGGGATCCTCCTGCCTTTCCTTGTTTATTCTCCCCCCACATTTAAATCATCATTGACTCCTTTCCTCAATCCTGGGCTAAGCACTACCTAAGCTGACAGTTGTAACGTGACTTTTGATTTTCCCTTTAACTATTCATCACTTGGAAACATCTCCGAAGAGGGAAAATATAGACTCTGGACCTGGTGTCTGATGGGGGTCTCTCCCTGGAGACACTGCACTCTTGGAAGGAGACTGCTGGACATCTATACTGCAGCTACATCCTCCGGGAGGGAGGGAAAGATAAAGAAACAGAGAGAAGGAAGGGAGGGAGGGAGGGAGGGAGGGAGGAAGGACGGGAGGGAGGGAAGAAGGAAGGGAGGGAGGGAGGAAAGAAGGAAGGAAGGAAGGGACGGAGGGAGGGAGGGAGGAAGGAAGGACGGGAGGGAGGGAGGGAGGAAGGAAGGAGCCACTACTTGTAAGTAAAGACAGGGGAAAGAAAGAGAAATCTAAAGAGAAAAAAGATCCTTTCGTGCCATATGAAGCAACTTGTGGAAAGAAAATGAAAATCTCCCTTTCCATTCCTTGTTAAATGGAAATGGAGGCAAAAACCCCTGAGCAGCCCCGCAGAGGAATCCGGGCCTGTTTCCCTCATCAGGTTCTTCTCTGCTCCTCAGGCAGAACCAGCGCTAGGGCATCGTGCACCCCAAACCAGGCCAAAGATCAACCAAGGTAGAGATTTGGAAGGCAGATGATCTCTACATACAGTATAGAAGAAGAGCCTCAGAACAGGATTGCATTGCATAACCAGTTCGTGGAGATCTACAGAGATAAATCTGGAGATCAAACCAAATTTTAAGCCCAGGAATCAAAGAAAACACTAGAAGGAAATTCAAACTAGCTCTGCCTAAATTCCCTGAGCTGTAAGAGGAAGGGAAGGGAAAACCCAATGAGGCTTTCAAGATGCCGTTACTATTGCCTATCTCAGTGTTTCTCAACCTCAACAACTTTAAGATACATAGATTTCAATTCCCAGAATTCCCCAGCCAGCATACCAGGGAATTCTGGGAGTTGAAGTCCACCCTTTAAAGTTGCTAAGGCTGAGAAACACTGGCTTAGCTCAATAAAGTAGAGTGCTTTTAAAGGTATACTCATATCAATATTATTTCTTGACCTTTTTTCCTTGGCATCATCATCATCATCATCATCATCATCATCATCATCATATTAAATTTAAAATATTTTTTTAAAAAAAGTTTAGAGTCCCAGCATTCTTGTGAAGTCTGTCCCCTGACAGGTCTACCTCAAAGGTGCTTCTTGAAAACCTATCCAGTCTAGATGGTGGCCATAATTGGATTAATGGGTCCGTGGAAACGTTTACAAACAGGTCGGTCAAGTTCCAAGCTTGTGTGCAATTCCCCAACCAAGAAAACAGCCCAATTTTACTTCTCAGGGCCTGGAGCCAGGATACTGATTCCTGTCCAGCCCTTCTAAAAAACGGAAGAGAGAGTCCGAAGAAATCTCCATGCTACAAGGTTTCGATCTGCAAAGGGATGGCCTTGGGACAATGTCCCCCCATTCACCGGGGAGGTGAGAGAAAGAGGATGCTCCCATCTTAGAAGGGCAACCCCACACCACTCACCCCTTCTTTTAGCTTTTGCAAAAATCTGTGTTTCGGTCCTGGATCTGTTCTTGGAGAAGGAACACCCGCAGAGTATGTGTTAGGGTCTTCCCAGACCTCCCTCGTGCCTCCAAAGCCTTGATCTGATCTCATGTACTGTATTTCCTTCCCTCTGCTTGACTCGCATGCTCGGGCATCAAGACGCCAACGTCAGAGCCATCAGGCGAGTATACCGCTCATGTGCTTTATGCTTCACATTCAGAGCCTGATGCCCACAATCCCTCTGCACCACCACCAAACCTCCCAAATTCCCTTTTTTTTTGGCAGTCTGGGCTAAACTAGCCTTTTTAAAACAGTTGGGTCAACGTTCTCTGAAGACGCCGAGGGGGAGACAATTTGCAGGAGGGGTTTTCAGGGGGAGGGGGGCAATCCTAGACACACTCCACTTAAGATGCAACGCCTGAGCAGCGTTTTCAGGCACAAGATCTTCCATGTGGGGCTGCTCCAGCCAGTTAATTAATGGCTTGCTTATTCTCTAGCCGGCGAGACGAGGGATTCTGAGCCCATTTCAAGCACTAAGTCTCAAGGCGCTTGACCACAATGCGATTGCTGACCCCAAGGTGGAACACGCAGCTCTATTTTCTGCAA
Source organism: Liasis olivaceus (assembly GCA_030867105.1). Lineage (NCBI taxonomy): Eukaryota > Metazoa > Chordata > Lepidosauria > Squamata > Pythonidae > Liasis > Liasis olivaceus. Next base: position 4,760,651 of record CM061356.1, read on the forward strand.
ATTCCAAATCTGTCGCGAGGCCGGAATTTTTTAGCCTTCCGTCCCCCTGCTCCTACCCCTTGAAGGAACGCCAGCCCGTCGGAGAACACTGTTCTCCCCCGTGCAAGCCACTTCCTCCTGCAACTGTAATAAAGATGTTTATAGTTTTAACTCTCAAATAAAGTGATTGAATTCCACAAAGCTGGTCTCCACCCCCGCCCGCCCCCCAGCAGCCCTCCATCCGCTCGACGGCTTCATTTAGTCGGCTGGTGGTTTAAGGGGGAAGGGAAAAAAATTCATTAATTTTTATTAACAGGGAGAGCCATTTGTTCGCCGTGACAATATTTGACTTGTCGAAATGATTTTTCACCTCCGCCATGAGGTGCGTGCTCCTTCCATACATCACTCGATTACTCCAAGAACAGACGGAGTTGCAGTCATTAGCCAGTGAATTAATGACAATCCACAGCGCTATTAATCACACTGACAAAAGCGTTAGCTAGCTACTGACCTGAGTGTGGCTTCGGAGACCCGAGGTGCATACGAGCCGAAGAATATGGAAGGGATTTTCTCCTCCCACCATCGCGGCCACCACCACAACCTTGGCAGGAAAGGCATGTATGTATGTATGTATTTATTTATTTATTTGAAATGGCCAGAAGAAGCGTCTCTACGAAGGGACGTCTCTCGAAGGGACGTCTCTCAAAGTGATCTTTGAAACTTGGCAGTTTGGAGACAGTTTGGCCTGGATTTGCCTGGCCTGGATTTCAATTCCAAACCAATGACAGCCTGTAAATGAAAGGCTTGGCGTAAAGATCACAAAGGCTGAACAGCCACCTATCTGAAAGGGTTGGACGACTAGATGACCTCTAGAGGACCCCCACCTTTATAATTCTGTGAAGCTAAGCTAAGCGTCAACACGTTTTTGGTCCAGAGGCTATGAAAGACGTTCTGATGGCTTGCTCGGCTGTTGGAGGCATCTGCTGACTGCTTTGCAGGCAAAAATATATATTCGAAGAAGAAAACATCGCAGTAAGTTTAAATCGGGCCAGAAATGAAAAGGACCAGTTAGAAGCAACAGACAATGAACAACCGAAAACTTTAAAAAGGCAAAGATGTGTAGCCGTCCATCACAAAAGATATCAAAGAGGACACCAGTCAAGAATTTTGGAGAAGGGAATGTTCTAAATCAGTGTTTCTCAACCTGGGCAACTTTAAGATGTGTGGACTTCAACTCCCAGGATTCCCCAGCCAGCATGTCCACACATCTTAAAGTTGCCCAGGTTGAGAAACATTGTTCTAAATTATTGCCAGCATCCAGAAGGTCTTCTTCCCCCTCAAGATCATTTCCCCCTCTTCAGCCTCACAGCCTTATACAACTTCACTCAACACAATAGAAGAGATTGCGAGATGCATACAAGAAAACACAAGGCCTGTTTTTTCACTTGCAAAACTAACATCACCTTGGAAATGCCTGCCCAGAAAAGGCTCATCATCAAATGAATAAGGTAGAAAAACAAAAGCCTTTTTTCAGAGGGCTTTTGAGTGTGCTTCCCCCTTCCCCTTCCCAGCAAATAACATGGCTGCCCAAATGTACAACTGCAATTCCTGACATCAATCCTATATTTTCTTTCTACCATTTTTCAACCAATACCATGAGATTGGCGGGGGGGGGGGGGAGGAGGAACGACAAAATTTGGACATAGCCATCTGGTTGGAGTGCAAACATCTTGCACTTATTTAGCAATAAACTGACCAAAGGCTGCGTGTGAGATGTTTCTCTGTGTCACTGCACCATCCTGTGTCCACTGCTCTGCAGCCTCTCTGGCTTCTCTCCCTTCCATTCCACCCCATGGGAATTTGCCATTTTAAGAGTAGGAAGGTAGGGCAGGCAGGAAGGCTGGAGCGGGATGGGAACAGGTGGAGCAGAAACATAGAAAAACATTCTCTCTCCAGCCATCTGCAACCTCCCTGGCTTCTCTCCCATTCAATCACAAGGGAATTGGCTTATAAGACGTTGTCAAAGTAGGAAGGAAGGGCAGCCAGGGAGGCTGGAGAGGGTTGGGAAGATGTACAAAGGCAAAACACAACAATGATCTATTCTCCAGCCATCTGCAGCCTCCCTGGCTTCCATTCCACCCATAGGAATTTGCTTATGAGACATTTTCAGAATAGGAAGGAAAGGCAGCCAGGGAAGCTGGAGAGAGATGGGAATAGGTGGAGCAGAAAAACACATTAATCCTCTCTCCAGCTATTTGTGGCCTCCCTGGCTTCCAACCATTCCATTCAATCTCAAGGACAAATATGGGGATGTTCCTTCCCTTGGTCTTTCTACAGATTGCAAAATGTAGGCATCCAGGGAGTCATCAGAGAGTTGGGAAAAGGTGCAACTTGAAACAACTTTAGTTGTCTTGTCTTTCACCATCTCTAATAGTCAAACTAATAAATAATGACAGCCTGGCAAAAAAATTCAAAAGAAATTCTTAAACCCCCATAACAATAACCTGGTTGTGGTGGAACATTCTCAGGGGAAGACAGTCTTAGAGAAATTGCAAGGCTGTTTTGCAATATTTGGAAAATATGCTTTTAGGAGAACAGATCATTTTCTGTTGGACATCTGCTTGCTGAACTGATTCAGGAAAAGGGATTCAAGCCTATTCTTCCCTGTTCTGCAAGATTTTCAACTCTTTTACAGGTCAGGCATATTTTCTTTTACTCTACAGAATAATTCTCTGATCTGTTTCTTGTTACTCACTTTTATCAGTTTAATTCTTCTTTGTTAAAAAAAAAAAAAAAAAAGAGCCCAAAATTGCTGCAAGGGAAACAGGCTTCAAAAATCCATGATTTCCTGTCAGCTAACTTGAATCAGCCAAACAGGAGGCAAGATGCTATTTCCACGTAATGCTGTTCCTTAGATATGGCAATAAGTTACACTTTAAAAGAGAATTTCTAACACAGATCCAGAGAGAATCCGGACATGGAGGAAACCCCACTAACATGAATGGGGACTTAGTGCAAAGGCTTGCCCTGAAGGTCTGATCCTACTGTTACCCATTTATAAAGAAAATAGAAAAGTGTGTCTTATATTTCTTTGTCTGCATTTTTTTCTTCTAAAAGAGAAGGAAATGTTGGAGAACTCTCCCATGCCAACCTGAATTACAAGGTGGCCTGAGGTATTTTTCAGTACCCTGCTATCCTTGAATGACCATCACTTTAGAAACCTGCAGCCTCCCTGGCTGCCCTCACTACTGCTCAATCCCACAGCTATTTCTCCTATGGGACTTTTTCAGATCAAGGGGAAAGGACAGCCAGTGTAACAGTATGAGGGAATGACCTTGGGAGACAAGGGGAAGAGCCATAGCCAGGGGTTGGATAAGAGGTAGCTGAGCCTGCCGAAGGAATGTGGGCATGGCAGACATCCAGAAGAGACTCTCCCTAGTTACTTGGGTTATAAAGGCGATAAGGGAGAGATGTACTTTCAGACTTGCAAGATTCTGTTACTGTAACCTTACAATAAAGTAGAATTTGTTCATCTGGGCGTGCTTTCTATCTGGACTATCTCGTAAGGCTGACAGCCAGGAAGGCTGAAGAATTATTGGAAAGAAGTATAACTAGAAAATAAAATAACAATCCTCTCTCCAGCTATTTGTAGCCTCCCTGGCTGCCCTCACTTCTGCTCAATCCCATGGCTATTTTTCCTACAGGACTTTTTCAGACCAAGGAGAAAGGGCAGCTGGGGAGGCTGAAGAATTATTGAAAAGCTGTATAACTGGAAAACACAATAACAATCTTCTCTCCAGCTATTTGCAGCCTCCCTGGCTGCCCTCACTTCTGTGCAACCCCCTGTGGGATTTTTCAGATTAGGAAAGAGCGGCAGCCAGGGAAGCTGAAGATTAAATGGCTTCACACCCTTCTATTCAGTCTCAAGGTAAGACCTCTGAAGGGAACTCCTCCTTGGGGGCTTTTTCAGATTGGGAAGTGGGGGCCAGCCAGGGAGATATCAGGGGAGTGTGCAATAATCAAAGAAAACAGAGAGAAGGTACATGAAAGGTTGGGAGAAACAGACTGAGAGAGCAGCCATAACTATTGTGAGGGCTAGAAAGATTAAAGTCAGACCAACCCTCAAAGAAGCTGAGCTTAAGCCCTTCCTCCCCAAAATAAATTCATTCATGGGTGATCAGCAACTTTTACAACTTTTGTTGCTTTGATAGGAGATGGGGGAGTTTGGCAGGGTTAACTTTCTCTTGTATACCATCCAGCCTCTGGGATGAGGAGGCCTAGAAATAGCGTAAAATTAGCAAAAAAATCAAAATGCTAACCCCCTCGGAGACAGTAACAAGAAAGTAAGACGAAAGCCTCTTTTGTAAGGGAAGAAAGCTGAGAAGGGGAACATTGGAAGGGGCATGGCATGAGGTTGGAGCAGAAGACCAAGGAGATGGGGGTGTCCAGTGGTAGCAGACTAGCATAAACCTTCCTGCAGTCTTCAAGTTACATACCTGATGAAGATCCCTGTGTCAGCCCTCGTGGGCAAGCCACAATCTAGCTACATGGATGGGGCTTAATTTCGAGCTATGCCCCCGATCTTCCAGATCATCTGTTTTCCTTTGCTTCGTTCTGCCCCTGTGTGTGCAAATCCAGGATTACCATGTAACCTGATTTGTCAGCCACTGTAATTCTCCCCCCATATGCTTTTCCTTTCCCCCCACTTATTTAAATCACATTTTTTCCTTACCATTTACTGCCTGGGTTTGTACTTCACCCAGCGGTGCATGTAAAACAAAAACATTTATATGTTACACAGACTTTTCAACTTCAGGTCCTGGTCCTCCACACATTTTTCACATTAACAGATATTCTCTTGTCTGAGCTAAACGCCGGCCGAGCTGCAACAGCTTCATTAACATAAAACCACATGCTAATGGAAAGCAGAACTGTTTAATGGTTTATTTTCTTATTATCTTATGATATATTTCATCTCTCCTTCCCCGGCTGCCCTTTTCTTCAATTGCTACTACATTCCTTCTTGGATTTCATTTGATTCCTGGTTCCAATATTACCCCAGCTCAGCTACAGATCTGATACAGAACAGGACAAAGGACTTCACTGCTCTTAAAATAAGGGAGTTTTCTTTTTTTTTTTTTTGAAATTGTGCAGGACTGAACGTAAATGTGCGGTCAAATCCGTCCTCCAATTTCCCAAGCGTTTTCTTAATTTAATTTAATTTAATTTATTAAACTTGTATGCCGCCGGACTGTCAATGAAAGAGGTTTTCTCTGGAGTCTTAAGAATGTCTTTAGAATTTCTCCTAAACTCAGATCTCAGTTTAGGAGTGCAAGCAGTTGCTTTCTGGAGCTCGTTTCCTTCCTCCCTGGCTGCTTCCTCTTCCCAATTTGAAAACATCCCTTGGAAAACTCTTCTTGGTTCTGGGCCTGGTTGGGTTTAACGGAAGGCTGAGGAAGGATGGAAAGAAGGTTCAGACAAGGAAAGATGGGATGTTCGCTTGCGACCTTTCGCTGCTTTGTACCTCAACTACAAGGAGCCGACATTTGCTCCTCTTGTGAAGTTCAGTATTTGAGAAAGCCATTTATTTGCCTTTGCACCAAATTGGAGAATAATAAAGAGAGGAAGACCTTTTTAGCAAAACGTTAGCTGAAAACTGCAGGCAGGCTTCCGTTTTGGGTGTTAATGGGGAAATTCACCTTGCTGTTCCTGTGACTGAGAAATTGGTGACTAAGATCTGGGGGAAGGAGAAATGCACAGAATCATAGAAGGGCTGGGAGGATCTCAGAGATCATCTATTCCAGAACTCAGTGCAGAAATCCAGTACAATAGCAGCTCTTCCGCAGTGACACCCACCCTGTCTTCAACAAGCCCTACCAGGAGAGAGACCACAACTTTGTGGCTGAGCATTTACTTTGCATGACCGAGGATACTCAGATTCAAAATTCAAAAGGGGGTTGGGCTAGATGATCTCTAAAGTCCTGTCCAATTCTATGATTCTATGACTTGTCTCCCTATCTCAATTCTAGGCAATAAAATAGGCCTAGATCTCCTTAGGCAGCCAGTTCACTGTAGTGGTGAAGACAGTGCTTCCCAAACTTTTTCCTTCAATACCCAAAACCTAGGGGGAAAGGAGAGTGGAGTGCATGCAAGCAAGTGAAGGGGGGAAGGAGGATGCAGTGTGTGCATGCAAGCAAAGGGAGAAGGAGGACGCGGGGCATGTGAGCGAGCAAAGAAAGGCCGGGATGGATGGGAGAGACTCACCCAAGTGACTTGCGACCTTCCCTGCTGGCTTCCCCATTGACTTTGCTTGTGGGAAGTCAGCAGGGAAGGTTTCAAATGGTGATCATGTGACCGCGGGATGCTGCAACTGGTCGTAAGTATGAGCTGGTTGCCAAGCGCCTGACTTTTGTTCATGTGACCTCAGGGGTACTGCAACAGCCAGTACTTCAAGGACCAGTTGTAAATCCCTTCCTTCAGCACCGTCATAACTTTGAACGGTTGCTGAATGGATGGTCGTAACTTGAGGACTGTCTGTATTATAAAAACCATCTCATTGAATGATTTTTATGTCATTTCAACAAATTACCATTGGTAATTTCATTGATTTTTGTCTTAATAGGAATACTTTGGGAGATTTTCAAATGTATTTTTGTACACATGGCGATTTTTAAGTCAATTTAAATGTCCCTGTTGTGAATGGGTTAGGGTGTCATTACCCAAAGAAAAATAGCATTGCACTTTTACCCAATTTGGGGTAATTTACAATTTGGGAAGCACTGGGTTAAGGCATCAGGCTAGAAACCGGGGGGACCATGAGTTCTAGTTCTGCCTAAGGCACAAAGCGGGCTGGGTGACCTTGGGCCAGTCCTTCTCTCTCAGACCTAGGAACCAGGCAATGGAAACCACTTCTGAAAAACCTTGCCAAGAAAACTGCAGGGACTAGTCGAGGCAGTCACCAGGAGTCAAAAGCCGACTCAGACACACACACAAACACACACTCACACAGATCTCCTTAGCCCAGCCAACCATCTAAAAAATCAGTGAGCTGTAATCAGGGCAACTTCCAGACACGTGGACTTTAACTCCCAGCATTCCCCAGCCAGCGTGGCCATTGCTTAGAATTCTGGGGGTTGAAGTCCACAAACTGGAAGGTCCCCTGGTTGGAAAACACTGATCTAAGCTAATGTAACTGCTTGTGAAGAAGTGGCTTACCGCAGTATCTATATGGTATGTGGCTCTCCTAGTTGTGGATTGTATCACCTTGATTCCATCCTGTGTACGAGAACAAGAGAAGGGATCTGGCCTCCGGAGAAACTTGCTCCATCAGGCTGTTTTCTCCCCATTCCACCAAATTGTGGCAGGGGGAGAAATAGAATTTTTTTTCCCCTTTTCTCTTCCCATCTATTTTTCCTTTAGTGTCAGGTCCTTTTTTTTTTTTTAATGGTTGCAAGCTAAACATTACTGCTTGCCACTGATCTGAAATCCACACCAGGATGGCTAAAATGCAGGCTAAATAGGCTTGCAATGAATAAACAAGCCCCCAACCTGCATTTGAGAAGTGGACTTAAACCAACGAAAAGAACTCAAACTTTACAGGGCTGGATTTTTCATCTTCCTATGACCCCCCCCCCCCCAATCTTCCATGACCATCTTTATGTAACCTTGTCTCCTTCCCCAATGCCAGCCGGCGTAATGGATTTCTTTAAATTAATAATGCGTAAAAGGAGATTTACGCTGCCTTGCTAAAATATTATGGGGTGGCTTTTTTGCTTTTTATTCATGCATTTGTCACTGTAGTCTCTAATAGAGGTGCTCAGCTGAGGGGATAAATAATGAAGAGGGGAGAAGGGGGGGTCTATCATAATCTGGAGCCATTTGCAAATTCATCACCAATATTCTTTGGGAAGGTAGGAAGGACAATGAAAAATATGCCAGGCTGCTAATATATCTCATTGATTTCCCCAATCCCATTTATTTAGAGAGCCCACTTTGAGCTGTGATAGAACGTGAACCATAGAATAGCTTTTCTTTTTCAGAGACAGGCCTCAAGTCGCTCCTAGATTTCTTCCCACAAGACTGCCAAGTTTAAAGTGGGCACCAATTAATTAATCAGTCCATTTCTCTTCTGGTTTCACCTTCCCAGAGATGCCTTTTTTAAATTCCTCTGGCCTATTAATGAAGGGGAGAGGGTTGAGATTCCCAGCAGTGTATTCTTCTGCTAAAACGAATCTTATAGCTTGGGCAGATTTCGTTTTAGGTTTACCACCTAGCCTGCAGGAAAATTAATTTCTAATTATTTCATCAGTAGGATTTCTGAGGGTGCGCAGAATGATTTGGGGGACTCACATCACTGGGGTTGCTCACTGCTCAGCTAAATAGGCTTAGGGCATGCATGATGCAGAGAATTCGTTCAATTCTGATTTCTGTAGCATCTTACCCAAAATGCACTTCCCCAAACTAGACACAAACCAGAACCCGTCTTGCACGCCAAAACCCATAATTTGGGAGAGTTTTGCTATGTGGTTTGCAACTCAAACAATGCATACATCAAGGAAACCTGCTCACAAAACTATATCGTTGGGGGAAAGGCATGATGAGCAGCACATTATGGGGTGGAGGGGAATCACTTGCGAAAAGATCAGGAAGAAACCCATAGAAAATTGGATAGATTAGAAGAAAAAGGCATTGTTGAGGGGGAGGGGGGCAAGTTAACAATGGATGCAGAGGTGGTCCAAAACAGTCAGGGAAATGAATATTTGGATGAAACCAAAATGGTTAAACTCCATTTTCACCCAGTGAAAGCCCGTCTCCCTCGGAGCTCCGGGATAAAGCTCCCTTTTTCCATGAAATCTTGGCAAATGGGACCAGCCAGGTTAGGCCAAGCTGGAGTAGCTGAACCAGAAGGTAGCACACATAAGCAATGCAAAATTATCGCAGATCAGGGCCCTGTCGCACAATGCCGAAACCTAATTTTTTCCTATCATTTCGTGCCCCAAGAGACAATTCGCTTTTGGAATTTGTTCCAAAGAGAGAAAGACAGTTGGTGACATTCTCATGGTGGAGGGCAGTCTCAGGGACCAGCTAGCCAAGAAGCCCCTTATTTCTCATGACAAGGTCTTCTCCAAGTCTAGTCCAACCCCATACTGATTTCTCGAACTGGGACATACGAGCAGCTGCAAAGGGGTGGAAATGTGTTGTGCAAGAACAACAGAGCATTCCAACAATAGAAGTTTCTTTTTCAGGAGAAGCAAACTTTGGAAATAGAGCTTTGCAACAGCATTAGGTCACCCAACCCTCGAAAGAAACAATGTACTCGGTCTGAGAGGCCAAACAGCTTTATATAAAGCACTTTTTCCCTGGTTCTTAATTTTGGACCCAGGGGAAACGCAACTGTACAATTCTGGCTCTCTGTCTTTCCTTCTGGTTTAATTTACCCATTTCCTCCCAGGCTTTTAGAGAGGGGTTTTTTTCAGACGCTGCCATCGTGCGCATCAGCTGCTGCCGTTCAGGTCTTGCAAAGCGCCCGGCTCCCCGAGAGGAAACACAGTTTGTATTGAGGAGGAAGGAAAAAGGACAACAGATGGGAGGGCACAGAATTGGAACAAGTGTACAGGTCAACAATACAACAGGTTTCTTTGGCTTCCAAACAAGAGAAAAGTGCCTGCGAAAATCGGCACACAATGCCGACGACAAAAATAACAAGAAGAAGAATGCTGTGAACTGAAAGCACAACCACTTTCAGCAGGAAAGATGCTAATCAGGACCCCGTTTTCTATTGATCGCGTGATGTGAAGCCAAGATCCAGTTTTTCCTCTCTCTTTTTCATTCCCCCTGTTTGAAAAGCATGGCTTTAAATCCCCCCTCCGTTGCCCGCCGTGATTATAATAAATAAAATAAAAACGCACAGCTTCAGCAGCAGCAGCAACAGCAAAGCTGGTATTCTGAACAAGATGCCACTTTGCTGGCAACGATTCACATCTGATCTGGCTGAAAAATTGAAATCGGCTACACCATCTCCGATTTCTGTGTACGTTATCTGCATTTTTCAACAAATCATTTACGGTTGCAGGGCAAACATTTCAGGCCAAGTCTCAGCTCATTTTAGATTTTCAACAGTTCTCCTGTCCCATTTGGGAGGAGAACATTTGTTTGTTTTCAGACGAGTTCTGTTTAATTAAGCTAATAAAATGCAATCAATATAATTGCTCCACGGGTCATTATGAAGTGTACCCTTCTGTCCTATTAAAAAATTGCAAAGGGATATTCATTCATATCCAACTTTGCCCCCCCCCCCCCACACCAAAAACATCAATTTCTGCCTGAAACAGAGGGAGATTGAAACTCAGAATAAGAAGGAAATTCCTGACCATGACAATTATTAAGCAGTGGAACACAATTCCTGCCCTAATCAGGGAATTGGACAAGACCTCCAAGGTCCCTCCTAGCCCTAGGATTCTATGATTCTAAGATGCCCACTCATGACAAATTCAGTACCTCCAAGGTCCCTCCTAGCCCTAGGATTCTATGATTCTAAGATGCCCACTCATGACAAGTTCAGTACTGAACTCTGTCATTAGTTTCATAGTTCAACTGCGAAATCATGACATTCCTTGTAAGGTTCAGCCAAAATCTACTTCTCCCCCAAACATGACAGTCTAGGTTAGAGAATTCCACTTAGGTTTTCTACCTTTGCTACCTAACTGCTGCCCATCAGGTAGACAGAATCACAAGGGAGGAATTGGCCAAAATAGGTCTCATGAGTCCTCCAAGCCAGCAAGTTGCCCTCAAAAGACAGGAAAGCATTACATCGAAGATAAATGCTCTTCTCCTCCCCTTTCTGTCTCTTAATCTCACCCCACCCCACCTTCCCAGCAACGGTTCAGCCATGCTTGTCCCCAGTAAAAGGATAATTAGCCAGTTTCATAACAGTGCTTAATGAAGATTGCCGACGAAAAGGCTGGATAGTTTGCCAGTCATTAAGGGAGGTCGAGAGGTCAATTTATGAACAACTGAGTCACTTTACCTGGGAAAAGCCACTTATGTAACCCGAGAAAATCTGTCCTTTGTCTCTTTTATCTGCCCCATTTGTACATTGACATTTAAGTAAAGGTATAATTTATCAGTCAGGAAGGCAAACACAATAATCTAAAACAACAACAAAAGCTGGATCTTTACTGAAGGAAGGAAAGGAAGGAAGGAAGGAAGGGAATAAGAAAGAAAGAGGGATCTGGAGAAATTTCTAAAGTTCTCTTTGCCCATTCCTAATATTTTAAACTGGGATAATTTCTTTACCGACCTCCCCCTGCCTGTGTTTGCCGAACATATCTTTGTTCACGTGGGCAGGGAACTAAAATGCTATGGGTGAAGTCAGCCCTTCTAGCCCAAAGTCTCAATGGAAGTGCTTGCCCTGTGATTAATCCTGTATTGGAACAAAAAGAGAGAGAGAAGCATTGCTTTCATTTTTTTTTCACCTCCACAAAGAAGAACATTTCTTCTCCTAGATACAGTCTGCTATTCTTCCATTTATTTAGGGAGCAAGGAAAGTTGGGGAAATCTCTGTCTTTCCTTGCAGCATTTTCTCTCTAGCATCTCACAGCCTCCTTGGCTTCTCCCATTCTGATAAATAAAACAGTTCAGAAAGGAAGTCCTCCATGGGGGATTTTTTCAGACCAGGAATTGGGGCCAGAGAGAGAGGGAGAAATTTGGAACTGGAGGGGAAAAATATCAAGCAACCCCAGACTGAAGCATCTTTCTGACAATTTGCAATTGTAAAGGAAGAGCAAAATCCAATTGTCAGCAACTTGAGACTGCAATCTAAATCTCTGGGCTGTAGGATTTCTTTTCTTTTTCTTTTTCCCAATGGAAGAGTCATGGAATCGCTCCCAAATTTTTATTCACAGCAAAAGCTCTTCGGCAAGACTGGAAGAAAGTGGAGTGCTCTGGGTGATCAACCCAGAGATCGCCAATATTTTCGCTGGAGGAGAATTCTGAGAATCAAGGACCCCTCCATTAAAATACAATAAAATAGTACAATAACATCCCTTTATTTTGGAAAACAGGTGGCAAGGTGAGAAGAGGAAAGGCTAAGCCATTTCTTTGACATGCTAGATTTCTATAAACAGGGATTTCACATTCATTCATTCATTCATTCATTCATTCATTCATTCATTCATTCATTGTTCAGTCCTGCAAATGTTTGGAGGATTCCTTCTGAGCCTGGACATTTGCCCGGCCGTTGTGTTCTGACAGCATCAGTCCAAAGACTGGATGAGATTCAGTTCATATGCCCTGGGGCCAGGGAAAAACAAAGTCGGTTGTAAAAGCTTATCTTGTTTCCCCCTTCTTCTCCCACGTCTCCATTTTAAAATCATGAAATTGGACGAGGCAAGATACTTCCCCTGCCCCATCAGCATCCTTTCTGACTTCTATTCTTTCCATTGAAACCTATACAGTTAAAAAAAAATTAAATTAGAATTTAAAATCAACAACAAAAGTCTGAGAATGAGACCAAATCGGATGCCAGTGGGTCGACAGCCAATTTAACCATAACAAATACAGTATGAACTTAGCTTTTTCAAAGATGTTTAAAATCTTGAGCTCTAAGACAGACATTGCAGTTTTCTTTTCTTTTTCTTTTGCCTGCCTACACTGCCAAGTTGCTAATTTATTACCCTTACCCCAACCCATTCTGCTGCTTCATTTGCTGGCTGAAATAACGCCCTGCTGATCCTAAAGATGAAGGGACTTCCAGATGGGTCACGGGACCCCACCCCAGAAGACCCACTTTTCTAAAAGGACTGGGGACAGTGAGGAAGGAAGACCTAGCCTCCAAAATTAAGGGAAGTCCCTTAAATTTAATCAAAAGCAGGAAGATTGCATGCTGGGTCAGCTTGGAATGGTTAATATATTTCACGGTTGAATTAAGACACGGGACCAGTTACCTTCCTTCAAATCGATCTCTTGTTTCGAGAATTGCAGACTATACGGTCTTGTGCAATGGGGAGATGACTTCCAAGTTACTTTAGCTGTTTTCTCTTTTTATTGTGGCGGCAATGAGTCAAGGATACCATCTGAATATTGTGTTCAACATCTCTATCTGGCCTTTGAAAAGATAATAGGAAGATGCTAAGTGTAGAACGAAGTAACGGAAAGATGTGGGAATTATCCTGGCTTGAATTACCGCTTCACAAATGTGTCAGGGGGTGCCCTACAATCATCTTGATCGACAGGTGCCTGAAAACTTGTGGGAAATCCCCCTGTCTCAAAGAAAGGCTCTCCCCAAATAAATAGGCAGAGGATGTACTCTTCAATGCTGAAATTCTGTGGCCACGTGCAGCAGAAAAACTCAAATTCGAAGTTCCTCAGGAAATCCCCATTTGGGGATTGAATGACACTTAGAAATGAGTATCTGAAATGAAAATACTTTTAAAATATCACTAACGCGCAAGCATGCTTGTCTGTGTGTGTGTGTGTGGTATATATGTGTACATGTGTATGTAAAATCACTGTATATTTTATACTGGTTATAGCCACAGAATCATGGCCTCCCGACAGGTATAGGAAAATATGGGTAACATTGCCCTTGAGTCAAAATCAAATCACTGCATGAAGATATGCACGTTTTCTCAGCAGCTGTGATTCACCATTGTTTCTTCTGGATTTTTTCCCCCATTTCCATCATTCCTGGTGGGGTCCAGTCCAAACATTTACCAGCATTGATCCTGCGTAGCTTTTTCAAGATGAGCCAACGTCAGCTAGGGGGTTGCTAGCTATAAAAATCCTGCAATTAAAAGATCACTAGCAGAAGAGCTCCTGGTTTTGGCAAACTCATCACTTCCCTAGAAAACTCACCACTTCCCTAAGCGGTCTTTTCCCTTGGCAAACAGTTCCTATCCTGAGGAATTTTCTCGGAATGAGGAACAGTCAGAACCCTAAAAGTATTAAGCCATTAAAAAGACTTCAGTCAAAATGGACAGACGCTAGTGATATGTATTCATTAACTCAATGCTCATCAACAGGGCAACCCTCAAATGGGCAGAACTACAAGTGCCATCATCCACAGCCAGCACAGGCAGTGGGCCACCCGAGTAGGGCATTACAAGGGTGATTTTCCAAGCACCTGGCAGTTCTTGATCCAGAAAAGCTGGTGAACACCAAAGGAGAATGAAAGAGATTCATTCAGATGTCATTTTGATGTAATTAACCTTAAACCAAACTGAGTCACTCTAAATTAAAGCTGTATTTCTTTTTGGATTTTTCCCTCATATTTGCACTGTTGGAATCTATTTTTATCTGCATGGGAGAGAAGGCAAAACTGGACCCAAAATGGAGATCCACAGAGTTTTGGCTGACAGGAATGTGACATTCCACTATCAATACTCATTCTCTCTCTCTCTCTTTTTTAAAAAAGTCTGGAAAATAAATGAAAAGACAAAATGGGATTTTTTTAAGCACATATCCCAATAGATACACAGTAAGAAGCCCCCATTAGGATTTTTAAGCAAGGAACAATGTTAAGATCCAAGAACTTACAAGATCGGCTAGCATGGTTTTGCAGAAATTACTCCAAAATATGATGGCCCTCTGTTTATTTTAAAGATCGGTATCCTGTCTGTCCAAGCTTTTCGACAATGTGAATCAAATGTAGGGCCATACGAATATTCAGGTCTCTGAAGCAATTCAGTGTAGAGAATCCAACTGATGTATTGTTTCAGCTGATCAATTAATGATGTCAAGTTCAATGCATCTGAATCAATTCGGATCAATTTAGACACTTTGCAGACACGCCAAGAATTTTCTGGTCTGAATCAAATGGGGGCCAGTTTGGGGACGCCGAATGGATTTTGGCATCCGAGTCAAATTAAGCCTGGTTTGCCTGCCCCTGTTTTAAAACCCTGTGAGTGTAAAACTTACGTTAAAAAACCAAACTGCTTTTTTTAACCATCAGATCTATGCAAACCCTGCAGAAGGTTTTGCTGCTCAGCAGCGTGGATCGAACAGGAAGGGCACTTCTTTCTCCTTTCGCTCTTCTATTTTTTCAAGAAGCAGTTTTATAAAAACATATATTAAGGCAAGAAAAACGGGGGCTGGAAAAAAAATAAACACTGCCCGGCTTTTAGGCAAGCAGAAGAAAAAGAAAATAAAGGCACAGCCGAGACACACCAAGTGGAACAGCGGATCTGCACCTTTTAAGCCCCCGCCATTCTCTCTTCCATGGTGTGGTTTTGCAGAAAAAGCACTTTTCACCATAGAGCATTCCTTCTTCACGAGAGAGGGAATCTCTAATGTCCTTCTTCTGCCCACCGGTGCATAAACTGAACATCCAGGTGGCCTGATTCAGGAACTGGGCATTGCATGCAGTGTTTAAGGGACCCTCAGCCCCCTCCTACTACTTGCAAGCGCCCAGATAATTTGTGATATTAGGTGCAAACGGCAGAGGCTCCAAGCTCCTTTGCTAAGTCAGGGTGTTGGCAACTGTTCAGTTATGCCACCTTCTGGACACCGGTCAGGAAGAGTGGCTTCCATTAGCAAAGGACCGCAAGCATGTCAGTTACTCAACCCAGCATCTAACCTGCCCGCAAGGGAGAAAGCAGAACCTCGACGTCTTTCTTATTCCCCTGGCAGTCCAGAACGATTCTGCCAAAGCAAATGAAGAATCCTACGCATGCGAAGCTACTATTAACCTTGGCACCCGTACAGTTCGGTTCTTCCTCCGAACTCCAGTGCTTTAGGCACTGGTTCAAAGCGTGGGAGAGAGGTGAGGCTTGGCTGAAACACTTGCTCAGTACGCTTGGCAGAGGCCTGGTGGCTCACAGCTATTTGGGTTTCGACATCCGCGAGGTCACGAGGTGGGTGGTGAGACCACTCAGAAGGTGCTAACCCCCAAGCTCCCTACAAATCGGGGTGAGTAAACCAGCACCACGCTTTGGGATGGATTCCCCCGCAATTCAACGCCTCTTTCCACGCTACCCTGAGATTTTTTAGAAAAACAGGAATCTACCAGCTAGCTTTCCCCTCTCTTTGAGAGTCCAAAGCTGTGTGGGAACATTCAAGAGGAGGAAAAAGGGGGGAGAATAAGGAGGCACTGAAAGGTTGCATCAAGAGACTTCACAATGGATGTTGCTAAACCCTCTTTTTAAAATATTTTTGCATATGAGTTGCCAGGTAGAATCCTTCAGCCTCCTTCAAATTCCAAGTCCACATTAAGAAGCTAGTGATAATGCCTTTTTTATGCCCAGGTTAAATTCCTGTAATGCATTCAGCTTGCCCTTGATGACAGTTTGGGCTAGAATCTGAGAGTCATAATGCTGCTGGAAACTTGATACTTACTTTTGATCACCTATGTATTTTTCCCCTGCATTGCATGGACGGATGCTCCTTGCAAACTACGGATCCAACTAGCTTGAAAGGAACCATTTTTCTCGAGTGTTTGCCACTAGGGATAACCAATCAGGGACCCATGTCCGCCACAATGGGAGTGGGCGGGGCCAAAGCAAAAGTCAGCCCCTCCCCTTCTCTCTCCAGAATGGTTCTTCTAAAGCTTTCTTTGACCACCTTTTCAACTTGGTCTGAGACAAAAGAAGGCCTGCTCCTGACCCTGGATCGTAGCTGGGAGATGATATAAAAGAAAGAATCACCCCACCCTTTCACTGTATTTATCCACCTGCTGATGGCATCCCGGATTACAGCCAAGCAAACAGAATATCTCAAGTATCAACAGATAGCGGAGGTCACGGCTAATTTCAGGTAGCACAGAGGGGAAAATGCGCCGCCACCTCTTCAGGAACAGAGCCTGACAAATCAAATACCCTTGTTGAAAAGGACAACCTGAACAAGGCAGGGTGGGGCCTCCTGGGTGTCCAGAGCGTTGGGGAGGAGGGCAAAATCACCGCCCAACAAAGTCAACAAGATAATTGATGATGCTCAACTTGGAAAGTCAACAGACACGCTTGTTGATGGAGAAACGGGCGAGAGCATGACAAGTCGTGCCAGGAGCAGAGCAACGGGAAGGTTTGAAAGTCTGCATCGCATTTCTATGACCGCAGTCACCTGAGCAAAAATAAACACAGGTTTCAGCAGGAGTTATGTAGGAGGCTGGGCCTTCTTTTATGCAACTGAAAACAACAACAACAACACAACCAACTAACTTCACAAGCAACTGTATTACTTGCTGAAAATACCCATGTTACACCCCGTAACTCCTCTGTGGCTTCAACTCTGCAGGTTCTCAAACTGACACTGCCAATTCGGAGTGGCGAAGGAACATTTTGAGGGTCTCTCAAGCTTTTCACCACTGCTTTGTTACTATTGCAAATGAAAAAGAGGCACGTTGCTCTGTGCACCTATTTTTTGCTCACTTCCACCAAACCACCAGAAATGGAAAAGAAAAGAGCAGGAAATTTCATCCAGCAACGTCGTCACATCCCTGCTGGGGTGCCCAAAATCCATGTGGGGCCCTGATGCTGAAAAGAAGAAATATTCTCCCCACTTTGCAGAGAAACACCCATATGTAAAACAGAACATAATCATCCTGGGTGTTTTGCCCTGTGAATTTGGTGGTGGTGGCGGGAAAAAACCAAAAACCCAGATTAAAAATAGAATGTATGTTCATAAAGATGGCCTCTTTTCTTTCTTTTTCCACCCCATTTGCAGATGGGGTGGTTGGATTCCCCCCCCCCCCACTTCTTTGCTAGAGGGGGATGAAACCAAGAAATGCAAAGGACAGGTGGCTTTCCTCTGATTCGAAAGCCTTTATGATGAAGGGTCAGAGGAACCCAAAGCACTGGAAACCTCAGCTTCCAAACGTGTCGTCAGGGCGATGCCAGTTACCGTCGACAGGGGAGATTGCTGGTCCGCCTCCGTCGGACAAATTAGATAATTAAATGGAAACAGGCGAGATAAATTGCACTTTCTTAATTGGGTTATCAGGAGACAAGAGCGCGCCAAATGACCTCACTGTCTGTGGAGGCCAAGGCGTTTGCCTGTCTCGCTCGCTCGGAAATGAGAACGGAGTGACACGTCCCTAGCAGGGTTATTCTTAGCCACAAAAGCCAGGGTCTTAAGCCAGGGGAGGGATCTCCCCCCACGGTCCCCAAAGCAACCGGGCTTGCAGGGCTGAGAAAGCAAGGAGAAGGAACTGGAGAAATGTGTGCGAGAAAATCACTCGGCAAGTATATACGCTGTTGTTTTAGAATGGTTGCTATTGGCATTCTTGTTTTAACGTAGGGCAAAAGTGTTTCCCTGTATTTGTTTCCAAAGGTTTTCATTCACTTTGAAGAAAATACCCCCACACACACACGCCCAAAGTAGAAGGGAAATTTAGTTAAACTTTTGGGGGAGGAGGGGAAGTGTAGTATTCCAATAGTTATTTAGGGACATGCTGGCCAAGAGATATGTGAATGTGAGAGAAAATACTGCCTTTTGTTGTATAATCTTATCTTTGGTGTTCTGCAACCTCCCTGGTTTCTCTCCCTTCCACTCAATTGCAAAGGAATTTCTTCTATCGGATGTTTTCAGATCAGGAGGGAAGGGCAGCCAGGGAGGCTGGAGAGGGACGGGAAGACATGGAGGAGAAAGACTGAATGGCCATTCTCTCTCCAGCCATCTGCAGCCTCCCTGGCTTCTCCCACGTCCATTCAATCCATGAGAATGTCTCCAATGGGACTTTTTTAGATCAGGAGGAAAGGGCGGTCAGGGAGGCTGGAGAGGGATGGGAAGATGTGGGACAGAAACACACAACAACCTCCTCTCTTTGGCCATCTGCAGCCTCCCTGGCTTCCCTCCCTTCCACTGAATCCCAAAGAAATTTCTTCTACGGCTGTTTTTCAGAAAGGAGAGACAGACAGGGGGGCTGAAACATCAGGGAAAAATAGATAATAGAAGAAAAAGAGGTCTACAATCTTCAGTACAATGGTGAGAGAATTGCTCCTGCCTTTGGGGACAAAGCCAAGTCAACCAGATAGATTTGTTTGTTTGTTTTGAATCAATATTCAGACAAAAAGTGGGAGTTTTATTCTTATATTCCAAGTTGCCACGTGGGGGGAATCAAATAGCTTTCAGAGTGGCTCCAGCTAAATTCTGTCCCTGGCTTTTATGCCTCGCCTCCAGAATCACCCCAAAACAGAAGCCTGCCTTCTGTTTAGGTCTCTACTCCCAGCTCCAACTGTAGAGCTCTGATTATAAAGAGGGATATGGCTGAAACTGACCTGAAGTGAAGGCAAAGCCTCTTTGAGAATGAGAAGAATACCCTTTCTGTTTTGCACTGATGAGATAGAGAACTCTGCACATGCACAAAAATTCCTATCTCCCCGGATTAAGCCAGCTTTTATTTCTCTGCTCCTTCTGTCCCCATCTTTGTTCTTGGCCACTGACTGAAAGGGAAACCATCCGTTTGTCAGAAGTCAATAAAATTTGACTGGTTGCCCTCTCTCTGCCCCGCTACCCAAGAGAAATTATACCCGGCATCTTAGCCAATCTTCATTCCAAACATGCTCAGAAACCAGTCTGTGATGGGCTGGGCTGTAGATTCAGTGCATGAGATTTCAAAGCAGGGCTGATTAATGGCCCAGCTTTGTCTGGCCTAGAAATATTTCTGTGTGTAAGTTTTCTTTTGAGAGAGAGAAAGAGAGAGAAAGCTAGAAAGCAAAAGCCAGCTTTTAAAGGTAAGCTTTGGCATATGGCTTATGTTTTGAAACCCTGCCCGATTTGTAAAGCCCGAGGCGCTGAGCTGTGTCGACATCTAAACTCAACTTGGGTTTCCGAGCTTCCTCCAGAAAGAGGGGGAAAAAATTAGTTTTCTTCCTATTAAATTAATGGATATTTAGCCTCGGACTGGAGTTAACTTCCGAAAATTGATTTCAGTTTGGTGTATTTTTCCTGTCCTCCCTTCTGTTCCCCCTCCCCACCTTTACAGCACCGGAAAAGTGATTAACTCCTAACATCCAAAGCGGTCCAGGCCTTGTTGTGGAAAGATTGCATCACGCTAGCTATCAGTCCAAACGCTTCTTTCCAAACAATGCTACCTAAAGTCCATTTGACTCAAGCTTCATATTTTGATTTAAAGCGACAGGAAACCCAAAACACATCCGCCAAATCTAATGAAAACCACTGCTCAAGGGCTGCATCTATTTAAAAAAAAAAAATTGTGCAGGGAATGAGCTTCTGGGATTCGGCAAAAACTTGCTGGAGGACCTCGAGCTATGAAGTCGCCCCGTGTGATAAATAACTGGATAACGATTTACCCGTGCAATTCAACTCTTCCATGATCAAAGCACCTTAAACAACACGGAGGGTGCAAAGGAAACACAAACCCTACATCGTGCAATAAAGGACTTTGTACAGCATGATTTCCATCAGATTTTTCCTTTTTTTTTTTGGCCACATCTAACCGGAAGGCCAGAATCAGCCAAATCAACCCCAGTTAATGAGCGTGTACCCTGGTTTTGTTGCCTTGGTATAATGATTGTGTAAGTGTGTGACTCTATATAGGATCATTGTCAGTACTAAGTATATCTTCAGACTCTACCTTGAATTACATAAAAATTATCTCTCTGCAAAATATTGACTTGATTGCATTTATATCTCACCTTTCTTCCAGGGAGCGTTCAGAGTCACCCAGTCCCTATTTTACCTTCACAAATAGCCAAAGGATTTAGATCAGACACCTTGCCAGAATTCCCAGAAGGGGTCCAACATCCTCACCACTAAAACACACTGGCAGTCATGATCTAGCAACGGCGTTCTTGAGTGGAGGCTAAAATCCTTGGAAGACTTTTTAAAAAGTACTCTGAGTTTTGTTTAGTTTCTTCTCGCTAAGGGCAAGGAGGGGTGGGGGGCAGGAGAGAAAAGATAATATCCCCTAATTTTCTGAAAGGGTTATAAACCGTCCCTAACCACTTACAAGGATAGGAAATTGAAAGATTTGGGAAAGAAATGGACAGGGAAAGGCGGGGGAAAAATGAGAAAGATATTCTACAGCACTCAGCTAAATGATGGACCTAGCTCAGATGGGCAAATTACTTCTCCTCCCTCAAAATAAATTAAAATGGTGAAGAACTTCAAAATAACATGGCTGGGAAAAGGCTTCCCATTCCTGAAAATGTGTTTTGAGTTGTCATGACTGGAAACACGCATGAAACATTGTCACTTGAAAAACAAACTGATCATTAGTTGGGGCACTGAACTTCAGGGGCATCATAGCTTCAGCGTGTTGATGCAATGGACAAAATTGAGCCAATTGCATTTTTCAAATGATTGTTTGGGGGGGGGCAAAGAGTGAGAAGGTTTGCAAAGGCTGAATTGCTGCGTCACCCAGCAATGTGTGATCCCAGCCGTTTCATCCCTTCCATGATTCCAGCCAAATCATGGGAGGGATTGGGAAAGCTGATTGAGAGATGCACTGGAATTGCCTTTCAAGCCAATCTCTGGCTTTTGCAGGAACTCCTAATTTCTTTTGAAAATTGTGGCTAATGGGATCAACATCCCTAACCAGGCACTCCTGGAGATTTTTCTCCCTTACCATGAAGACTTACTATGAAGACTCCTGCCCAAGAAATCCAGTCACTCTTTCTTTCCTTTCCCCAGTTTGCAACAATCACTTGATCCCGCAACAGGGAGACCCCCCACCCCACCCTTTTGCATCCTAAACAGTGGAAAAGAAGACCGGGGGGGGGGGGCTGAGATTTCAGAGCAGGTGGCCTCTCCTCCTCCAATTATTTCCTTCCCGTTCCAAGAAGGCAGGGAAGAACCGCCTCTTTCGCAGGACATAAAAATGCTTGCCCGCCTTGGGCTGCCCAATCCCATCTGCTCTAATTATTTACACAACTTATTTTCACAATCGCAGGGTGGCAGGAGGGAGAAGAGCTTGGAAAGGAGACAGGCAGGTCAAAGGGCAGTTCTATTTTGATATCTTTGTTGATAACGTATTGTACAATTAGATGCATTTGACAATTTCCATTACGGCTGATAAAATATTTATTGAGGCTCAAGGATGATGTCCAATTCTCCTGTACCATTCGTTTGAATGATGTGGCGGGGGTGGGTGGGCAGAGAAATTCCAAAGCTGCTAGAGGGAGCCCAGATCTCTCAACATCCTGGCTCCCCCCCCCAAAAAAACCCTGCTTTTTTTCTCTCTCTTTCTACCTCCTTGCCTTGCATTAGGCTCGTAAATTATCAGGCCGGTACAGCCAGATGGATGCCGTGGCTGACGGGGAAGGTAGATCGCTGGGTGATGACATTGTTTCTCCAGAGCATTAATCAAAACCAAAGAAAGAGAAAATTCTAAAATTGGGCCCTGCGTCCAAATATAAGGAACACCGAGCCGGCTGTTGGAAGATGGCTGGAAAAAGAGCCGATAATTAGGAGGCAAGCGAAAGAAACAGAATCTTTTATGATTTCCCAAATCAATGCAGTCTTGTTTAGAAGGGCAGGAGGGAGAAAAAAATAGACTTCATTCTGGTTTAATTTGTGGCTCTGGAAGAGGAATATAGGAGATGATTTGCAGCCTTGCTAAAAAAAAACCCTGTAGCTTTCTTTGGTGATAGCTTTAGAAAAGCCAAAATGGTATCTCTGTTTAAGATAAAACACGTTTATTCTTATTTGATTTTTCAGGGATGGCTGGAGGAGTGTGTGTGGGGGGGACTGCATTCAAGGTTATGGATACTTTGCTGAAATCAGAATTATTAAAAGGGTATATATTACACAATCTGATATCCAAGTCCCATTTCTGCAGGGAAAGATAGATATATCTTATTCTTAAATATGAGAAATGGTTTAACACTGTGATTTAAGCCATGTATTGGAAGCCACAGTGGGCTTTATCTTCTCCTTCATCCCTCTTTCAAAATTGTTCATTTGTTTTCCCTTCACCTGGCTTTTTCTCCAAGGGATCCTCCTGAAGCTAAAAACTTGAAGCTAGAACATAGCAATACGACAGTTTTCTACTCCTTGCAGGATCCCTGAAGGGTTGGGATCCCTGATTGGTTGGGATCCCTGTGTATCAAAATTAAATACAGTCCATATAATGATCTGTCTCCTGTTGGTGTAATAATTCCATCCTTTTGCCAGTGGGGAAAAAAATCACAACTTGAGGGAAACTTTTAGAGGAGATCTTCACCCAAAGCCATCATGCGTGCATTCTGAAAGGGTTACATTAACAGCTCCTGAGCACCCCCAATTCATGTCATTGGTTCCCTTTACTCCTAAATGTGTGATTTGGAAAAATTTGCATCCCACTGGGAGCTGCTGTTGTGGATAAACTTTCTAAAAAGAAATTTGAAATTCCTAATCAAATCAAGTTGACTTTTCCAATCAGTTTGGAAATTCAAATCCATTCAAGGCTGATTTGCACACCCCTGCTGTGTACATGCGCACACAAACATATATTTATCCCACTGTTCTACTAAAAAGTACTCAAAGCAGGATAATTGAAAACAAAAATAAAATAAAGCAGCTTAAAATGTGTATGCTCATGTTATGCCTGTACTGGGATTTTTGATTACTCTCTATTGGTTCAGATTTTAGGGTGTATGAAGTTGTTGTAATTATTATTATTATTACTTAAATGTGTTATGGCTGCACGTTCCAGTAGACTATTTGGCCAGGTTGCCCTAAGATGAAGTCACAATGCCTCTCAATGATGAACTGCTTTTATTCTTCTAAGTAGGTTTCCTGATTTTATGTTATTATAAGAAAGCATTTTGTTTTCTATGCTTGATTTGTATGGTTGTTTTAGTCCCAGTTACATATGGGGCAGCTGTACACTGCCTGGACTTCATGGACTGGACGGGCCCTGAAGGCTGCCAAATAAATAAAGAAAATTTCTAAAACAGCAATCAAAAAAGATGCATGGGAAATGTGTTCCAGGTCACAGAAAAGAGCATTTTTTATTTTCGTTCCCTATTGGAAGGTGCAGGACAATCTTTTTTTGAGTCTTGGTCTGAGCCAACCTGCCTAGAAGGAATTATCAATCTGTCAGAAAAAAATCAGAGAACAGGAGTGTAGAACACAGTTTGCAAAGAAGGAGAGATTCTGTCTGAGTCTCAGCCAACTGGCGACTTCAGGATCCTGTCCATTGGCAACTCCAGTACGGAAATGAAGAACTGATGACCTCAAATTGTTGATTTCTTTGCAGGAGGGAAAACTTTGCCAGGACACACACTGGCAGGACAGACACTTCTGGCATGTGGCAAGGGAACACCCATTGCACCCTTTGGCTTTGACCAGCATATTCGGCAGACAGCGGCCATGTGAGGAAGGTCATGAGGAACAGATTTAGAGGCAAACACAGATGGTCCTTTAAGAAGAATACAAAGTCCTTCTCAACTGCCTTCCACAAAGCCACATCATGTGGCAAGGTAAATCCTAGCTACCCGAGGGACTAGCTAGGAGAGAGTACAGTGTTTCTGCCAACCTGGGAACATTTTGTTTGTAGGAAGAGTTATATGGCAAGCAACCCTCTGACCCCTCAAGGCCAAACTTGCAGTAACTTCCCAGCTGATCAGAAAGATTTTAGGGTCAGGAGACAAGTGATATGGAAGATTCAACCATCACCACCACCCCCAAGCCACCAAGCTCAACCATGCAGATAGGCCTCCATCCAATCTGATTTTCTGAATCAGTTTGAAAAGCCAACCATTCAACAGAGACTTTCAAAATCTAATTGGAAAAGTGTTGCTGTTTGAGCTGGGAAAAAAAGAAAAAACAGTATGTTTGCTGGATGCATTTGCACATCTTGGCTTTCAGAACTGAGTCTGGATCTTTCTGGAGGCAAAGCTCCAATTGCTTTGGGAGCCAATCTGGAAATGAAAATAGAATTGTCGAAGTCTCTCCTGTGAATTTCCGTAATGCCTCTTGGCCAGCCCTACAGAGAAATTCCCAACCTGGAAACGTGTTGGGACCTAAAGCAGGTTGTGATATAAATTGCTCACAACCCATTTCGAAACAGCAACATTTCTTGCATGGCCAAGTTGCAGTAAGCGAGTTCCTTGCACAAGACCAACTTAGAAGTGCTTCATTTCTGTGCTTCATTTCTATCATTTTTAAACAGATGTGAGTTCAGTTGTGTTGCTTGCCCTAGTATATGTGATTTGGAAAATAAGTACTTTTTAATATAATCTTTTAAAAGCCTTGTTTGTTCTAATAGCAAATTATCTTCCCCTAGGCAACTGGAAACACAGAACGGGGGAGACAATCCAGAGTAATGGGTTAAAATCCAAGGATGTTGTTGATGGATTCCTGCTCTGGGCAGGAGGGCTGGATGAAATATCTCCAATTCCCTTCCAAATCTTCCATTTTAGGACTCTATGAAATTCCAAGGAAGTCAATATTGGGTGGACATCAGGAAGAAGTTTCTAGTGGAAAGAGCTGTTCCACAATGGAAGAGCTGCTTCAGAAGGTGCTGGAGATGTTTCAACTGAGTCTGGTTGGTCATCTGTTGGGGATGCTGTAGTGGAGAATTTTTGCACTGGTCTGAGGTTGGACTAGCTGATCTCCAGCTCCCTTCAATTCTAGGATTCCAGAATTTGCAGATCAAGTCTTCTGTCTCTCCTTGTGGGTGGCCAAGTCATTTTCTTCTCCACTAGCCATGCAGCCTTCTAATTTCCCCCTTAATGCCACCGTCCGCTTGGCTTTAGTGGCGACAGATAAACCATGTTCCCGGATCCCGCACATGGGGAAAAGACACCGACATTTGGCATTGTTGACAGCGAGAATTACGGTGAAACAAAAGAGTGCCTGTTTGGTCGCCCTCCTTTGCAGAGACTTAAGAACATTTTTCTCATTTTTGAACAGCTAATGTCTTGCAGGAATGGGGGAGAGATGGAGTGGAATTGTCTAATCTCTTTAAACTTAATCTTTCCTCTAAAAAACACACCCACCAAAAATCGTTGGGTTCAGATGCCCCAGAGAGATCCAGATTCTGTTAAAGAACCTAATTAGGTTAAGATTATAGTACAGCCATAATACAGGCTTTAACTTCTCTCTTTCTCGTTGGCTGTTCCTCATTACACCATTTTTATCATATCAACATCTCTTAGCCCACCAGTCTCTCATCACTTATGCAGCCAGACCTGGGAGTAAGGCCCAATGAACTCAATAGGACTCAGAGGAAGGAGGCATCAGATTCTGCCATGCATGGTCCTCTTTCCCCACCCTCAGCAAAATTTGGTGGGGACATTTTGGACAAATCTGGACAAATCAAATATCGGAACTCATCTATCTGTTGGAAGACCTGAAGGACCAGGTTAGGGACAGAACATTATGGAGAAAATCTATCTATGTGGTCGCTAAGAGTCAATGATGACTCGGTGGCACATAATCAATCAATCATCTATTTGCATTACTGATGCAAATGTAAATGTGCATTAAATAAAAAAACAGAAACGTGCTATGCTTCTCCTGACTCACAATGCACTCAGTTGAAGTCTGTGCTGCGCTGCCCTACCTGCCACTGAGAATATTCATTTTTACCCTTATGAATGAAGACTGAGTAGATGGTAAGAATAATTTGACCGTGGAAGGGATGATCCAGAGAAATGGTGATCTGCCCTACACTGGATGGATTCAAGCAGGAGCTGGACACTCATGTCTGGGATGTTTTAATTTGCATTCTGGACTGAGCAGGGAGTTGGATGAGATGGTGTCAAGGAGGGGTTTTTATTTATTTATTTATTTATTTATTTATCAAATTCGTCACCGCCCATCTCGTTAAAAAGCAACTCTGGGCGGTTTAGAGAGAAGATAAAATCAATTAAAATACAATCTAAAAACCATCTTTGATCAATATGATCCAAGAATTGATGGAATTGGCGAAAAGAATTTTGCTATTCTTTAGCAAAAACAAGCAGAGACCTAGAATGTGTTTGTGATTAAGAGAGAGAGAGAGAGAGAGAGAGAGAAATCTTTTAAGGCATTTGGTAGCTTTCAGCAAGCTATCCTATCAGACTCAACCAGAAACAAGCATATAATGGAGATTCATGTCACCCTACCCTTTGTCACCCTTGTAAAAACCCCTCTGATAAATACTTTGAACACCTCGAAAAAGAACTCCGTAACACAGCAGTGGGGAAGGTATCACGGGGCACAGTAATTCTTAATTTAGGATTTGGGGAAAGAAGAGGCAACCACAGGAGGTTCCACACAAGAGAGATTTCCAGAGCTGGAGTTCCCTCAGATCAGAGCCTGGTTTTAGTGTAAGAAACCAGCAACTCAAGTAAGGTTGGCTTTAGCACCGATAAGCACTAGCAAGATTTTGGCACGGCCAACATCTCTCCTCCTTTTTCTCCCCTCTATTCAGTTTGACGGAAGAGGATTTGCTTTCGGAATTCTTTCAGAGAGAGAGAGAAGCAAAATTGTCCTGGTTGGAGCCCCTACTTTTGCACGGATGGGCAAACATCCTGTCTTCCTCTCTACAGTTCTCCCTCTTCCCATCTCAGGGTGGCTACTCACCAATCCAAGTTAAACCCTGGTTCCTGCCTTCAAGGTTCTCTGGGCCATTTTGCCGCAGCGACGAATGTGCTTTTTTGCAGCCGTTCAAGATGGCGATAATTCCTTGGTTTGGGTTCCAAAATGAGTCGGTTAACTTTCGACTCACAGATTTTATTAAAAGGCATAAGCTTTCGTGGGCTTATTCCTTGACACCTTAAATCAGTGTTTCCCAACCTTGGCAACTTCCCCTGCTGGCTGGGGAATTCTGGGAGTTGAAGTCCACACATCTGAAAGATGCCAAGCTGGCTGGGGAATTCTGGGAGTTGAAGTCCACACATCTGAAAGATGCCAGGGTTGGGAAACACTGCCTTAAATAGTTAAGCTGAAGGAAGTGGCCAGTATGTAAAATTAGCTCTTTCCTGCAGCTCCAACTTAGAAGGATTGCATTGATTAAAAGTTGAGGTTACGAAAGTGTTTACTCAGATTCTCTATAAACACGGCAGCCTTCATATGAAACCAAATCATCAAAAGAAAGTTGGCTGGGTGAGAAGATGGGTATTGACTGAACTAAAAGCTGAACTAAAAGAACATCCAAATCTAAATTATTGCTATTTTTCTTTGGCGGGTTGGCAACAATATCTTGCATCCATACCGAGGTTACCTATGAAGCCCCATTCCCTTATAAAATCAATAACAATTTATCTCCCCCCACCATCCCCGATGAAGAAAGATAGCCAAGGGTGAATTAATAGTGAATTAATAGTTTGAATTTAGCTGGCAGATCCAAGACACTGGTTTTCCCAAGCAGACTTTCTTCTGAAGATGGCCCCAATAAAATATTGACCCCCGCCCCAGCCCCCCAGCCCACAGTTTTGTAAGCAATATCATGTTAGTGGAACCGGAATATGGGAAGAGGGCAAATTCTAGGAGGTCATTTTTTCCAAGAGTAACAAAGAGATTTTTCACTGGAATTCTGGCTTAAGGAAGAAAACACTAAAATGGGACCAGTTGGGATGTCACCAATCTGAACCTCTCCCCAATTTAGGCAGAGAGATGGCCATCCCCAACTCTGTGCTTTCTAAATAGG
Organism: Liasis olivaceus; assembly: GCA_030867105.1. NCBI lineage: Eukaryota > Metazoa > Chordata > Lepidosauria > Squamata > Pythonidae > Liasis > Liasis olivaceus. The sequence goes on from CM061356.1 coordinate 4,789,143, forward strand.
CTGAGCTACAGATCCCATTGCTCTGGCCAGGGGCTCACTTCATGGAGTCTGTAGCCCAACATAGGCAGAGCTGGGAAAGGATTGTGTAGGATGAATTGCAGAGGTAGAGATGCAAAGAAATGTATCTTCTCAACCTTCTACCAGGCTTACTTAATCCATTTCCTCTACCAGCAATCATACACCTATTTGGAATAATAGGATACCTTCTTTCATGTCTGGGGTAATCAACGTTAAAGCAGAACATCCTGATTCCAAGCCATGTCTTCTTTGTCATACGTGGGGACAAAGGCTGACATTTCAATTAATTATCCCTTTTAGTAAAAAGAGTAAGGGGAGGATCACAAGAAAACTTGGGTCCTCCACCAGACTCTCCCTGCCTGCCATGGAAATGATCTCCTGCTCCAAAGTGACCACTTTCTCCGGCAAGTAAATTGGATAATGACCGCTATTGAAGGAGAATGCTGGATGAGAAAGAAGCTTCAACAGTATGGAAGAAGGGATGGGCAGAAACTATTAATTTCTGGCGATTTAAGGAGTAAAGGAAGCAAAGCAGAAGTAAGTAGATAAATAAGTGAAATCGTTCATTACAGTCTTAGATCGGAAAGCAAGCAAAATTTTATCTTTCCTGTTTTATTAGTTTTATTGTAATTTCTTTGTTTGACTGTTGGGAGCCGCCCAGAGTCATTGGGAGTCGGGTGACATACAAGTTTAATAAAGTATTATTATTATGGTTGGTCGCACAGTCAGCCAGATGTTTAGACTGGATTTGGCATTTTTGTCCACCTATCGAGTCCTTCCCAAGGACCTGGGATAGGCAGATGTTGTTTGATGGTGTTAAAGGTATTGTTGCAGGATATCAGCTGTTCCAAGTAAAGCTGCCTTTTGCAATTGACTTTGTCAATGCCAATGGTTTATTTATTTATTTATTTATTGAATTCTTCAACCGCCCATCTCCCCCCAATGGGGGAACTCTGGGCGATTCACAACAAACATTAAAAACATAAAATATATAAATACATAAAACCTTAATTAAAAACATTACTAAAAAGAAGAAGGAGAGACCAAGAGGATGAAAAATCTGAGGCTGAAGGCAGAAGGCCTCTAAATAACAATAAAAACAGTCATAACTCAAACTTAACCTTTTGTATAAAAAATCTGGGGTTTCACAAGAATATAATCCTCCAGTAGATCCTGATGGTCAAAGAGTAAGACAATATGCCCAATTTATTCAACTTCCCCTACTTTGCTCAGGAAAATAATAAGATTCAAGACGGAGAGAAGCAAGACTCGCTTGGCACAATGTGTCAATTCTTTTATGGAATTCACCACCGGCGAGCTATTTTACACACATCCCAACTTTCCATGAGAAAGTCGCCAAAGCAACAGTTGGGGTAAAAAAACTACAATCATGGCCACTGCAATGTGGACGGCGAATTGAGTCAAAATGGATAACAGAACGTCAACAGCATCCACCAGTTCAAGGCAATGTCATAAAATGTCAAAAGCTGGTCTGTTATCCACAAAGGCAACCAAGATGGAAGTAGCTCTACAAGGAGGTACAAAGCTTGGAATTAGACATTAAAAAGGAAAGTAGTTTTCCCAGGCTCCCACTAGTGGCCCTCCAATGAGCATAGGACAAACCAACTGGCCTTTTCCAATAATTCAAAACATCATGTTAAATAGTAGCTCCAGCTTGAGAATATAGTGGGAATATTATATATATATAGTGGGAATGCAGAATTGAGCCCAGGAACCACCTGTTGATCCATGCCTCCTGATACTGCATGGTTATCGAATTGCAAAATGGCTGCAGGGTCCAACAGAACATCAGCTCTCTGTGGCATAAACAATCAGGGATTTGGGCGTTTCAAATCAGGGAGCCTAGAATCTTCCTGTACTTGCTTGTTGCTTCTTGCTGTACAAGTTCCCAGATCTGGAGTCTCAGACCCATGTTTTTGCATCTTACACCATCACCCCACTGGAAGGGTATCTGCCAGAAAATGATCCCTGATTGTTTAGGATTATTAAGCAGGCCACAAGTCCCATAGAAGAAAATCCCTTGGACTGAATGGAAAGATGGGAAGCCAAGGAGGCTGCCGAGTCCAATGAAAGGCTGATCATTCACATAGATCCCTTGGTCATGTCGTCATTAAATAAGCGCAAGAACGTTCCTCGGCAGAGAATTTCACCAGTACGCTCCTCTTTGAAAAAACGTTGGCAGGCAAATTCTGTTTCATTCAATTGAATGAGAACCAATAGAGGATAATGCAGAACATTCTCCGGAACCTCTATTAAATAGGAAAAGAGGTGTCTCCTCCTCCCAGCCACGTCTTTGCCCATAATAGACAGCATTTCTTCTCTTGTTTATTGAGACAGTTTGGAATATTTAAACAGTTGTATATTCAATTATTACAACGGGGAAAATAAATTGCCTACAGCCAGGGTCAGCCTATTTGATCAATGCACAATCAGATAACGGCTTACTTACACTTACACACACACACACACTCACCCAGAGTCTTTAAGCAAAGATCAGCCACTCAAATTTTAATTCCTTTTGCTAATTAAGCAGGCTGTTAATTGCTCTCAGGGCCTCTAATGCCTTGTCATTATGCTTTTTAACAGGCTGCTTCACACAAGCACCATACAAACAAAGGCGGCATCAGACGTTTAATGAATTAAGTTAATGCTGGTACTTTAACTGGCCGTTGGAATCTTGCCTTCTGCACAGAGGATTTTTTAAAACATGGATTTCCTCATCTATGGGGCAAAATAGCAGAGGGGCAGCAGGAAAGACAAATCATAGCCTTTGCTAAATCAGATGAGGGACATTGATGTTGTTATTATTAAATCTATACTGTCCCCCATCTCACTGCTGTGACTCTGGGTGGCTAACAAGATTTATTAGACCAGAAAGTGAATCTCCATCAACAGATGGTTAAGGTAAGGGATAAATTCTCAGGATAAACCTAAGAAAGAAGCTGCAATCTTCTTGTGTTCAGTTTGCGCTGGGTGGAGTAAGAGACAAAATCAAAGTTATTCTTAGAGCGGGTTTAGAAGGCCTTGGGGACATCCCTCAAATTGACATGATTAAAAACCCTTGTTAGATTTTTTTTGTTAAAAAAATGGGCTTAGCCTGTGGCTATTTCATTGTTTTGAAAACCCAAAGCCTAAAACTACACGTACAGACACAAAAAAAGGGTGGTATTCTTGCAAGCCTTCCGCCTTCATAAAAGCAACATCAATTTAGATGTTCCATGAAACCAAATGGATTCTTCTCTACCTTTCATGTTCTCTACTCACCTACAAGAACCAATGTTTTCTTCATCGGTGCAAAGATCTTTATTTATATATACCTAACCACAGCTGGACCTGCCCAGGATGTTTAAGGTAGATGTGGCTCCTTTCCATTTTTCTCCTACCCAAGACAATGTCCAAGGATGCATCCTGCCCGAGTAAAATCTCCTTGGACTATTTTATCCATTATACCAAGTGTAAAGATGCTCCCTGGATGTGTTGAACTCCACTAGAAAAATGTTCTTCTACCACATAGTGCCATGTTTGGCTTGAGAATGAAGCTGTCCTTCTATAAGTTAGAAGAAGAGCATCCATCATAGGCTTCTTAATCCACAAGTTGTCCTTGTGAATGGAAATCCTGCTGAGACCCTTTCCCATTTCTGGATGCTTCACAAGATTGAAATCTGAGATGGGTCCCCTCTGGGGATGCCAAACAAAATGAGAAGATTCTAGCACCATCCACGCCAAAGATAACCAGCAACTCCCTCTGCATCCCTCTCTTCTTGGTGGTTCTCCATAGCTTGGTCTCCATTGAACCAAGCCCCTACAAAAACAGATATCTCAGCCAAACTCTCCTCCCTCCATTGGTCCAAATCCCAAACATCTGGAGGGTACCAGATTGTTTATTCCTAACTTATTCTAAGTTTGGGTCTGTATCCAAACCATCTTAAACCATCATCTGTTTTATACGATTTTGCTTTCATACGTTCTGTGGATTCAGCCATGATTTCAGACTTAGTGCCATTGAGTAAACATGGCACCAACTAATAAGCGAGCTTTCAACTTTGTAAAGCTGTTACTATGTTATTGCTTATTGACATCACACACTATCATTTAATAACACAAGCAACCTGACACTCAAATGCTGAACAGTGAGCCCTTGGATCAAATTTCGGGATAATATTCAGCCAGTATTTGGAGGCTATTCAAGATCACTGTTCAGAGAGGCTTAAACTGACCCAGGCTGGTGGCCGTGGAATGGAGCATCAGCAACAGGAAAAGAGCTCAAAATTGTGCTAGTCGCAATGGAACGCTTGCATCTAATTTTTGTCTGTTAATTACAGGAACTTTTTTGAGGCTTTTAGCATGTCCTGGTACTGGATTTCCTGCACATGCACTTGAGAACTCTCAGTGCTAACAGAGAGAGAATTTGTCCCTTCATAATCGTCCCTCCTGCTCCACATTCATGCCTGTTACTGGCTTTTCATTTCATTTCATCCAATCTGTTCTATCTTGTTTGATGTTTTTTGGACTGTAAATCTACAGGGAAGATGGTATCCCAAAGCTGGTATGGATAAATCAATCCGTTCATCTTCCCGAAGCAGGGAGAGATGATTGCATATTTTGGTCCTCAGCTTGCTTCTCCAACTGCCAGTCAAAATTCCGTGAATAATATCCTAAACTTTGTGGATAAATTTGGGGGTTCTTGGGAGGCCAGCAGAAAGAACATTTGCCACATTGGAGCAAAAGCAAAACAGCAGACATAACCTCTTCTCACCATTTTGCAGACTCCGTTCTAGAAGAAGCCCAGAGTCACCACCGAGGATTTTCAATCTCAGCTTACAGGTCTGCCCCACAGAACCCCCCTGCATTTGGTCCTGCTGAATCTCTGCTGGGAATACCCTTCTCAAAGTCTCAGCCTTTCATTCAGAAAGCGCTTCGGTTCACTGCGAGCCCCTTTGTAGGAAGTAACAACAGAGTCCAAGGAGGGGAGCAAAACCTCTCAGATTGCAAGTGGTTGAGTCAAACCGGATACCCACAACGGAGCAAGAGTTTTCCAGTTGTCGGGGACAAAGCTAGAAGAGCTTCAGCTTCATGCGAGCAGCTAACGAGCAATAAATATCCAGTGACACACCCTCATCAATTTAAAAGAGGCCCCCGTATGAAAAGAATGTAATTAATTAAGATATGTTGATTTACAAGAAGCGACATCGCAAGATGGATAGAAGACGCTTTTTCCCCATCCCAATCAGACACGCTGCTTTTCTCCACGTTGCAACACCCCGTCGGTATTCTGGGCCTTTGTTGGCTTTAAGGATGACGGGGGTGGGATGCGGGGCTGAAAGGCAGAGAAAGAGAGAGAGAAAGAGAGAAATGAACGGAGCCAGCCTCTAATTCTTCACAGTGAATCTTGTCTAAGGCCCATTTGAAATTGTGCCTTCCAGTGCTGAAAGGGGCAACCATGGTCCTGGGGCTTTCCAGGAAGAATTCAAATTCAATTCAAAGTGGTGGTGTTGGTGGGGAAGTTGGGGAGAGCAACTCTTTATTAAATTATCATTTTTAAAGTGGGGGGTTGAAAGATTGAGACACAGCACGTGGTTTTTCTTCCCTTGACTTGCTAGTGACAGAGGCAATTTTTAAACCTTTGTATCATAGGGTTTTAAAATCCCCAGGTACTTTTCTTACAGACACTGAGTTCAGTTTGTGTGGTGCAGCATCAGCCCTGAAATCAAGGGTGTTCACAGGGTGTGGTCAAAACAGTCAAGATGGCAGCCATGATGTGGCTAAAAATGTTGATCATAATATAGAGATTGGACAATGGGAAAATATGTGGTTGAAAGGATTGAAATTTACCCTGTGTTATAATCTGAAAGAGAATTTTTATAAAATGATGCACTGTTGGTATATGTCACTAGAGAAATTGTCTAGAATATATTAAGGCACTTCAAATTCATGCTGGAAATGTGAATATCAAAAAGGGACATTTTATCATGCTTGGTGGATGTGTAAAAAAGGTAGAAAATTTTGGATTCAAATGCACACGCTGATTCAGAGGATTTTAAAGATGAGACCAGAGGTTTTTCTTTGGGGATTGATGGACAAACAGTAGGAAAAAGTCATGGAAGTTTGTTTTTGTATATGAAAACTGCAGTGAGATTATGCACAAAGATGGAAAGATTCGGTACTACCCACAATGGAGGACCCAACCGATGAACCAAATAAAGTTCTCGGCAGCTTCACAAGTTAAAAGAAACAACACTATATAAAAAAACAGCAACTGTCAGAGGGAGCACATAATATATTTCCGCGTCAACCTCTCCTGACTATAGGGAGCCTGTTGGAAACATCCTGTCCCACATTCTGGGAAAAAGGCCAGGTAGATTTTTAAAGATTGCTTGAAGGTGGGCAACATGGGAACCATACAAATTTCTGGAGGACGCCTTTCTGAAGGGAAGAGAAGGCCCACCACCTGGGTCCCTCTAGGTAACATTGTTTAATTGACTTAATACTTAATTAAGAATTGGTCTAAGGATCAAGCTCAACATGATGGGAACTAATTCATTATTCATGACAAAATGGCCAAGGGTTCCGCGTGGAACTCCTGCACATAAATCCCTCAGCACTGCTCAGCCTCCTTGGCTTCCCCCATTTCAGTTTTGATGGCCATCTCTTGACAATGAGTGTGCAGGGAAGGGGGTTGGGCTGGATGATCTCCATGGCCTCTTCCAACCCTTCCCTGCTAGGATTCTAAATCCAAGGAAACACCTCCTTTGTGGTCTTTTTAAGATGGAGAAGGATGAGCAGCCGGGGAGGCTGCCAAGTGATGGAGAGGCATAGCAGAACACAACAACTGCCCTGTGTTTGCAACACCATAATGCCAGCTCAGAATTCTGAACTACCAAAATATTAAAACTCACTGAGAACAAGTTAGAAATGCCCACGTTCCCTTCACTGGGAAATTGCAAAGGAGATGTTGACGTTAGTGATGGAACTAGGACCAAAGGCTCATTTTGTTGCTACTGTATTTCCTTCCCCCGCACCCCCCCCCCCAAAAATCCAATTTGGATTTTGGAACACTATTAACAAGGAAGAAGACTGTTGATCTCCCCCAAATTTTACATTTTACAACTGCCATCCTTCAGTTATAATTAGGCAGGGGTGCCAGCTGAAGAGAAACAGGTAGAACCCAGTGTTGGAAGACAACAACCTGAAGAAATTAAACACAGATAAAAAGCAGGTCCCTTTCTCCATTTTCAATTGCTTTTTCTAGATTTGGCATGGCAGATGGACCACTTCTGGGAGATATTTAATGTCCTTAGAAGTGTCGCACAGCAGTTTTCATACCTAAATCATGCATCCTAGACCTAAGGAAAGGTGACCTTTGATATAAATGCGCCTTTAACTTACTCCTTCCTTCCTTCCTTCCTTCCTTCCTTCCTTCCTTCCTTCCTTCCTTCCTTCCTTCCTCCCTCCCTCCCTCCCTCCCTCCCTCCCTCCCTCTCAACCTTAGCAACTTTAAGATGTGTTGACTTCAACTCCCAGAATTCCCCAGCTGATGGAAGTCCACACATCTTAAAGTTGCCAAGGTTGAGAAACACTGCTCTAACTCTTTCATTCGTCAAGACTAACGGGGTTGGGTTTTAGCTTTTATTGGCCGTCACTTTTCACACCACACATCCCTTCTCTCAGCAGAACTCAACGAGGGTCTGTTCGGCATTGCCCGGACATGGCGATACCACAAAACATCTCCAAAGCAAACATCTCCTGCCCCGACGGTGCATCCTTCCCCAGCGATCAGCAGGCTGAAAAAAAACCCATCACCAATATTACTGATATTAGCTGCATATTAATATCCCTTCCCTTTCAATCACAGGGGGCAGCTTTAAAAGGACACTGGGAAATCAGTTCCCTATTTAAAACCACATGTCAAGGAGGGGGTTTTCCTTTCCTTCTTGTCTCTACTGTCGATTCACATCTGGTTCTGTGCATTTGGAAATGTGTTTGTCATTCACCACTGCCCCTTTGTCCTAAATACCCTTGCTCTAGCCAAGAGCTTTAATTCACTTATTCAATAAGCCAGCACGGCTGCAGAGAGCTTTTGGACTAGAGTTTTAAACTTCCAGGTGGAAGCTCAAGTTATATCTTATATGTATAATGTATAACTTATTTACAAAAGACACACATGTGCGCACGCACTACTCAACCACACAGCTTTGTCCTTGCCAGTTTCTTCCATGAAACAGAAGAAAATAGTCAATTTCAGCATCAGGGATGACAATTGCTAAGTGTACAAGGAGTCTGGTCCTCTGTTTTGAGGAATGAGGATCAGAATCTGTATAGTTGTTTAACCTTCTTCATGTAAGTGCTACAAAAAGGTATGATTCTGTTCAATCTCTCGTGCGTGTTGATTTTGCAACAACAATCCTGGAAAATCTGCTTTGGGGAGGGTCTAAAATGCAACACTTGACCTAACTACCATGTTTTTTTCTTTAAAAAAGGGGGTTCCCTAATACATATGTTTCCTGATTAGACACCTTGGGTGCATTTTCTCCCCAAGAATGATAGTTGTTACCATCTTGGTTCACTGCTTCTGATCTGCGCCATGGGAGAGACCCTGCTGATGACCATCATCTCCTGTGGTGGAATATTTTTACCTTTCTGATGGAGATACCTTCCACATCACTGGCCAGAGATGGCATTTGGAGGCAGAAGTCAAGCAACCAATCATATGTTAGTCCAGCAGGTTATGGAACCCCATCCTACACCTTTTCACCCTGTCTGACAGATATGTGCTACCGCAGTGCCCCTCCCAGAAAATAACCTCTGAATATGGTTAAGGAAAAGGAAAAGACTCCTGTGAGACAAGCTCAACTCCTGGACACGCCCATACAGGTTTTCAATTTCCCATCCAGCCTCCAGTTCTGGGATTTCTTTGTGGTCTCCCATCCAAGGTCCAATTTGGTCCAATGCTCTTTAGCTTCTTCCAAGACCAGCCAAGGCCCTGGCAGAACATCTACCCAAATGTCCTGTTTGGCACCGCGATCCAGGCTGACCCATATTTTAGTTGAATGGCCAGATGTCAGGAAGAGAAGCACATTTTTCCCCCTGAGTGTGTTGCAGGTCAACTGATGGCAAGAGAGCTTCAATGGAGGGAAAGAAGAGATCTTGCAAACGGTTCAGCGTTCTAAGGGAAACATGTCCACCATATAAGCAAATGTTCTTCTCATTCTCCAGAGTAGGCCTCATGTTATGAATGTCTGCTTCAACCATTCAGTTCTGTCCTCCTTTCTGAGACACAGATCCCTTGATTCTTACTGTGTGCCCCAAAAGACACAAAGAAGGACAGCTCTTTGCAGATGGACACTGAGGACCACACCTGCCCCAGTGTCCTTGGTCCGAGCTGTTGGCACAACTGCCCCTCTATTGTACAAACTCGGCCGCTTAAATATATTAAGCCAGCAAGCCAGGGAGCAAAGGCAGATCTGTTTCTCCTTTTGGAAAGTGGAAGCAAATCCTGCAACCTCACTTAGGAAACAGAAAGAAACTTGGAAATAAACTCAGCATCGTGTACATTACATCAGCTGCCCCAGGAATCAAAGGGGTAGGTGATCTTTTTTCCATTGCATTGGCAGACTTCCGGATTCAGTTCCAGCATCGTAAATATGGTCACCTCAAGAAGGGGAAGTTGGTGCCGGCAGATTATTTCATCTCTTTCTACTTGCTGCTGTGGCTTATTTGCAACTTATTTTGACCCAGTCCCGGTTTCCTTCTTGCTGTTCTCCGACAGCCCTTTAAATATAGTTAAAAGTGGGCCCCATTGTTGCACCTCTGCGCATAGGGTTCATCAGCATCCTAGCGCTTCTTACAACCTGAATTTTAAAGGGCGGAACAGAAAAGTCAACAAAACAGGTACTTTTATAACCACTCGATCGAAAACGAAGCCAGCGTGGACGACCGGCACATTTTATGAGCTTGCTGGCTTGTGAATCAGCTCCGCTGCGTTACTGAATGCCCTTCGGCAAGGAAGAGAGGATGAATGTTGAAGGCAGAGAAGTAGGTGGGCACCGAGGTCCTTGCATTAGTAAGATTCCTTAATGGCCTTTTCTTGGCAGCAGTGTAGAAGTGGGTTTTTTTAAAACTTCTGAGTTTAGCCTACAGCTCTGAGATTTTCTAGTGGTCTCCCATCCAAATGCTAACTGGTCCAGCCTTGCTTAACTTTCTCAGTGTCAAGAAAGACTAAGTGGTGTTGTTGTTGTTGATAATGATGATGATGATGATGAATCATTTGTACCCAGATAACAATCGACAGGAGAAAGAAATGCTCTCTTCTAAATTCCCAGCAAGCCACCTATGTCTCATAGCACCAAGATTTCTTCCCTCTTCCCCCCACCCCATTTTTTTTTTTTTTTTTTAGGGCATCTCAACATGTGTTCCATCTCCTTTTTACTCAAACAGCTTGCTGGCTGGTTGCAATTCTGGGCAAATGTGTGTCTTTTAAACAGCGCTATGGAATTTTAAAAAGCTGCCCAAATTTGTTTACCTTCAGCTCATTTTCTGGTAATTAAGGCTCCGAAATGAGCAACTGGTGCCATTAACGAGGCATCGGTTTTGAGTTTCGGGTTTGCTTTAAATCATTCCATGGCAGCTTGCTTCTCCAGAGGGGGAAGCGACAAGGCTATGAACCCGATCGCTATGAAATGAAGCCATATTGGAAAAGGCACGTTCGCCTCTAGCCAGATGAAACGGGCACCTAAATGTTCTGCCACTCTGTGTGTGTGTGAGAGAGAGAGAGAGAGAGAGAGATTAAGGCAAGGGGAACCCATCTCAGCTTTAAATATGAAGTAGGGGACAGGGTTGCCACAATCCATATGACCAACAGATGGCAGCAAAGGGCTATATCTTTAGCATCGCTATGCTACCATTTAGTGGTTGTGCACATTTCTGTGAGAGATAGAGCAAGGGTAGTGAAACATGTACTCTCATCACCAGAGGAGCGGGGGAGAGATAAGAGGATGAGACTGGCCCTGAGGAATGCTAGTCATGTTGATTACTGAGTCTGGGAACTGATCTCAGTCTGAGAAGATTCTGTAAATGGTGTGAAGCCAAATAAACCTTGCTGGATTGAATCTGTACTGTCTCCTGGAGTTTCCTGGGCTAAACCTGACAATTTCTGCAGAGATGGTGTGGGAGAGCTACAGCATTTCACGTTTATATAGAATTTGTTAAGCTTTTAAAGTATTGAATGTGAATGGCCTCCTGTGCTGAATTATTATAGCAAAAGCAGCCATGAGAACTGTGGTTCTCTAAAGATTAAAGTACTGCATAGTGTCAATTTAACAGACTATGTGGAGGGGAAGGGAGAAGTGTCTGTTAAAACCAATGGTCTCTTAAATCCAAATTCCTGTAACTGATGTCATTTCGTAATTATGAAATGAACATTTTTACCTCATTGGTGTCCGTTCCAGTCACTTGTGTCCCTTTGCATCAGGATGAACATTGATTTAAATGAAGTTAAAACGTCAATTCTGTCAAGTATCTGGATAGACTTTGGCAAAAACAGACAAGTCCATTTGCTCAAAGGAAAAGTTTGAACACAGATGTGACCCAGTGCATCCAAAGTCCTTTAAATGGAAAGCTGTTAAATCAAGGTTTGAATGTATAAGGAAGGCTCAGCAAACTTTGGACACCATCTCATTTCGGTGAATTTTCTCACAATCCCTTTTTGTGAGATTGTTCAACCCTCACAAAATGTTGACAATCTCACCAGAACTCTTGTGAGATCTTAGGAGATTCTTGCTGGATTCCCTCAAGGTTTTGGTGATCTCATGATATTCTAATGTCTGATTTTTTAAAAATTAATTTACTTCCTGGATTCTATAGATGTTATTTAGGGATACTACAAGTCTGATCCTGCTTAACATTTGAAAATCATCCAAGATTGTTTGAGAAATCAATGGAAAAATAGCCTGTTTTAGGCAGGCCAATTCACCAAATTTCTCCAGGGCGGGAAAATTCTCCAACTCTTTTCCAGGACCTTTCAGGACCAACATTGTTTAGATCTTCCAAAACACCACAGACTAATATTCCTTTAGGAGCATTTCAGGAGGAAGCCAGAAATGGTGGCTTGATTGATTCTCCAGCAGTTGAGAGTATTTGGTGAACATTTCCTAAAATGACTTCATTTCTCTAGCTTAAGAAAAAAAAAATCTAAGAAATTTGGGCAGAAGTGCAGGCACTTACTTTAGCAGAATAAGTCCTGAAAGATTAAACTAATTACATCTCTGCCACAAATACACTTGTTGGATTCATGCTTCAGACTAAACCACCAAATTGTTAATCGTGGCTTCTTAAATAAACCACCATTGGCTGTTAATAAACAACTGGTTTATAATCCTCAGTGCCTGAGCTCACCCCAAGCAGTAAACCATAAACCATGGTTTGCAAACCATGACTGCAAGTCTTGTGTAACACACTACACCCCAACCAACAATGCTACAGTACTGCTTAGTGCAAAGTCTAAGTGCAAACTCTTTCTCCCCAAACTGGATATTTGGGGAGAAAGAAATTCCCACAACCCATCCCAACCAAGGAATTTCTTTTCTCAAAAGTAGCTGCCATCTTCTGCTACAACACTCTCCCTGGAGTGCTTTCAACTGCAGGGTGGGGGACTTCTTTAGATAAAACATCCAGTTGCCTTTGCCTTCCCTATTTTCATCCTTGATGGGAATCTGGACAAGTCCAGATAATGATTTGCTAGCCGTAAAGAGACGCTAACAACCCTGTTATCATGGTCGCTTCCTCACCAAGGACTACTCACTTGCTTAGTTTTTTTTGGGGGGGGGCGTTGTGCAAGAAACAAAACATCCACATATGGACAGGAGAGCAACATTAGGCAGCTGTGACATGCAGAAAACTTACCATGGATTCCTCTCAAAAAATAAAAGAACTCCACTGCCACAGATATAAGCAAACTTCTTCAGGAACAGGACAGAAAATGCTGGGCATTATGCATTTTCAAGCGAGTGAAAACTGATCGCTTTCTCCGTCTCTGTGTATGGGGGGGGGGGGGGGGGTTGGACTGTGTGTGGGGGGGGGGGCGTTCACTGCATTTGCATTGCCATTAAAGCTTCCTGAAGGCCAGCTGACAGCATCTCTTTTTTTAAACCCCCCCCCCCCTTTAATCAAATAGACACTTGATTATTCAAGAACACTCTCTTTCCCCAAATCTCTTTCTCTTTCTAGAAGGGAGTCTTTTCTCCCCCTGTGCAATTGAAAGATCAAACCAGGAGAATGTTCAAGGTAATTAAGAAGGATTCCAAGGGGACCAGCCCATCCCGTATAGCAACACAATGGGCCTCCCCTGTGCAAGGCCGGAAGACCTGATGGCATTTTATTTAAAACGTCTATCTTGCCTTGATGTACGGCTCATATTGCGAATCACGAGGAAGACCTATTAGGGCCTAGCATTGCTCTGACAGACACAGCCTGGGACTGCTCCAGCAAAAGGGAAACAGCGAGAAACTCCTTTGCACTGGCCACTGAGTGCTCAGCATGGAATCCATCTGTCTGGAGATAGATGCGAGGAGGAAGTTTCTGCCAGAGAGTGGGAGGGGAGGAAAGAAAGAAAGAAAGAAAGAAAGAAAGAAAGAAAGAAAGAAAGGAAGGAAGGAAGGAAGGAAGGAAGGAAGGAAGGAAGGAAGGAAGGAAGGAAGGAAGGAAGGAAGGAAGGAAGGAAGGAAGGAAGGAAGGAAGGAGAGAGAGAGAGAAGGGAGGAGGGAGGAAAGGAAAGGAAAGGAAAGGAAAGGAAAGGAAAGGAAAGGAAAGGAAAGGAAAGGAAAGGAAAGGGAGAAGGAAGAAAGGGAAGGGAAGAGAAAGGAGAAAGGAGAGAGGAGAGGAGAGGAGGGGAGGGGAGGGGAGGGGAGGAGAGGAGAGGAGAGGAGAGGAGAGGAGAGGAGAGGAAAGGAAAGGAAAGGAAAGGAAAGGAAAGGAAAGGAAAGGAAAGGAGAGGTACATAGGTGCAATTGCGGAATGAGTTTAACATCCCTCGAATTACTCTAGTAAAGACATTCTTCTATACAAGGGCTTCTATGTATGGGCTGCAAAAATGAAGTGCCCCAGGATGGAAGTCCAGAGGTCCAGAGAGCTTGCTTTGTAGCCAACTCCTGGTCCCCTGGAGTTTTGCAGCCCAGACCTGGAAGCATCTGGAAACCCCCACTTCTGCCCTGGAAGCTAAACAAGGCATTTGGGGCAGCCACCCCACCTCTGGTCCTCTTATTACCCCCTCCCTTGCCATTCTCTCTGGGTCAAGGGGCCTATTTGCTTAGGGGAACACGCGCTCAAACTTCGCAGGTAAGGCTGAGAGAAAAGCTAGAGACAAATTCATTCCATTCAGAGTACTGTGAAAATTAAACAGGGCCAACTTAGGACTCTCCAGTCACAGTCTGAATCAAGATCCTCTTCCGTCACATTCAGAATCGGTAGCAACTTTGGGCAACTCCCCCCAACCTCTCAAAGACCTCTGATTTTGCACTTCATTGTTTCAGATTTTCAGCCCTTGCCCCAGGGTCTATCCTATTCTGTTCTATCAAGAACAATCAAAAATAACACGTGCTTGTGAGCCAATATTTTTGTATGGCAGATTCAAGACCCGGATTCTTGACAGCGATACCCAAACATGGTTTATGTCTCACAGTTGTCCCAAGAATATTCTTTCTCTTGCACCCCCACCCACGCACCCACCCACCCACCCACAAACCATGTCATATTCTACCTTCCACCCCTGTTAACAGTGGCTTTGGTTCCAGTCAGAGAAGCAAATGGGTTGGGTCAAAGCACATGCTCGCAGGCGTAGCTAACCACCCAAAGGGACCAACTGCAGCAGCCTTTTAGGATAAAAGAGGGGGGCACCCCTTAAGCCTTGCTCTCCCCCACTCAGGACCTTTTCTCCACTGGCAACGAAAAAAATTGGACCTCTAAGAAGGGAATCAACACGTCTGGCTTCTCCCAATGCAGCAGGAGTGGAACCACTTAGATATGCTCACAAGCAAGTTCAAGAACGCAGAATAAGTCATGTTTAAATTGGAAGACGTAGCTAAGAGAATTCCCACCACTGTCGTAATTCACAAACAGGCCCTATTTATACTAACTAGCTTTCAAACCTACTTGCGGTTCGTTTTCCTCCCCACCCGATGTGATTGACTCCTCGGCCCACTTTTTGGAGTGGGCCAGCCTGTTTCCCTCCATCCTGTGCTTTTGAAATGGTCCAATTTGTTCTTGTCCTGTCTCTTACTGACAGGATGGCGATGACCACAATAAGAACGGCGGATCCACTCAGGAAGAGAAGGGAGGAGAACAACAGGGAATTGTTATAAACTGATCTTTTATAACTCAGCTATAACACAGGTGTTCAAGTGGGGTTGGTGGCTCCCCACCAGAGCTGGCCAGCTTTCTAAACTCCCCAACAAATAGGAGGCTGGTGGGACAATTTCTCCAAATTGCTTCAGGAGGAGAAGACAGTCTCCAACCGGGCTCCTCCTTAGCAGGAGAAGTAGCCCAACTCCTAAAAAAAACAACCCCTGGAGCACAAAAGCTTCTTCCTGATGTCTTTCTATAGGATGTGAGTGAAGTGTACGAAACCCGGAAGTTACAGAAGGAATAAGACCTGTTTTTCTGACACCATCTCTTTAGCAATCTGCAACTTCCCTGGCTGCTCCCTCTTAGAATCACAGAGTTGGAAGGGACAGAAAGGTACCCAAGCTCTTTTCAAAGATCTCCAGTGAAGAAGAAGATCATCCCACTTCATAAAGCAGCTTGCTCCACTAGTTGACAGTTCTTATCATCAGGTTATTCCTCCTCCTGTCTACCTCGCTCTGAAAAAGTCCCTGGGGAGAGTTCCTTGCTGTTGTCTCCCATCAGGATTTAAGGGAAATGTGGGAAGCCGAGAGGCTGGTAATACAGCGTGGTACAATAAAAAACAGGACATTCACACATGCTCCTGCTTTTGAACATCAGAGGACCTTTCTCACAGTCATTCAGTGAGATCAGCAACTCTGTCTTCTGCTTCTCTAAAGTTCTCTTCTTCTTTGGAAACAAAAATAGTGTGCACCAGATGAAATGAGAACTGGTAGAAAGAAATGCAGCAGCATGCTAGATTAGGCTCAGACCCATCAGGCACACTGGAGAGTCAGTGTGATGTGGTAACGTAGCCATGTCATGTATCTTAGGCTCTTGTGTGAAGCCATATTTATTCAGCGATTGCCATGTTTCTCAACCTTGGCAGCTTCAGCTCCCAGCTCCCAGAATTTTGGGAGTTGAAGTCCACACATCTTAAAGTTGCCAAGGTTGAGAAACACAGGGCTATTGTATAAAGCATGAACATGGCTGTTGGGCTTTACTGACCTGGGTGTAGGGGTTAGCCGTTTGGGTGAACCAGGTGATGATTGATGACATCTGGAGTTCCACCAGACCTATCCCCTTCCATCCAATTTGTCAAAGGAACAGGACAAGGTAAGCTGAACCTGACACACCTCCTCCTTGTCCTTTTCATTTCTCACATCCCTCAAGATGATCAGTAGGCCCTAGTAGCAACTGTCACAGAGCCAAAGGTCTCCAGAAGTTAGGAAGAGCCTTTCATTAATGTGTGGGGTCCCAATGCTGGTGGTTCCCTGCGCTGTCCTAGAAGTCCACGTGACACATTGCAAACGCACCAATCCAAGTCAAGAGAAAGGTCCTCTGATGTTCCAAAATTGGGGGAGAAAATTGACCCAAAGGAATAACAACATCTCCTTGAATCATGGGCTGTTGCCCCCGCTTACACCCCCACCTACAGGACCTTTTATGAAAGCTCTGTTTATTGCAAGAGGGAGATGACACTCGGTAAGCAAGCTGTGTAGAGAACTATCAGCGACAATCTCTCTTTTGTCTCACCGAATGCTATTCACAAGGTCTGCGGCTCTTGGGTTTGAAAAGAATATTGATCTCTCAGGGTGCAAAGTCCAGCGTTCCATTAGTCAAATCTGTTTTCAAACTGACATAACCTCATCATTTGTCACTCCGGCTTGTCCTGCTGTGTTTGTTTAAGACGAAGACATTGGAGGTTTATCTGCGACTTTCCAATCCTGGCTTATACCTTTTACCTAACAAGGGAGTTTATTGGAGGCCAGAGTCTGTCCTCTACCTTACCACTCCTATTCTTCGCCCCAGTCATTTATAAAAAGAGATTATGACGTGCCAACGGGATTGTGGAGAGATCAGGATATTTTTATACATCGCTATCTGTTCAGCTGTAACTGGGACATGATTCTCTCATGACAACAGAGGAATGGAGGCTGGTGGGGAAAGATTAGGAGAGAAACACAGCTCACAGCTTGTTATTGGTGCTCCAAGACAAGACACTAAGTCAGTAGACATTCGCTTAAACAAACGCAGTGTTCATGATGAAAGCCAAACACTCTTTCGCACCCGTTTTAACCCAAACATTCCCTGTTGGAAATGCAAAGATTTCAAATGCCGTAGCCCAGTTCTCCTCCCTCTTGTGGGGGTCTTTGACTTCACTTCCCCAAATCCTACCGGCGGATGATCAGCCACCCTTTTCCTAATTTCTTTCTATGTTCCACATAGCTTAATTGCGTCCAGTTTTGATTGCAGCCACGAATTCCAGTCCTTGAAAAGCAAAAGGAAATTGCAGCTGGTGCAAAATTTGGCAGTCAGCTTGGCATCTGGTGTTTGCCTTTCAGATCATATCGCCCCAGAATTGTCTCATCTGCACCGCCGGTATGTTTCCAAGCTCAGTTTAAAGTGCTGGTAATTGCCTGCTATCCCCGATATGCTGTAGCATTAATCCTTTGGAAGATTCTGCTGAAGGCCTTGAAGCTACACAGTCACCATCCAAACACAAACCGGGTTTGAGAATAACGTCATTTGGTTGGCTGCCTCACGCACAGACTTTTGTATCCCACTGACACTTCCGGGAGTTACACGCTCCAACACCTGCAAACCCACACTTTTGTGGATGGGGTCACGTGTTTGCAATTGTTAAAAATGTATAGCAGTCACAAAAACGTTCAAGTCCTGTCTTAGGCAGGAAAGCTGGCTGGGTGACTTTGGGCCAGTCCCTCTCTCTCAGCCCAGCTCACCTCACAGGGTTGTTGTTGTTGTGGGGAAAAAAGGAGGAGGAAAGAATATTGGGTATATTCGCCACTTTGAGTTATTTATAAGAATAAGAAAGGTGGGAGGAGGAGGAGGAGGAGGAGGAGGAGGAGGAGGAGGAGGAGGAGGAGGAGGAGGAGGAGGAGGAGGAGGAGGAGAAGAAGAAGAAGAAGAAGAAGAAGAAGAAGAAGAAGGAGGAGGAGGAGGAGGAGGAGGAGGAGGAGGAGGAGGAGGAGGAGGAGGAGGAGGAGGAGGAGGAGGAGGAGGAGGAGGAGGAGGAGGAGGAGGGGAGGGGAGGGGAGGGGAGGGGAGGGGGAGGGGGAGGACTTCTGTTTGAGAAAATTTCTGGGGAAAAGCAGATTAGGACTCCACAAATAAAAGATACATATTAGAGAAAAACATATCCAGAGGTTACTAGAAGAAACACAGAAATGTGTAATGTTTTCTTCATGGACTTTTTCAAAGAAAAACCTCAATACTGGACAATAATAATAATTTACTAAACTTGTATGCTGCCCGACTCTCAGCAACTCTGGGCAGCTCACAACAATCAAAGAAAGAAATTACAATAAAATCCATAAAACCTAAAAGAGAAAGCTAAAAGAGGGCAAGTGGGATGAAGCGAGGGGTCTCGCTCGCCCTCACCAAAGGCCTGGGCGAGGAGTGAAAAACGTAATTGGACTAATTTGTTTCTCTCCTTGCCGTTAGCGGCCTTCTCCCAACCTGATGCCAGATTTAAGCATCTCAAACAGTGTTTCTCAACCTTAGCAACTTTAAGATGGGTGGACTTCATCTCCCAGAATTCCCCAGCCAGCACGGCTTTCCTGCCTAAGGTGGGACTTGAACTTTTTTGTGACTGCTATACATTTTTAACAATTGCAAACATATGACCGCTCTTCGGCGGGACGGGGGGAATGCCAAGTTAGATGGAGTAACTAGAACTGACCTAGATCTCACTGTATGGGAAGAGTAGGACCAAGTAAGCTACGTGGCTTTTTATGGTATTATATGGTTTCATGAAATGTCAACGCTTGATACCCCCTTCTCTTGTTATTTTCCTGTACAGTACTTTTAGATCAGATTGGATTGGGCTACAAGGGTAGAAAACATGTACATCTGGAGAACTCCTAGCCAAGCATCGTCAATGGTGAAGGTTCCTCGCTTCTGAAATAAAGGAGACCTTTACACGCGCAAAGCCTTTTGTGATAGCTGGGGGTCTCTTTTAACTACTGGTGACACTTTGTAGCAGGAAATTCCTTGGGGGGCGGGGGACGTAGCTCCACGTTGAAAAATAGAAGAGCTCCTCCCAAACTGGGTAAAGAAAAAAACATTCTTGCTAGGTAGGTATCTTATTGCTGTTAATGTGAGATGCTCAGGGTTGTCGTCTATAAGATGGGTGGCCATCCAAGTGTTTTAAATAAAATAAATAATAAAGAAATCTACAACACCTATCTGAGCCCATGTACACCTCGGCTAACCCCAGCACACGTTACCCCCTCCCTCAATTAAGTTGGCTTCGGATTGCCACAAAGAAATGTTTAAATAGCGGATACCAGATTGGAACCAGAAGCAGCATCTTCTCTGTTACCAGTGGTGTCCCCAGGATGTGGTCAAAAAGGGCAAGATGTGGCTGCATTTGAAGCACCACCCAGTTCTTAGGTGTGCCCCGATGCACATAAGAGCCAGCTGAAGCTTCAATCGTCCCAGCATAGCCACCATCTACTTCTTTGACCGTACCCTGCAAACAACCCCCTTAGTCATGGTATCTCGGAACTGCCTGATAAATCTGTAAATCTGGACCTGTTGCTCAAGAAAAGGAAAGGAACCACGTTGGCCATAAATTTGAAGCAAATGATGCTGTTATTCTATCAGCCAGGAACGCATTCGATTTTCCTACTAGCTGTTTTAACTGTCTTTTTTTTTAGCTTTTGCACCATAGGACTAAAATATCACTGGTGTCTTTCTGAGCACCAAAAAGCAGGATCTAAATCATTCCTGAAAATAAATCCATTAAGATTAGGCCCTCTACTCAATAAGGGTAAGCGTTCCCTAGCCCAGCCTGTATATATTTTGTTTTAAAAAGAGAAACAGATTTTGCAAGCCACAGAAACACAGATTCTAGCATTAATTGCAAAAATAAAATGGCAACAAACATTAGAAACTGGATTATTCAGAGACAGCTGTGATGGGGAATGCTCTTTGCTCAATATCACAGCAAGCCCTGGATTAGGTATGTCACATAATACTCTGTTCAATAAAATTTTAAACGCTCTCATTAGCCAACAGAAGTTTATACACCGAAAACAGCTGTACAGCTGTTAAGAATCGACTCCCCTCAGTTTTGCTTTGTGTACTGCAATCCTATAGCAATCCTAGCCAAACTGGCAGCGAAGGGAACGAGGGAGACCCTTTGCCACAGAAAATTCACACCAGGCTCCAAGGCCTTTGCGTTCAATTGCACCGATGTTCCCCAACTTTGCTTGCCTCTGCTAGCTTCTCACAAGCTGGTTGAATGGCATAGATTGCACACACACCAAAAAAAGACAAATAAAAGCAAATGAAGCAACCGGCCCAAAACGTAAAGACCGAAACGACGATTGGAGCCACAAAATAGAATAGAAAATGACAAATGCAAGATGCAAGTTCATCCTGCTGGCTGTTACGGCTGCAAAGAAGTCCATGTTCTCTCCCTTTTGGGTCTCAGGATTAAGGTGTCTGTTTTATCTGCTGAAACTTTATGGTATTCCTTAAAGGTGCCACACAAGGGTGCCATTCGGGAACACTCATCGGTTCTCCTGCCATTTCTCGCTCCTTTAACATCCGATTCGCATCCGATTTTTATTTCCATCCAAACGGCGAGCCTTTCCCCTTTTTCTTTTTTCTTTTTTGAAAGAGAGCATCGAGCCCAAATCTTTCTCTACGTCACTCGGAATCCAAGGAGGAAGGCTCCGTGGGTTCAATTTCCCTCCCTTAAACGAAATATTCTGAACCCATCTTGGGTCAAGAAGCTTTAGGGGGCCTTCCAGAAGTGGGGAAAGGAGAGAAAAGAAGAAATTCAATTCCCCAATTTCATAAGCACACAGATGCCTGGGTAGGTCTCCTTTTTTTCCCCCCTTCCTTCCTTCCTTCCTTTCTTTTTTTTTCTTTATCATTATTAAGTCTTTTCTATTTACTTCCTGCCTCGATAAGATCTTAATCGCAGCCCCCCGAATTATCCCCAATGACATTTATCAACCTTAGTCATCTTTTCTTTCCAAGGCTCTGCCTGACTGGCTACGTTGTTATCCACCCTTTCCTTTCAATGGAAGTTAATTTCAAGTGCATGATTTATCTTGCTGGGTTAACTGTGTCCCGCCAGCCCTCCTTTTGAAAAGACGGGCCAGGGAGTGAATTATAGCAGTCTTGTCCAGTGATTGCGTTCCAGAGGGAAAGAGAATAGGAAGCCAGTGTGTTGCTCCGACACGGCGCTGGGGCCTTTTCAGCCCGTGAAGAAGGAAAGATTAAATCTGACCAAGCGGCTGACAAGGGAGGTTTGTCTCACTAGACAAAAAGCCCAAACGATACCTGAATAGGGCAGAACTTCATGTTCTCCGAGATGAGGTAGTATTTACAAGCGATCAGCCGACCCTCCCCTTAACCTCAAATCCAAATTTACATGATCTCGGTGGGCTGCCCCAGAATCTGGCCCCTCGGTGTCCTTTGCCTACCCTTTAACAGAGTGGCGAATTAGCAAGGGCTAATTCCAAACTCTTTTTCCACGCAGGGCATGTGCGTGCGTGCAAACCATCACCTGAAAATGTGCCATTTTCACATTTGGTTCTCGCACCTCCTACGTATCCTGGGAGCTCCGGTTCGGCTTGGCGCAACACATGTTTGAGCTCTGGGGGCGGACAAACACACGCATGCACAGCCGACTTGGAGGCATAATTTCACGTCAGCCACACCGGTTTTAATGCTGGCCTCACAGTCCAGCTGGTGCCATCTGGGGAATGATGATGATGATGATGATGATGATAATAATAATAATAATAATAATAATAATAGTCCACAGAAGGCCTCCCAAGTTGCTTCCCCCCCCCCCCCCCCCCACATTCCTTCTCTTCTCTCCAATCAGCCGCTGGACTAGAGACGATGCCTCAACTGGGCAAGATTTTAAAACATTGGTTTTCCACAAATGCAAGTACAGAAGGAACAAGCTGGGAAAGATTTGCTGCCAGACACAGAGCAGAAACCAGGGTTGCCAACTGATCAATAAACCACAGTTTCTTCCAGTTGTGCTCAACAGTACCCCAGATGCAGCCCAGGTTCATCCTTTCTCTCCCCCGATTTCTGCCAGCTGAATTCTCAAACCAGCCCATTTTGCCCCAGCTTTTGCAAGTCAACCCCACCCTGCCTTTGTCTGAGAAATCATTCAGGCCAGGCATTCATGCCAATGTCGTATTTTCAAAACCTGCCAGAGTTGGCAACTCGGACCAAAACTAGCAGGAAAAAAATGGCTATACATTGGGAAGAATGAATCTCCCAATTGCTTTACAGTATGTTAGAAGGGGGAAATGGAAAGAGGATTTGCACCAAACCCAGCACGGGCTTGTAAGAATTTTCACACAGGCTCGATTCACTCCCCCCCTACACACAAATTTGCAAACTGATGCCACAATCGATCAAAGAAACTTTGGTAGCTGAGAAGAGCTGGAGGCAGAGCCCCAAAGAGTCAGATTCAAGGTCTGTGAACAGAAGGTGCCCAACTGAGTTGCCAGTGTTGAAGTTTCTAGCTACAGAACTTTGGAACCAGGTTAGAGCAAAGATTTTACAAGACACAAAAGCTATTACTGCTCTCACCTGCCTCATTCCCACCCACCCCCAGACTTTTGGGCAAGTAAATACCCTCTCTCTAAAATCTGAATGTGTGCTCTCCTCCCTACCGTTTAATAATTTTTCTTTTATTTTCAAGGGTGTCTTGCAGCTCCCTCCTTTGCGAGGTCAAACTTGTGTTCGTCCCAGCTCTCTGGACAGATGTTACAAAGCTGGGGCTTTGCAGAAGTTTTAAGAAGTCAAACATCTTTTAATAACCTTATAAGTGGACAGTGGTGGTTTTTTTTTTTTTAAATTCCCCAGGGGTAGAGCTATTTGCGAAGACAGACTATTAGTACAGGGACCATGCCAGACAATTAGCTAAGGACCAACTCAGTAAGAAATGCATTTTTTTTCTGTAACGGTTTTTTTCCCCTCCTTTCTTTTTCTTTCTTTCACAGAAGGTCCAATTTATGTCATGCTAAATATATCTGTTTGCTGGCCTGCATCCTACAGGCCTGCTTTCGTTGGGGATGAGCAAATATTTGAAAAATCTCAAAGCCTTAAAACCGTGTCACATGCACCCAACTCTCCGTAATCTGTGCTTACATTTGTCTTTTTTTTAAAAAAAAAAAAGATGAAACAGTGAGTGTGGGAAAAAGCAGTTCACATTTTTAAATCAGCCCACCATGGTGTTTTTTTTCCCCCCCCAAAGTGCAGAATTGTAGGGAACAGTGTTCCTCACAGTAATGCTTTGACACTTTTCTAAAGACTTTTTAAAAACTCCCTAAAGGCCTCCAGAACTTGGTACTAAACTCTCATTTTTAATGCAACTGATTATGCATAGATACATAACTGAAGAGCGCTCATATTTATGATGGTTCATTTTATTTCAGTGTAAACGTAAATGAAGTCAAATCCTGTTTAATTTTCTTTCTTTCCGGCCCTGCTCAATTCTTTCTGGAGCGCAGCAACCTAGCTGCAAAAAGAAAAAAGAAAAAGAAACACAACAGTAACATCCTTTGGTTCAGGCAAAGTTGTTTTCTTGTGGTTGAAGGTACATAAAAGGTACTGTATCCTTATGGATGATGAATGTGTGTGGTTTTCTCCTTGCAAACTGCAAAGAGCTCTCCTCCGCAGGAAGAGTGGCAAACACAGAGCATCTCCTATGAATGATCCCTTTTGCAAAACTGCAGTTTATTCGAAGGTTTGTCCGCCTAGCCCGCAGGTCCTTTTGCACGAGAGAAAGGTCACCAAACTATTTTTATCCATCTTTTTTTGCATTCCCTGCAAATAACGGTATCTTACTTCAGGGTGTTTGGATTACAATTCCCATCATGCCTGGCCGCGGGCCATCATGCTCCATGATGCTGGGACGGGGACAAACCTCTGAAGGTGGACCGGAGGAGGAAACAGTGGAAGGTTAGGCGTCCAGCCTTTCAAATCCAAGTCTGTGTAGGACTGGCGGGGAAAGGGAATCACCAAGAGATATCCATCACCGATTCAAGAACTAAACCAATTACACAATAATTAATAGCGAGAAAAGAACTGAAGGATCCCTAAGTGTAAGCAGGTGATACCTCTTTCCTTATAAACTGCCATTTCACTGGAAATCAAGGAGGATCTTTGAACAGTGCCCTCTCTTTTACAGGACTGCTAAGAATAAAAATTCTAACAGCAATAAAGTTATTATAGATGTACTATAGTTTACATATTTTTATCCACCAAATCTGCAGTGGGTTGGACGATACCCCTCCCATTTTATCTTCACAACCACCCCGTAGAATCACAGAACCCGAGAACGGGAAGGTGCTTTAGAGGTCAGGTAGTCCAACCCCCACTCGGTGCAGGGTCCATGAGATCAGTGTTTCTCAACCTTGGCAACTTGAAGACATGTGGACTTCAACAGTGTAACACAACTGTTATACGCTGCCCCCCCCCCATTTAGTTTACTGCATATATATGTGGTAACTGGAAGGAAAGCAGCGTAAGAATCTTCCATGGGGTAGACGCAATACATTAAACCCTAGTTTCTTTAGCCATGTTTGTTGAATAATCCATCGTAGACTTGATAGATGCAACACCACAACCAAAATGAAGCTGAACATGCCACATCACCCCTCTGTTTCCTTATTTCCTTCCATCACAGACTTATTATTACACCATTCAAAACTGTATTTATTGCACCATACTACTGATATAAACCCCATGGTGTTCATTAGGTCTTATTCCTAGCTAAGTGGCCAGAGCAGTGTTTCCCAACCTCGGCAACTTTAAGGTGTGTGGACTTCAGTTCCCAGAATTCCCCAGACAGCATGGGTGGACTACAGCTCCCCAGAATTCCCCAGCCGGCTGAAGTCCACACATGTTAAAGTTGCCGAGGTTGGGAAATACTAGGCTAGTGGAGCATTACCTAAAAATAACACTGTCTTCCACTCACCCTTCCATCCCCCCCCCCAAAAAAACTGGCTTCCTGGATAATCAGATTCATCTTCTACATTGATAAAAAGAACAAATCGGTTTGTCAAACTGATGGATTAAATGTTGCTTCTCTAATTGCAACATCTCAGCCCAGGGCAAGAACTGTAGTGAAGCAACAGATGGAAAATCACGTTCACCGCTTCAAAAATTGCAAAGGAGACATTCAATGGTGAGTCAACAGCACTCTGCCCATGCTCAAAGAGCTGTTGCCTTGATCTCCTACAAACAACCTATTCATACAGACCTGAAAATATACAAGAAAATATTGACATCCTTTTGGCGTCCATAACAAATTCATGACAGCGAAAATGTGTTTTTCTCTCTAAAACACCCGTTTTCAGCTTTAGAGTGGAGCTAGATCAAGGAAGTGCGTGGGGCCAAGAGAAGATCAAATGAAATTAGTTTTGAAAGAAAAACTCATTGAACTCAAATGAAAGAAATACAGTGACTCCTTGAGTGTTTCACCGTTTCCTCCTATTAAGTCAAAATGGCATCTAGTGGCAACTTTGAGAAGGACTTTGGGAACTCAAGAGCCAGATTACAGTCATGGGACTTCCAGCTGCCGACTCCTGCTTCAACAGGCCACAGGAATCTTTGCTGTTTCCCCCATGCTGGAAACACCGAAGGACATTTTGGAAAACCAAGGAAGGGGAAATGGAACTTAGCATTCACCCGGAGGTCCAAATGCCCTGCACTTTGGAGAAACCCACTTTTTAATTATGAATATTACTAACTTTTTGCTTGTTTACCAAACCAGGTCGTATCACTGGCGGTTAACAAGGAGCTACAGCTGCTGAAGCCGTTAATGAGCGTGCCATCTGTTTGACAAGCCAAGAATGCCGCTAGGCCGGACCAGCCGAATGTGCCCGAGGAATGTGGCAAGAAAAGCCGCGCTGTGGACACGCAGCCTTCTATTCATTCGAGAACGGTCATAAGGCAAGGATTGGTACAAACTTCAGGGTAGCATCTGATCAGATGGCCTGGGAACAAAGCATCCAAAAGGAGCTTGTTTGTTAATCCTTGGGGGGGGGGGGAGATCTGACCCCAGTTCTCTAACTTGAGTAAAGAGCTTTGGATTTGAAGTTGTCTGATTTCTTTCAAAGGATTTTCCCCCCTCGCCCTTCCCTGGTTTCAAGCTGCAATCCAGGGATGGTGGATCCCATGGTTGATGAATTCTATTTCCCAGCACTCTTCAATTCTATTTCCCAGCATTCCTCATTCCAGATCGGAATGGCCCTCCAATCTTTGTTGACTTCTCTAACCGCTCCCCAGCCAGATATGTGGCTTTCAATTCCCAGAATCCCCTAGCCGACATGGTCTCTGCTGAGAATTCTGGGAGTTGACGTCTACAAGAGAGGGCAGCTGGTTTGGGGGAAGGCGACTGCAGCCACAAGCAGGAATTAAGTTGCAATCCTACCCTGGTTTACCTGGGAGTAAACCACATGAACTCAATAAGGTTTCTCTTTGCCCAAACAGACATGCAGTAAATTGCATTGTGGAACATATCCACAGAGGAGAGAGCAATCAAATATAGTTGCCTGGTTTACATATTGTGCTAAACCATGGTTTGCTTAATTAGGCTCTCCTGAATAACCCCCCATTCACACAGCAGGCTAAGGCATAAACTGTTGTTTCCAAAGCCACAGTCACTAGAAGACATGGTGACTAGCTGTGATGTGTGATCTCAGCCACGATGACTCACAATTGCTCAATGGAACCCCGTGATCAGAAGCAGTATACCTCATTGTATCAGATACTATGGAGCAAAAGCAGAGGAAAGGAAATCATCCTGGCCTGTGACAGTTTGCATTATTGATCTCCAAGACCAGTTCATACATGCAAAGCAATCTGAAGGCTCACTCATTAAAGAGCACACGTGGTTCAGTGGATTGAATCCTGGCCTTGGAGTCCCGAGTGTGGATGTTGGATATAAGAACAGGAATGGAGGAGAAAAGCACATAAAATGAAATAACAGAATTGATGGGTGAGGAACACTAATGGCCACGTCGCCATGCAAAACAGCCCCTCCCATTTTAGATTAGCGCATCGAGTTTGCTCATCCACGGGGGTCAACGAATGGGTCAGTGTGTCACCCAGGCTCAAAAATTTGGGGTAAATGAGTAAGCCACAGTTCAGGTCATCATACGAAGCAAGCCCTGCCAAGAAAGAAGGTGCCAGGGAGATCACAGAAAACAGGAATGTGCCAGAATAAACATGGTTGTCATTAGTGTGAACTTCACCAAAGGCACGTGACATGCCATCCTATAAACCATGGTTTGCTCCATTCCTAAAAACCCTTGGACACAAACAGGCTAACCACATCATGGTTTAGGAAGTTGGGCACATTCTTTGGGTTTCTAGCTTAAAAGCAGAGGGCTTTCTTCCCAAGCAAAACATGCCCAAGTAGAGAAAAATTTCATCTCTGACATTCCTAAGAGCCACCACCCACAAACAGCTGGGTTCACAAAGCCATTAAACCACTGTTGTTTTAACACAATGGCTGCATTCACCTCCCACATTAAACCTTGAACCATTCTTTGCAAACCTTGGCGGGCGGGATCACAAACCATGCTAGGATGTGTCAGGTAGGCTTACAGTTAATCTTGATATGTGTGTCCAGGCACCGTGCCTCAGCCAATTAACCATGGTGACAGCAAACCATGATGTGGTAGGATGGATAACCCCAATCACAGTAGGCCTAACCTACAAAAAGTCCATGGTTTACGGCTCACTGCATCACAGAAGCACATCACTGCCGCTTATTCAACAGCTGTGGTTTAACACCGCAATGTGCGAATCCAGTCTTAAAGGACAGGCCAGGGTCTGGCTGTAGAAAAGGCAATTCACCCTCAGGTCTCCGATTAGCTGCAGACAAACATGACATGGTAGCCCTTGAGGCCTCTTCTGCTGTGAATGTCAGTTGCTTTCTCTTTGACAGCCTGCCATCTTTCCTCCCGAGCAATTTAAGCATCGATTTTGTGCGCGCCCCATCCACCATCACCAAGGGATGCTGTGGCTTTTTGAAAGAGGTGCATTGAACAAAAGGAAAGAGAGAGAGAGAGAGAGAGAAAGATGGAAACTCGGGCGTGCATAATTTCCCTGCCTTTCTTACACTGCCGACCAAAATTTGAGAGTGGCATTTGCCTATTACCCTTAAAAAAAACAGAGAAAGTGCCACGAAGCGCACCAATCGCAATGGGGTTGGTGTGTGTGTGCATGTGTGCCCCACACCATGACGTTCACTATAAATCACAGCAGGCCAGGGACTCAATGGGAATTAACAATTCATCAAGGACCAAATGATTCTAATGTTATCAACACATCTTTCCCCTTTGGCATATGAGCACAGCCGACTTATGAAGAGGGAGGCAATCTATTTGGTGATTTTCAGCCTTTGTTACTGAACGCTGCCGCATTTTGATGTATAAAGACTCACGCCATTAAGCCACGGGACTGAAATGTCCCGTGGGTTTGCCAAGTTGTATCGCCTGTTATTCCATTTTTTCTAAAAATAATAATAATAATAATAAAACGAACTTGGGAAGTAGGGGCCATAAGATTGTTTTACAGTGCTTTCCTGTTACACTCTCAGGAGGAAGAAGAGGAGGAGGAGGAAGAAAAAGAATTATTAGAAGAGAGGAAATTGCTGCATACTGGATCACATCCTAGGTCCATCTAGCCCCATATTGCCAACACTGACAGGCAGCTGCTGTCCAAGTTTCCCACCAAACATCTGACTTAGCCCTACCAAGAGATGCTAAGGATGAAAAGCCACACCATTCTGCATATTGTACAAAGCAGAGGTTATTCAGCTGTGCTACCATTGCTCCTACAGATTCAGGAAGCCGCCTATTCAGAAGCTCAGCCCCTCTAACCCAGTATTACCAGCACTGACCGGCAGTTCTTTGCAAGATTTCAGAGCGGAGTCCTCACACTCCTCCAACATGTAACCCTAGCCCTGGAGTCTTCTGTCTTTTCCATAAAATATAGAAACATAAAAAGTATCTTTATGCTACATTAGATCCCTTTGACTATCCAGCCTAATATGGTTGACACGGACTGGCAGCAACTATCTTTCCTATTCCCACCTGGATATCCATGCCTTTCTGCAGGCAAAGAGATTTACACTGAGCTATGAAAAACACAAGACCTCAGAAAGCTTCCTTATATTGAGACAGATTTATGGCCCCTCTAGCTCAGTGTTGCTTACACTGACTGGCAGCAGCTTTCCAAGTTCTCAGAAAGGAATTTTTCCCAGCCCAACCTGGAAACATCAGGGATTAAACCTGTAACATATAAGCCAGGTTTACACAATGGGCTAAATCCAGACAAACAAAGTACCAGAAGACTGGTTTACACACCATACTATGCCTGGTTAGAATTAACTTGCTGAGGTGTTTTTCAGCCTAGTTGGTTACTTCAGTGCATGATGTAAACTCAGTAAAGGGGTTCATTCAATAACCAGATTAAATAGATTATTTGCAATACAAGGGTTCTGCTATTGGTGATTTGAAACCTGCTATAAAAATAGCAGAATATCTTCCATTGGTTTTTCCCCCGTTACCATTTTTCCTCTTCTGGAAAAAAAAACCTTTTTCCTCTTTCTTTGTCACTTTGCTGGGTCCAAAAGAGCAGTCTAGCCGCTTCAATTTGCAACCAAGGTGGAAAAGGAACCATCATGGGAAAAAAGGAAGTTGGGTTCGCTTCTCCCAGTATTAATGATTATTACGGAACTATTTCTCCTCCTGGAGAAAGTCAATAAAATTATTTTTTTCTCCCACCATCCCAGCTTCCCACATATAGCTCTATGTTAAACAATTTTGTTTTAAAAAAAAAGGGTTGGGAAGCAAAACAGACCTTCTTCACCAGATTTTGCTAATACAGTGGTACCTCGGGTCACGAACGCTTCTGTTCACGACCAATTCGGGTCACGAACAGCACCGTTCGCAAAATTTTGCTTCCATTTGCGAACTCTGCATTGGGTGACGAACAGGATCCGCGGCCATTTTCCCTGCTGACACATGTGGTCGTGGCTTCCTGTAGGGAGGGGGACTCTCCCTCCAAGCAGTAACTGCCTCCCCACCCACCTTCCTGTCCTCCACGCCAGAAGTCGCCTCGAGCAAGGTTAGCATTCTCTCTCTTCGTACTGTACTGTACTGTACTTTGTTTCATATTTTTGTGGTTTTAAAAAAAATACATATGGTTCAGAACGGATGAACCATATTTACATTGAATCTTATGGGAAAATTTGATTCGGGTCGCAACCAAAATCGGTTGGCGACCAAATTCGTAGGGGTCAGAACGGATTAACCGTATTTACATTGAACCTTATGGGAAAATTTGATTCAGGTCGCGACCAATTCGGGTAGCGACCAGAGTCGCGGAACAATTAAGTTTGTGACCCGAGGTACCACTGTATATTAAAATTCCTTAGATAGGGAATGGGTACTTAGATACTAAGGTATCTTTTAGCAGCCAAAATTTCCCTGCCAATTCTCTTTCCGGCAATTTTCAGCTAATTGTATTAAGCCGGTCAGCAGGTGTAACCCACTTCTTGCAAGAAAAAAACAGTGGGTTTCAATGACTGAAAAGGGGAGAACAGCCATATTTACATTGGTATGTGATCTAGGGAGTGCCATGAAGAGTTTTTTATGTTCCAGTGAAAAGTCTTCCTAACTCTTTTTCTTCCTCTAAAACCTAAAGAGAAAAACCTGCTTAATCCAACATGTTAAATCCCAAACGGCCACACGTTTTTTTCCAAAGCAAAATGGTTCAGGGTTTTTACTTCTCAACCAGCCCCATACAGTTTTCAGTTTCTGCAAAAATTTGCACAAAGGGAGTGAATGAAAATGTGCTCCGGTTGGAAAATTGTAGGCAACAACAACAACAAAAATTGAGGACTCTTACAATGCTGTTATCTTTTAAAAAATGTCAAAAAGGTAATTTATTTTTGTGCTGACTGCTTTTTAATGCATACATGTATCTGTCAAGCCAATGACTTTGGCCAACTTTTCTCTTGCCAGAAGTGTAAGCTTAGGGAGGTGGGGCTTTGGAAATAGTGGGCAGGGCCTCAGATATAATGGGTGGGGCCTCAGAGTCAGCAAGGAAAGAGTAAAAGCTAATTAATCAGAGGGCAGATGATAGGAATCCAGGGAGATGACCTAATGCAAATGATGGATTGAGCCAAGTAGAAATTAATCTGTCTTCTTGTCCTGATATCATACATCTTCTCCCCCCCCCCAGCATGATTTGAGAGAGAGGGAAAAAAGCTAATATTCTGAAACTTGATGCTCAAATGAAGCAGAGCCAAACTTAACTTTTGACATACACACAATGCTTCCTTTCTGTTCCTCGCTGCAAATTTTATTTCCTGACAAACAAGCAAAGTGATGCAAGGACAAGCTGAAAGTAGTTCAACACTGAAAAAATTGAAATCAACCAAGCCCCAAATCAACAGAATTACTTGGATTTATTTGCCTAGGTGTCAACTGCAAACCCCGGCCCAGACCTGGAGTTGCTGGGTGCTGAAAACGCAAAATCCTTCTCATTCAGACTCATTTCTTAATCTAAACTCTAGCAACTCTGCCCTTGCTATTTAGGACATGGGTGCCTTAAGAGCCATGATTTGTTGAAACATTGTGAATAAGCCACAACGCCCTGGGGTTGCACAAAGTGCCACCTTACAAAGGCTGGCTTGACCCAACACATAATTCCAAAATCAAGCGATCGTCCTGAGACCAAAATCTGTTCCATGAACTTGGCCTGAATGTCTATTTAAATCAAACCCACCCCCTTCAGCCTCAAATGAAAATTTGAAGGCACAAAATCCTTAGACCGGAGAGGTAGAGTTACAGTAGTAGCAGCTAACTCACCCCCTCCTATTGCTTGGGACTCCACACTTTGCCCACCATTTTTCTTGTACCAACGGCTAGGAGAGCCTTCTGGTTATTAGGTATTTTAAACAGTGAGTAATTAAAGCAGCTAAATTGTGGAGTTTGGCAGCACGAGTCTTATAGGAGAAAGTGACTTTTAAGATATCCGGTTGTTGCTTCTCGGCTGAGTAATTTCCCAGTATTGTTGCACAGAAGGGAGGAATTAAAAGGAAGAAAACCAGCTGTTCCCAACTGATATAAGGCGATAAATACCATCCCCCCCCCCCATGTTGAATACTTGCCCCTAACTCAAAAACAATGAAAGGATTGGACCTAATTTTTCCAACTGGACCAATTTAACCCCAAAAGGGTGTTCACCATAGCCTTACATAATCTTGGTGAAGGTCAGCTTGATATGAGTTGCACCAGGAGGGCTTCCCACCAAAACCCCGGGAGAATGGCTGTTTGACGAAAAAAAGAAGGCAAGAATCCAGACGTGGAAAAATTCTCACTAAGAACAGTGAGTCTCTTTTCTGAATTAAGAGAGGTTGGAAACGCTGTGGTGCCTTTTACCATACGCTCCAGGAGAAAAAGAACAATTGCTAAATCACAATCCATAGTAAAGATGCAGCCAGTCTCACTACCATTAATGTAGAATATTGTTCCCCTCCTGGCCTATATGTTTCTTCAGGGGTCCTTACCGCCCTGATCGCACCAACAAGGAAGCTTGAGTTACAGATGGTAACAATTCAAGGTATGCCAACTTCCCTGCCTCAGTTGACCTTGCAGTTGAAGAAAACACCAAGGTATGTCTGATGGGAGAAAGCATATCTTTTATATCTCCCTTTTCTGCTGGCAACGTGAAGTTATTAAAAAATAAGGCACTTGCACACTCAGTTCAATACTGTAACCAAAACACTACTGTAGAGGTCATTAAATAGGAAGCTCCACCCCTCCTGATGGCCACACCCCTTAAGCCCCACCCCTCTGGTGTTTAGCCGCTCCCCTTCCCTTGAAGGTAGATGGACTCAGTTACAGTGGCGATGGGGGCACCGTTGGGAAGACCTGAAAGACCAGATGAGGGACAGATCGTCATGGAGAAAATCTATCTATGTGGTCGCTAGGAGTCAAACACAGCTTGATGGCACATAATTGATATTTCCTTGAAATGTGGAGAAGTAGACATTTCTGTCTACACTTTGGTAGAACAGATGGGGAAAGTAAAACAGTTATACTTCCCCCCCGCATAAGTCCATCTAGAAAAGGCACATACAAATAATGGTGGCTCTTCTATCCTCACCACAACTTTGGAAAGTCAAATTGGCTCTGTGCATGTATTTAAAGTGTGCGCCACCTTCCCACCTAAGGAAGGAGAACAGCGAGAGCCAGCGAGTTTTGGCACATCCTCATCATTCTTCGTATGGAGTCTCCTCTCTCCATGGAAGGTTCCAGTGAATTTGGGCCTCTCAACTCACACCAGTGGTGAGCTTCTGTAAAAGGTGCCAAAAATGGAAGAAAATGCCAGAGATGGGTCAATGGTGGTTCTTCCAGCTGATGTATAGGCAGAATTTACACATGGTGTGAATCCCTAAAGAGGTTTATGGCAACCACAAGAGACTGATGTCCAGGACAGGAACTACAACCTGATTTCTCCCAGCCCGAATCTAACCATTAGACAGTGCTGCCTCTCTTTATACAGATCAGAGCTTGTATCCCATCTTGTTCCACTATCTCTATCTACATCCTTTTTATCTCATTTAGGTTCATCCAAAGCATGAAGTTAACCTTGAACCTGTCAACCCAAATTCTAAAAAGGGACATTTTCTATCCTGTTAATCCTTTTTCTGTCTGTCACAGGGCCAGCTCTACTCTTAATCCCCCGATAACTCACTCTGTCATAAAATAGTAGCAAATGGTGAACTTCTTCTTCTTCTGATGATGATGATGATATACTCATAGACCTTGTAGAAACATTAGCTTCTTTTATTGAGAAATCATCTTTTTTGCTTTCTTCTATCTTCCTTTTCAATGATTTAAATTTCAATTTATTTAAATTCTGTACCGAGGTTTCAATCATAGTTAATTGCTCAAAGCAACACCTCAGAGCAGGATAGAAATGTTTCCATGAAAACACGCATTCCTATTTGTATGTTGATCTCAATTCCTTGCTATTTAGATCCACGGCTTTTCAAGTAATATATAATTATCATGTATTATGTCTAGCTATTCTGTTAGACTATTTTAGGTTAGTCTTAACAAAGTTTCTAGCGTTTTACATTTTAAATTTACAGTTTTTAAGCTATTTATATTTTCTAGTTTTATAGATTTTAGTCTTAGAAGTATTTTATAGTATAAATCATCTAGCCCTTTATAGATTCTAGATTTGTTCACTTACAGGTTTTAGTGCTTAGATCTTACTCTTAAAGGCAGTTGATACCAAATATATCATACAGCATATTATTTATTCTAATATTAGAGGTTGCCTCTCTGTAGTAAAAACACGAATTTGCCGATTAGTTTTGCACTGCTGTCTATTTTATACCTTATGTGGGTCAAATAAATGCTAACATATCATTCGGCGGCCTATCTCTGGAGACTGCCAAGGTCTTAGGCCTGGCCCAACATCCAGAGACTCCCTTCTGAGCTACATACGGGTCCCCCGGCATCAAGATTTGCACCTCGTCCCTTCCTCCCCTGCCCCCCAAGTCTGTCTCCCTTGTTTGTGAAGGTGCCCAAGACAGGAACTCACTTAAAAAAATGTGCTCTACGCTTGTGTCGTAACAGCCCATTCAAGATAGATAAGCCCCTTTAGAAATGAAAGGGAATTTAATTCAGTGTTTGAGTGACAGAAGGAAGATTTATCCGCTGGCCAGACAATACGGCTTTTGCGGCTTTAATCTACGCCAGACAATGGGCCGTTTCTCTGGCCTCGTCTTGTGCCTTTCCCACGATGGTCAATGATTAAGCAGGTCCTTCATTGGACAGAAGCCACTATCTCCCCTTGAAGAGGGTTTGCACCATAGTCAAGACTCAAGGTGGATGGGGAGAAGAAAGAAGAAGAGTTAAGATGCACACACATATGCACACGCACACACACACATGCTCCTCAGCCCAAAGATGGTACGATAGAGAAGCCAACTTGGTCTTGAAAAAGAACTGGTACCTTGGAGAGGAAGTTGGATGGAGGCAGACCTTCTCCTGCCCCATGTGGTTGGTCCATCAGCCCCAGAGCTGGTTGGATTGGCTGCTGTCAGAGGCACAGCTAAATCAGCTTGACAATGTGCTGGAAAATGCCCCTGCTTTCTGAAAAAGTCTTCTTTTCCTTCTGATTCTTTTTCTGGGTGGCTTTCGGACGTCTTTGGCTCCAAAGGGATTTGATCGTTATTTGGAGGGATCTCCATCTCCAGCCTTGGCTGCTGATGCTTCCTGACTGGAAAAAGTCTTAAGATTGGAAAGAATGGGAAGCCAGGGAGGCTGCAGATGGCTGGATAAGAGAGGCGGCAATGAAAACCAGGCTCTTCAGATTTCACCCTCAGCCATCTGACCGCTTAATAAATGCAAGAACACCACATTATATGCAGGAGGATGTCTTCAAATGTCTCTTTTAATGAAAACATGTTGAAATCCTTCAGTTTAAAAAAAAATTGAAAAAAAATTCCACCCACCTGTGAAAACCTCAGTTCTACGGAAAGAAAATATAGAAGCCCACTTCTTTTCTTCAAATGCTATGAGGATGATTGAGGACAGGGAGAAAAAAAATTTTTTTTGCATCCAATACACCCCCTTTAAAGAGTTAAAGATTCACAGCTGCATTTGCAAAACCTGCTGAATTTTTACTATGATGAGCTTTGATACATTTGTATGTGTGTGTATATGCATGAACCAACCTGGTTGGTTAGTTTATGGTTCAGTGCATTATGTAAATTCTGAACATGGGCTAATTTAGTCTCCAGAGTTGAGGACTCAGCCAGACAAGCTTTCTGGGTGACTCTGAGCCTGTCCCAATCTCTCAGCCCAGCCAACCTCACAAGGTTGTTGTGGGAAAAGGAGGAGGTAGCGCTCTATATGCCCCCTTAAGCGATTGAAATGAAGGGGGAATCAAATTCTGAATAATAATTCATCCATCTCATTAATCATATTAATCAAATGCTTAACCTTTCTCCCCCTTCACGTTCGCAGGTCACACTTTCTGAGTAATACAGGAAAACAATCTGTACTCCGACTTTTGAGAGGTTATCTCAGTTTGGCTTCCGGCGGTCAAGAGATTGCCAAGCACCATCCATGTCAACTTCAGGTTTGCGAATGTCAAACACAGCTTAAGGGATTTCAGGCTTCTCCGCCTCCAGGCGTCCACACCACACCCCAGTAATGGAGAAAAAGGTGTTCTTTTCACCCACAGACAAAAGACAGGCCAGGTTTATTGGCATGGCTTACTTTTTCCAGGAGTATCTTTGTCTTAATACTTGAAACGGGATGTGTGGATTAGGGTTTAATGCTAAGGTATATCGTTTTTCTTTTCCTATAAGCAATTTATAATCCCCCAGCCAGGACCAAACAGGTGGAAGGGCAAACGTCCCCATTCGGTAGCCACAAAGCAGAGCATCTCATTCAAATTTATTTTACAAATCCAAATGACTGGGTTCTTTTTCATTTGCTGAGTTGGAATGTCGAAGCGCCAATATTAGAAAAACGCAGCTGAGAAATTGCAATTCTTTCTCAATGCGGAGCTCACCTTTCTGCCAAAAATACCACTTCCCAGGCAGCTGGAGGGAACATGTGCTGTTTGCGGTAAAAGTGGTGACGCTTTCTAATTTTGAAATAACAAACTCTACAATTGTGTATCACCTTTCAGGACTTCTTGGTTTTTTTTACAGTAGTGTTTCGAGGGATGCAAAGACCTTGAAGAATAAACACTACAACCTCCTTCATGCAAAATCCAGTGTCAAGAGCTGATTTTCCCATAACACACTGAACCACAAACAACTCAACCCTAGTTTACCCAAGTGTGGTGTGGACCTAACCCATTACAACACTTCCCATTCATCTACTGGCAGTCTTTGATGTGAACCTATGTTTTTTTTTAAAAAAAAGATGGCAAATGCTTACTTGTAGATCTCATAGAATGGAAAGGTTGAAAGGTAACTAAGAGATCTAGTCCAACTTTACCCACTGCAGGAATTTTCTACTGCCATCCTGTTTAAACACCTCCAGGAGAAGAGAATCTGCCATCTCACAAGGCAGTCTCTTCCATTCTTGATCAGCTCTTTTCATTAGGAACTTCTTCCTGATCTCCAACTGAAATCTACTTCCTGGATCATGGAATGGAAGCATGAAAGGTACGCTGGAGGTCATCTAGCTTACTCCCTCCTACTGCTGGAATCCACCCCTAGAATATGCCTGACAGATGGCTATTCCTCAGTTAAACAGCTCTTTCCATTAGAAAACTCATCCTGATGTCCAGCCAAAATCTATTTCCTTGTAATTCGAGCCTGCTGTTTCATGCTTTCTTCTCGAACAGTGCTAATTATAAACAATCCTGTCCCATCTTCTAAACACCACCCTTCAGATACTTGAAGAAGGCTATCATGTCACTTTGGAGGTCATGATGAAACGTCAAGGATGTAGATACAGATCAGACACTAGGAAAAACTTCTCAACAGGAAGAGCTGTCAAGCAGTGGAATGGGTTATCGCCTGGGGGGGGTTCTTCCCCTTCATTGGGGTTTCTTCCTCTTCATCAGGCATGCTGGCTGGGGAATTCTGGGAGTTGAAGTCCACACACCTTAAAGTTGCCAAGGTTGAGAAACACTGCTCTAGAGGGATGGTGTAGTGAATCCTGCAGTGTGCAGGGGGTTGGGCTTGATGACCTCTTAGCCCACTTCCAACACTATCATTCTCTCGAACATCCATTTTTCCAGACCCCCAAATACCAGGTAAAATTGCCATCTGGACCATTTCCAGCTCAAGAGGAGAAAACCTTGGCCATCTCTGTGCGAAGATCCCTGATTTTGTCCTCTAGAATTGGATGCTTACATATTCTTCTCTAGCAGGTTAAATGGCCAAGAAATCAAAACACGGGGAGACGGTTGGTAGCGTAAGACGGAGAACGAACAAAGCTGGGAAGTGTCTGAACCAGGCCATACGAGCTCCAAGAAAGATTTTATAGGGTAGAAAACCAGGTGCCATACAATACAAAATAAACATCTGCTGTTATTTCAGCAAACCTAAGTCAGATGTTAAAACTTGGAGGGTTTCTTCCCCCGCCCCTTGCAAGAGGAGGAAAATGGTGCAAAACTGAGAAGTTGTCCTGCACCCCATTTATCAATCACAGTTGCATCTAGTGCCAAGAGAATTAGCCTTCGGTCTTCAGAATAAAGCAAAACTAAGGAAAAGTTTTCGTAAGAAGGCGGCAAAAGGTTTTGGGTCTGGTGTTTCATGATAATGCAGTAACTGAGCAGATGCAACCTGGAAGCTTGCAAACAGGAATAGGAATAGTTTGCTGTCTGGGATTAGTAACCATTAGTATCTACCAGTCATTGTCCCAACTCCCTTTTCAATCCACATAAAATTGGATGGAAACCACAACCTAAAATAAAATAGGTGACGCTAGTAATACTTCCCATGGCAGTGAGTTGCACAGTTTAAGAAGTGTTTAAGGGGGAATTTTAACTCCGGGAGATAGGGGAGAAAAAAGTTTTTCTCAGTCCAGTTGTCCCACACCAAACATAACTATATAACGTCTCTCCTTACTGTTTGTTCTAATATTAATTTCTGTAAGTCACCCGGAGTCACCGGGAGTGAGTTGAGAGGCCATATAAATTGCTTTAATAAATAAATAGACAGACAAATAAATAAAAATTTGAGCCATTGGTCAACAGGAGTTACTAGTCATTCATATTAGTTTCCGTCCAGTTAATCTGCCTCTGTTGGTCCATAGTATTCAGGAGCAGCTTAAGAATGATCAAATAGCTCAAAACAATATAGTGCAACATTGTTTCAAACATTAAAAATATATTCCTGGACAGAAACATACATAATCAGCAAATTAAAATAACTTTGCCAACTTTCTCACAGGCCTGCTTGTCACGTATTATGTGTATTACAGAATTCTCAAGCCTGGATGGTTTTTACAAAACACCATTTAAAAAGAAAAGAAAAGATTCTGGTACTCATAGCTTTCAAATGAAAATTATTGTTCAACCCATTTTATAGATTTTACTTAATGTCACTAGATTGAAGATGTTACTGGAATGCCCTTGGAGGAGCTGTGATTTATTATTAAAGAGAGATCAAGAAGAATGGTGAGAATTTGTCCACAAGTGTCAAACCTGACTTGATGACACCTTATTAACTGAGGTCAGTTCTTTGTCTTGTTTGGGTGGGGGGCAGGCAGGAAAAGTGAAAGAGAGAAAGAGTGAAAAGGAAGGAAGGAAGGAAGGAAGGAAGGAAGGAAGGAAGGAAGGAAGGAGAAAGAGAGAGGAAGGAAGCAAGGAAGGAAGCAAGGGGTATCCAATAGAATATAGCAATAATCAGAGAAAATCTGGAAGGAGCTGCTGGGCTCCACTGGACGAATATCCTGCAACTTTGCTTTCTCCTGATCCTGTCTGTAGACGTTTTGACAAGTCAACTACAGAATACTTTCTCATAAAAAATACACAGTGGAACTCAGTGAGAAACAGGCTGTTCTAAACCGATGTTGATGATATTGGAAAAATCTCCTAAGAACACTGAAAACACCCAGCTGCCCTTAAGACAACTTGGTCTGCATAGTCCAAACCATTGAAAGAAAGTCATCACATCTGGCTTTTTGTGAGGAGGAGGAGGAGGAGGAGGAGGTAGAAGAAGAAGAAGAAGAAGAAGGAGAAGGAGAAGGAGAAGGAGGAGAAGGAGAAGGAGAAGGAGAAGGAGAAGGAGAAGGAGAAGGAGAAGGAGAAGGAGAAGGAGAAGGAGAAGGAGAAGGAGAAGGAGAAGGAGAAGGAGAAGGAGAAGGAGAAGAGGCGGCGGCGGCAGAAGCAGCAGCAGCAGCAAAAAGTTCATGTTCCTTAATTGCTAACCTGACATCTTGTCTACTTTTCAACATTTATACACTGGGAGCAGTAAAAGTCAAGCGAAGTTAATATTCCAAGCTGTTTCTGTTTCAACTTATTAAAAGACATATTATGTAGCTCGAGCATCAGAAAGCATATGGTGTTCAGCGCTAGAGAGCCTCAAGACAAAGCTGCGAGGGGTTTTGGCTGACCACAGGAGATGTTGTAAAAAGGAAATGTTGCAAGGTCCAATTCCAGCGCTCACTTTTTCTTGAGAATGCTCACTCTCCAGTCTACCAGAAGGATCAATGAATGATAGAGGAGCTTTGAGATGAAGTCACAGCCATGCGCCCGTGCGCCCACTCCAGATGTGGTTCTCCTGCACATTTTTAAATTTGGAAATGTTGCAGCATGCTCCTACTTAACGAGTGAATACATATACAGGCTTCTTTTTGTTATTGGTCTAATTATCTTCAGCAACATATTAACAAAAAAATGTCTCTTGCATATTTCTGGTTTCTTTTTCATTAGGTTTTTAATTAGCCTGCAGTGACAGGAGCGCACGGGTGGGTGGTGAGTGAATTAAAAAGAAATAAATAAAAACAAGCATCCTGTTCTTTGCATATCTAACTCCAGCAAGGTCTCGGTTCCAAGAGTAGCAGATCATTTCTTTGTAGGAAAATTTACTGAGGCAGGATTAACCGTGTGAGACCTGAGCACAGTCAGATTTCTAAAATAGAAATCACTATGAGCTAAAGTGGAAAAGGGTTATCCTGCCCAGAAAAATGCCACCCCAAAGGTCTCTAGCATAGTTTGCAAGCAATGTTGAGGAAACTAAGAGAGAAAAGATGACAAATTTAGAATATCTGGCCCAAAATAAAAAGAAACACAAAGTTTGTAACAAGAAATATAAGGAGCCAATAAGGGTTGCATGCAAAAACGTTTCTCAGGAACTTTCTCAGTTTCTCAAGGTCAAGGAGAAGTAACAGGGAGCCCCAGATAAATTATGGGCTCCCCATGCAGGATGTGAGAGCCAGTTTGCTGTAGTGGTTAAGTCGCCAGGCTAGAAACTGGGAGACTGTGAGGTCTAGCGCCACCTTAGGTTAAAGAACTTAGTCAACCTAGTTAAGTTAAAGAAATTAGGCACCTTGGGCCAGTCCCTCTCTCTCAGCCCTAGGAAACAAGCAATGGCAAGCCACTTTCAAAAACATTGCAAAGAAAACTGCAGGGATTTGTCCAGGCAGTTGCCAGGAGTCAAGCTGACTCGAGGGCACACACGCGCACACACATATTACAGGTTGTATTCAAGCAAAGCTTAGACAGGTAACTGCCCACAATGCTTTAATTTGGATTCCTTTATCGAGCAGAGGGTGAGACTTCATGGCCTCAGTGGTCCCTCCCAACCCTGGAACTATTGGGGGCCCCACTGAACTCAGGAGGAAGGATTTCTGCCCTGCAACAAACTCCAGAAGAAAGAACTTTCTGAGAAAGACTATTCCGCTGCATTTCAGCCATTAAAAAAGTTCCGCTCGATCAAAATTATATTTATATATCAGGATACTGAACGACCCAGCTTGGATAATAAACATTAATCCCCTCCTGTATAATTAGGAGCAGAGTAGAATCCCTGGATTGAAAAACAAACTCTGGAAACTCGAACTATCTTCTGGACAAGATCCAACCCAAATAATATGGGACAAATTGTTGGTAATTCCCCACCATGGGGAAATGAGGGAGGCTAGGAAGAGATGCTTCTCCATTGGGCGCAGAATAGCTTTTCACATGGGGTTCAGCTTGCTCTGACGTTGCTGGCTTTCCCAAAATTGGTCCAAATGGAGCTTTTCTGGGGATCCTTTTTTAAACAATTAGGAGAGTGCCTTAAGAATTCTTAATTGTTAAGGTTCTGCTTTTTTAAATTTTAAATGAATCATGATAATGCTCCATGGTCTTTTGTTTGCCTATTATATTATTGTACTGTGGACGTTTTATGCCTTGAAATCAAGAGTCAGAAGACTGCAGTCGGTCTGAAAATCTAATAAATAAGGAAAATAAAAGAAACATCCTATTTTGCTTCTGATTTCTTTTAAAAAAAACCATCTGGAAAATTATCGTATCAACTTTGGGTAAAAAGGTCTAGAAGCTGCAAAAAAAAAAGGACAAGGGAGTTCATTGGGCCTGTGAATGTGAAGTACTGATCATTCTTTTACAGGTGAGAAAAGCCCTTAACTCTGCAGTAGAAAGTTCAGAATATGATCCTTAGCTTTGCACCGTATACAGAAAAGGGTTCTGGGTGGGAAATCACAGCCCTTAAATCTTCCACCGCTTTTGCATCATTATGTACTTGTAAAAGTATCGCTACCTCTCAGGGCCACTCTCCTGTCTCTTTGCTCTAATATAACTGGCCAGCTAACATTTCATTTCCTTGCTCAACATTCTGCAAAACGCTTAGTCAATCTACTGCCGTCAGTTGGAGAGAAACATACAGAGGCTGAGAACGTATTTAAAAAAGCCGAGGTCCAAATCAGCAGCGACAACCAAGGGCCGACGGCTGGGGTCAATTTTTTAAGAAGCAAACTTCAAGATCTCATAAACATCCTTTTTACAGGGGGTGTCTGGTGCTTTCAGTCCCAGCTCTGGGCCTGTAAAACGTTTCCATGAAGGCCAGGCGCGAGGGAGGCTTGGGGAAAAGAAACTCAAGATATAAACAGCATTGGAGGTTCCAAATCTTCATTAGTGCTGCACCAAAAATGTGAGAGGTTCAAGACGTGGCCAGATGCACACTTGGGGAGAACCTGCTTCCCATCCCCTCAGCACTTGCCTTCTTTCCCGTCTTCCCTTCCGGGAGGCCCCAGCTGTATCTGCACGACCAACCTGCCTAGAAGTTAACCTTAGTTTATTCAGTTCATTCAATTTTCTGGGTTCCCTCAACACACGTAAGCTAGCCACGCTGGTTTGACTAGGCTCTGGCTCGTGAAGCCATCCGTCTGCTCCATACTTGACAAGTACAACCTTTCTTGGATTTCGTTTAGCAAAAAGAAAGGGTGGCCCTGAACTCCTGGACC
This sequence comes from Liasis olivaceus, assembly GCA_030867105.1. Taxonomy (NCBI): domain Eukaryota; kingdom Metazoa; phylum Chordata; class Lepidosauria; order Squamata; family Pythonidae; genus Liasis; species Liasis olivaceus. Next base: position 4,832,540 of record CM061356.1, read on the forward strand.
CATCAGCCTATGTCCTCTTTACCCATCCCACTGATGATGTAACGGTATGTGGGAATGACCTTGGGAGACAGGAGAGAGAGCCGCAGACTGGACAACTGGCAAGTAAAAGGTATCTCAGCCCACAGAAGAAAAACGGATGCGGGAAGCATCTCAGAAGGGACCTTCCTCAGTTTTCCAGGGAGAAAAAGGAAAGGAGGAGAGCAATACTTTCAGTCTTGCAAAGATTCTGTTAATGTCACCTTACAATAAAGGTAGAACTAGTGCTCCTGGTTGTGCTTCTTGTCTGGACTACCTCGAAGGGCTAACAGGTGATGTCAATTCAAGCAAGCTGTAGAAAGGGGATGAAGAGCTCTGAGCGTATTCTGCCCCAGCATCCAAAGGCTAATTCAGGTGTGTAAGAACCTCCTTTACCTGTCTGACAACTGGTACATCTACCTAGGGATTATCTTTGCTGGCAGATGCTCTTCAAATATAATTCTTTCTCATCCTAGTTAGGAATAAAGAAGGTTGAATATTCTCAAGGGCGGGGGGACCCTGAAGGCTTACTTCAAGGGAGGAAGGATGAGCAACTAGATAGGCAGTGGGTAGCAGTACCCCTTCTAGACCTTAGCTGCACCCAGTTTGGATTCTAGCCCCACTCACCACCTGCTGGAGCTCCACCCACCTTTGACATGCTCCTCTGAGGCTAATGGGGCTAATGAGGCCCCTCTTTTCAACGGCCTATGGCCTTCACAAAGAAGATGGCCACCCATCCCCTCCTTTAGCCTCAGCCACTTGTTCTGCAAGTCTTCCTCTCTCAGGAGTGGGATGCAATTCCTATTTTTGTTAAAAAAAAAATTAAAAAGCTTTTACAAAGTTTTCATCAGCATGCTCTTGGGGGAGTGGGAAATTTCAAACCACTGCACAATCCTCTTTCATTCTTTTGACAGTCCTTAACAAGTAGGATGCCCTCGTGTTCCAAGAATACTGGGAAGGACTGCCTCAGTCATTCCAACATAAACACAGTTTGTCCTAAAAGGGGGGTGGGGAGCCCGAAGTGAAATTTGGGTTTCTTTTCCATGCAACAGAATACCCTCCCTTTCTCCTTCCCACTTACCAAGCAATGCATTTTTCTCTGAATCTGTGGCTTGCAGTCAACTCATTAACATTACTTGACGAGTGAATTATACCATGTTTACACTTTGAAATTCCGTTACTTGTTTCACTCCTGAAGATTGGGTTTTGGGGGGGGAGGATCTCATTTTTTGCATAAATCCCAGGGATGAACACGTTTCTATACTGCCGTTGCCCTTAATTAACCAGTATTTCATATGCAGTTATTTAAAGACAAATGAAGGCCCCGGAGGTTGCATTGAAGCAAAGGAGGAAAAACGCCCACAGCAGGGAAGCAGGGAAGCATTTGGGGTGACCCATCCACATGAGGGCGTTCCAAGATGACAACCAGACACAACACACAAGCCCCAGTGGCAAAACTGTATTTGTCCATGGGAAGGAAGGAAGGAAGGAAGGAAGGAAGGAAGGAAGGAAGGAAGGAAGGAAGGAAGGAAGGAAGGAAGGAAGGAAGGAAGGAAGGAAGGGAAAACCTTTGTGCAATGCAATTCCAGCGAGAAACGTTTGCACAAGAAATGCCTAAAGTCTCCCGAAGAAATGCAATTCCATTTTGGGCTGAATAAATGTATTGAGGATTCTTTCTTGCCAAGTGGATGAGGACACCAAGGAAGGAAAACAAAGTTGGATTTCTTTCTCCTGGCACCCTCCCCCCCACCTTGCGTCGCCTTCCCACCTCTTACAATGTACTAGTCTGTTTCATGGGCTAGTGAGGGGCAGATCTCTCGAAACCCCGAGAGCACTGAGTCCTTCGGTAACGAATTCCTAATACTCCACACTCCTGTAGAGCTCATTCCCGTTTCCCTTTGAACAAGGGTCGTCTGTCAAGATCGCAAAGAGAAGGACGAGGAAAGAAATGGAAGACTCCTGATCCTGGGAGGGCTTTCAATTCAAAAAGAAAAAAAATATCCTTAGAAAGCGTGCCAAGAGAAGTGACCAGCGGCTGGAGCCTTGGCTCTAAGTGCCTAACTTGCTGCCATTATTACAAGATTATATTCTATCAGCAAGGGCTCTTTTTCAGGGCTCAGTTTCACTTGGAAAAGCAGAGGGAAGAGAAGATTAACACCTAAAAGAGTGAGGAAGACCACCAGTTTGGAGTTCAGCCTTGCTGGAATTTGGGGGACTTGATTCCTTATTCCCTCCACCTGCCGCCTGGCAGGAAAAAGGGTCTTTATCTCCTTCCTTTAGTCATAACAGAAACACAGCTTGGCATTCTCTTGGCATCATCTTGCAAGATGGCACCCCTCCTATCTTGCCCCCCCCCCCATCCTGAGAAAGGGGCTCCTGTTTTTCTACCTTCCCGTCTGAGAGGCTCAGAATTTCTTTGGAATTTCTCTCTCTCCCTCTCTCTTTTTGGCAGGGCATAGATGGGGGGAATCCCAAGTTGATTTTCTCATTAAAGGGATTTGTGTTTTCCTATCCTTCATCCCTCTGCTGTCTCTTTGGATGGCCACGGTTTTTCCAACCTGATTTCAGGTACTGTATCTGCTTGGATGGGCAGGTAGACATCACTCCCACCGCAGGACATTAGACATTCACATCCCCCCAACATTGGCCAGGTTCAGATATCATGCTAAACATATTTTTTTAAAAAAAGTCTGCTTTGTTGACTGAGCCACCAATGGTCACGTTGGCCTACAATATCATAAATTATCAGGAATACAGATCTTCCTCCCCCCCCCCCTTTACAACTACAGAGGATGGATTCACACATCACAATCAGCCAACAGCAGAGAAGCCATGTGATAGTTTAGCATGCTTGGAGAAGCTGGCCCTGATGCAAGTATACTATCTTCTCCCAGCATGTACATTTACAAGCCATGTGATAGTTTAGCATGCTTGGAGAAGCTGGCCCTGATGCAAGTATACTATCTTCTCCCAGCATGTACATTTACAAGCCAACACAGAGAGCCTCTTCTCTCACCCACCTGCCCACAGAATGATCTTTACCAGCTTTGCTTGGGGAAAAAAAAAAAAAGGAAACAGTGGGGTTTCCTCTCCCCGCCCCAAGGAAGAGGACCCCTTTTTCAGTAGCTGCAGAAACATTTTCAGCCCTTTCCCTGGGAAGAAAGGGGCAAGGTGGGCCCCTCGTAACCACAAATGAGTTGCTGAGTGGGATGGAAGAAACAAAACACAGCTGGGCCAACTCTGGATCACAAGACCCGTGCAGAGCATATACACGCTGGCCTCACATCTCTCCAAACAGGTGTTGGACAGTCACGTATACATCAACACACCCATGGAGAATCCCCACGGGTGGGAGAAACTGAGATGCTCAAGATTTTCCTCGTATAGGCCAGATTTGCAGGACGTGGCTGACCTGGTCATCTCTTCCCTGATCAACTGACTCATTGCAAGATGGCTGGATTTGGGGATTGGTGTGTGTGTGTGTGTGTGTGTGCACGCGTGCATGCGTGTGTGTGCTGGAAAGGAGGCAGGAAGACTGTGGTTTCCTGTAATATTTTAAATAAATAGTTTTCAGAAATACGGAAAAATCTGTGGTGGTGTGATCAAGGTTAATGACCCTGCAGATGGAATCAGATAGCCTTCCCCACCATCTCTGCCTCTTCTACCCCCACATGACCAATTACTGAAAAAGAAAAGAGTGCCACTACATTCCTAGAGAGCCCCATTGTTATAAGGCCTCTCTAGGAATTTGTCTCAGTCTTGGAAGAGGCAGATATGCCTTCTAGTATATTTTTGCATCACTGAGTTGGCAAAGAGAGTTAGTTTAACCTCAAATAAATTCAGAGCTGTTCTAGGCTAAAGCTAACACCCCTGGATTAATTATGGGGGCACATTAAATAGGCTAAGGTCTCTGCATAGCACATTCCTCCCCCCCCACCCCGGCCACATTCCTTTAAGAGGAAATGCGTGACAGTGGAAAAGGAGAGACAAAGCCCAGGGTGAAACTCTGGAGATCCACTGCAGATTCTTGCTCGACATGCTAACGACACCATTTGTAATCTGTCACTCACTAGAAGGTTGCAAAGTCCAAGCTGTTAACTGACGCTCCCGTTCACAACCGTCCTCTTGTCGCACATTTTTGCAATTTAATATTTTCACACACAAGCACATCATTATCTTGGAACCTGACACTGCAAAGATTTTTTTTTCCTTTTTTCCCTCTACAAATTGTATGCCCTGTTCCTCCACCTCCTGACTGGGATTCAAGGCACGAGTTTTTGCTTTTTAATTTTAAAATAACAAGTTTCTTTTAGGACCATTAAAAGAAGAAGAAAAAAAACTAAAAACTTGCATGGTAGCTAAGGCAGTAAATCCTTTTTACAGATGCCTTTTCATTTTAGAATTCCATATAGAGTCTCCCTACACCATAACATGGGGTTGATTTCCCTCCTCTGCACATTTTGGACCCCCTTTTGTTCAGCTGCTTCCTGTTCTGCTGCCTGAAAAAGATAACGCAGGTGAAATTCTCGGGGGGGGGGGGGGGGATAAAAATGTTCTTGCACTTCTGTAGTGACAAACAGCCAAGGGGGGGGGGGGTGCGCGTGTGTGAAAACGATTTCTCTTTCCTTGTACCACTTTTACCCAGTGATCTGCAGCCTCCCTGGTTTTCTTGCTTCTGTTAAAGGAGGAGTTCATGGAGGCTTCAGAACCCTGGAGAAACAACCAACATTAAAGCTACAACTCTTTGCTTTGCCACAATCAAATTGCCTCAAAATGACACCCCAAAGAAATTCAGAAGAAATTCTAAAGCTCCCTAAGAATGCCATTTCAAACCAGAACAAAAGCAAAAGTAACAGGGGAAGAGGAAAAGGGGCGCATGGCGTGAGACTGGCCTAAAATAAAATGAAGCTATGCCATTTTTTTTCCCTCCAACATCTAGCCTTGATCCATGGACTCCTGAGTTAAGGTTTGCACTGACACCTTTCCTATACTGAAACTGAGGAAGCCCAGAGCGCTGTCTAACCACAAGCAAAATCTTTCGAGAAAATCTATTTGCGCAGAGATCTAAAGAGAGGGCTGTGTGTTCTGTAGAAAAGTCGCAAACATTAAGAAAGTTAACAGAGACAGTTTATTTATATAAATGCCATACTTTTCCATGCGCCACCTATCGAAGGCAGCTTACAAAATTGCACCACATACACTTCAAAATGCAATTTAGAAAAAAAGAGCCGCAGTTAAATACCGGCCAAACATAAAGTCAACTGACTTATTTATGTATGTAATTTATTGGCTGGCTCTCAGCGTTGGCTTTCCCGAGGCTGTGTGCGACCAAATATCCTAAACGCTTTATTAAAAACCAATGTCTAGAAATATAGCTAAAATAGCAGCCTGAAAGAGAGGGGTCAGAATAAAACCACCTCCATCCAATCTACCACACCATTCAAAACAACCCCTTTCAAGAACGTTAAGAGGTTTGTTAAACAGCAGGGAAATTTAAAATGAAAAACGCAGAAGAAAACATAGCAAAAGCATTTAGGCTTTGCATGAACGTTGCTCAACTGAAGGACCTGTTTGGGTCTCCTAAAGGAGAGAAATGTAAGATTTTGGAAACGCCACTGGAAAAAAAAAAAACCATTGTATCCATTACTGTAATTGCAGGAAGAGCAAACAATGTCTTCAAAGGAATTTGGGAATTGTGCCCTTGTCTTCCATCCATTCCATGGACATCTAAACATTGTCTTCACATGTTGTCCTCTAAAGATGTTGGTTTTCCTGGGTTTGGGGGCTGTGCAGATGTTAGGGAAACCACCAGAGAAATTCACAGGTGAATGGCAGAAAAGAGAGGGATGCATAACTCAAGGCCACTGAATGCAAGGATGGCTTGGAAGAAGGCAGTAACCACCGTGAGCTAAAGAGGGTTTGGAGCAGAAGACTGTTGGGATGGGTTACTGAATGATCTGGTGAAGATAAAGGTGGAGATACAAAGGAAAAAGAGCAGTAGCAAGGGCAGAAGAAGGAAGAAGGAAGCACACCATGCTAACCCTCAAGCAAGAAAACAGAGTTTGGGGTGTTTGAGCAACGCAACTGTATGATGGTTTCTTCTGATGGCCTCGTCCACAAAGCATGGCTGGGTTTCCTCAGCACGTGACTCACAAACTAACCAACCACCTAGTTTAGCCTAGCACATCGCACAGACCCAGCCAACGGCACTGAGAAGAGTAGGAAATACCAGGACCGGCATCACCATCCCGCTGTCCAAGAGCAAGAAGAACATGGCCCACCTCTTAATCCACTCTCAAAATGATACGATGATGTTGGGTAAGAGGAACTAGATGCTGTGTGTCACATTCTCTTTTCTCTTCCAGGAAAAGCGAATGCAAGCAAAGCCATGGAGGAATTGATAGTTAAAGATAAGAATTTGAATTTACTGGATTTGGAATTGTGATGCTCTCAAATTTGGGAGGCAAAGAAAAGAGATTCTTGGAGAGTTTTGGACCCTAAGCATCTGCCTTAAAAAAAAAAAAAAAAAAAGCTTTTACTTTATTCCAGCAGCACGCCAGCTTCCCAAGATGCTGACAAACTTTATCCATCAAGGTTACGAGGGTGGCTCTTGGCTCCTAAGCACTGTTTACCACTTTCCATTAATTACGCCTTTCAAGTCGAACGAGCAGGTTTCGTTAACTTTGTCTATGCAAAGCTTTGCGACGCATTTCCTCGCCACATTTGTTTTGATAGGTTTGTGAATGTGTTAATAGCACTTAAAAAAAAAATTATAGCAAAGCCCGTGTTTACTTATGAGTGTTGGGAAGCTGTGGCACGTTCCCCAAAGCAAAAACAGCAATTTGGGTGACTCTCTTCCTATGGTAATAAATTCAAAGCAAGGGATTAATTATTATTTTAATTAACAGGATGGTTTGTTGTGTTTTTAAGGAGAACCACAACTGGTCTGGACGTGCCTCTCCCTTGAAAAAGAGCTCCAAGTCTAACGCAAAATCTAAGAAGTAACTGAGCCAATCAAACTGAAACTCAAAGCTTTGGTTCGCTCCGGGTGTGACAGGAAAGAAACCCCTCCATTTTTTTTTTTTTTCGGTTAGTCTTCCCGCATTTCTTAAATAATCTCCACTGCTTCTTTCAGTGGGAAGGAAATTAACAAGATCAGCTTCAAGCTGGGGCAGTGAATGTAAAGGCACATAACGCCCCCCCCCCCAGCCTAATGTTGTGTTGAACTATGCTCTTTTTCCTGCTTATTAATTATTGCAACTGTTTTTCATCTTGTGGCTTATAGAAGAGAGAGAAGATCTACAGAGCCCCTACAGAATGAAAGGGTTGAAGTGGTCAAAGGAAAAAAGGATGAAACGCAGAGGGAGGAACGATGCTGATTTTTCAAGCTCATTTGATGCTGGCAACCCCAAGCATTTAACAGAAAAGCTGCCCTTTCATTATTGGGCCTGCAAGAATGACATTCATTCCTATCGTCTGCAAGAATGTGTCCTATGCCACTTGCTTTGTCGAAAGAGGATGGTGCGGGGAAGCTGCGGTAGCCAAACGTAGTCATCCTCATCTCATCATCATTTCTCCTTCTTTTAAACCAACATGGTATCAATATCCACTGTTTCCACAACTTTTTAAGCAGAATGGAAAGAATCAGAGTTTGGAGAAAAAAATGAAATTTTGCCCATCTTTATTACCCATTCTGCAAGGCTGAACTGACTCGAATTTACTCGAAGAAGAAATACTTATTTTAAAAAAAGGGGGAAAAAGCAGAACAAAATGCAAACAAATCATAATTTTGGTTCTCATTCCCACTAGCTATAAAAATACCTCGGCAGAGCTCACTTCACACAGCAGACTTTTCAAAACTGACCACAGAACATCTACGGCTCTATAAAAGGAGGATTATTTATACCATGCTTGGTATTTTAGAAATCAGTTTTATTTTCATTTGATCACATAAAAAAATGTAGCGCAAGGTCCAGCTGGGCCACCAACACTGTTTAACTTGAGATGTTTGCTACGGAGCCTAAAATGAAACTACTTTTCTTCTGGAAATAGGAAAACTGGAGCAGCATTTTGCAATTCAAACTTTACAGCAAGGCCGCTAACTTCCAGATCAGGAAGAATAAATAGTCAATTACAATAGTACACAGAAAGGGTTAGAAAGACAGCTCCACCATGCCAAAATAGGTGAGTCTGCCCAGTTTACATTGCTTGATTCTTCCACATCTTCTTAGCTTGATTCTTCCACATTGTCTAAACCAAGTTGTGTGGCAATTGTTTTTGTTTATGGATTTATTTTTATTATAATTGCTTGCATGTTGTGTCAGGCATCAAGCCTCTCAGCAGCTATTAGTTGGAGTTCATCGATATCTCAAGGGCCATTTGCTTGGCTGTCATTAAACTACGGTGCATCGAAAGATCCCCACGTGGATTCATGAGAATCAATTTAAGTCACCCTCTCTCAGCTTAGCCTACCTCACAGGATTGTTGGGAAAAAATAGAGAGGAGGAAAACCTATGGTATTCCTGAGCTACTGGGAGGAGGAGGGGGAGGGGGAGAAGAAGGAAGAAGGGAGAAGGAGAAGGAGAAGGAGAAGGAGAAGGAGAAGAAGGGATTCAGTGATTCAATTTGAAGGCAATTCAATCAAATTTTCAAATAGAATCGCTTTCTGAATTGAATTGGACACATCTGAATTTGAGCTGGGTGACTTTTTCACAGGCATATGTGTTTTGCAGCCCACAGTGATATCATCAGTCTGATTCAGACCACTGGAATCGAAGCAATTTAAGTAGAGGTTTATTTGCACACCCAATTTAAATCAATCGCAATTGTAAAGTATGTAATTCTGCACAGACACGTCCTAACTTAATTGTATTCAAGGGAATCGGAGGCTTTTTTTTTAAACAGTCCAAAGTTTATTTAACATTTTCGTCTCAAACTGGTTAATGGCCACTTCATCTCCCCCAGGGACTGCTGCGAAATGTTTTCCAACAGAGGACTAGGGAATTATCTTATAATTCTGCAAATCCTACAGTCTTTTAGAGGATTGATCAGGGTTAATTTGGCAGTAATAATCATTAGCTTACTCCAAGTTATTCACAGCTTGCAAGTATATTTAGGCATTTGAGACATCAACCAACAAAATAAGAACTTGGGTTTTCAGTGGCAAGATTCAAAAAGCACTCCGCTAGACCTCATGGTCTATGGGTGCAAATATTTTCAGGGCTCTGCTTCAACACTTGGACTAAATCCAGAAAAGAACATTGGAAATATCTAAAGACATCTCCAGCTGCACAATCCACCTCCATTATGACCAGCAGTTGACTTTATTTTTAAAAATAGGAAATATTTATGATCTCTGAACTGAGGGTGCGGAAACCAAATTTAAATGTGGGGGTTTGTCTCAAGATCTTTTGAGTTAATCACTAGGATATGTTTTGGTGTTCAGAGAAGCAATAGTGAAATAGCCTCTGGTCGTAGGCTAAGTCCATTTTCAACACCACTAAATAACCAAAGAAGACAGAAGTATATGATTCAGAGAGAGAGAGAAAAAATCAAACATGGTGTTTGCTTGGCTGCTAATAATCTATTCTGCCAGCGGAAGGATAAACTGAAAACTCTAAACAAAATCCACTGTAAATCAGTTCATAAAACATGCCTGTGAAAATGAATAGCTTTTCTTTGGGGGGTGATAAAACACTCTTAACTGAAAAGCAACAAGCCCAGAAGATTTTTAAAAAAAGAATAAAAGTAAGAATAGCAAGCCCTAATGCATGATTACAAATTATCTTAACAGTACATTTGCAAAAGGTTATAAAAATAGCGAGTAATATGCCCTGGATTCCGGAGTTAGTGGTGCGACAGCTAATGCAATAATGAATTGTTTCAAACGTCGGTGTTTAAGCCACAGAAAGCCGATTTGATCCAATTCTTTTTCCAGTAGGCCGCACTGTCGTTAATGAAATTAAACATACCAATCGCATTTGTCCCCCGGGACTAGGGAACCGAAAGCACTGGCGGTTTACTTTTTTATTAAAATAAATTGCAGGCCACAAGATGGACTAATTGCAGGCAGAATTAAAAAAAGAAACATTCCACTGATACAATTAAGCCAATTTTCAGGGCCAGAATGAGGTAGCCTTGATATGACATAGAGCACCCATTTCTCCCCATATTTTTGTTTCCTCAAAAAGCAGACAGTTAACTATTAGACAAATATTGTGTCACCCCAGCCTTCTGTCTTTTATCGAATAGTGATGGCTAAATTTTCTCTGAACCTTGTTGCCAGGATATTGTGTTCATATGAAGCAGCTGACAGGCAGAGAAAAGAAAATAGACCTGGGGGTAGAATGTGTGTGAAATTAAAGGAATAAAGGGAAAAGCTTAGTTGGACTTCCTGCACACCACTAAGACTGACTCCACTAATCATGGTATGTTGAATAAGCCACAACTGGGTTTGTTAAGCCACCAATTGTGGCTTATAAACCCCCGTGGCCAGGTTCTTGCAATATAACAAGAACAAGCAAACAAATACATTGAACCTTAGTGCCTTAGAAGAAGGAAGAATCTCATGGTTTTGGCTTCTTCAAAAATATTTTGAAAATGGGAATTATTGTTTTTGAGTTGGCAAACAGATTTATAGCTCACAGACTCAGAGAAAGCAAAGGTTGGAAGGGGCCTTGGAGATCACGTAGCCCAACCCCCTGCCCAGTGCACGTAGTCACTACAACAGCATGCACACAATATCACCTTCCTCTCACTTAATTAGTTCACCTCACCTTGGCTGCTTTTGAGGGAAAGACACTCATCCCGAAAAGTGGGCGAGCTGTACTTCTGCTCATGTTGAGAGTACCGATTGTTCACGCATGTGCACCTTGGTGGGCAGAAGGCTCACCCCCAGGCACAAGCCAAAGCTTGCTCTTTTAGACACTTTCTTTGGGGTACAAAGGGAAACTCAGGGGTTGTTGGCTCCCTGACTCATCTTTGTGGAAGGAGTGGCAGGGAAAACTCAGAATCCAGTGGGAGAATCCATGTTTCCCACAGAATAGTGACCAAGAGGAGCAAAGACTCTGATGCAATTTAAGCCAGCTGCCTACGTTCATCTCTCCTTTCAACCCATCACTTTCCCACCCCGAAGCCTGCCTGCGGATCGTAAGTCCGGTGCAGCAGAAAATGGATTCAATCTTCTTTGCTGCCATTCACTTTGCCAGCCTGGGAGAAATTTTGAAAAGACGGTCCCCGTGCACCTTCTCATCTGAGGTGGCTGCAGTTGTCTGTACGTAGCTGGAGGCTTGGTCGTACCAACTGAACTAAAAACACTCTCAGAAGAAGCTAAAAGCCAACTACTTCGACATCGCTGCCAAGAAAGCAACATGAAAGACCCCTGAAATTCCCAAAATCAAGCTGGACTCTAGCGAGACCTTAACCGATTCCCAAGAAGAATGGGCCCCGACAGTAAGAGCTCTTCGTTGGAAGAATTTGCCAGGCAAAGTGTTCTTCACCAGAGGGATTTGCACTGAGGCTGGATAGCTCCTGGTTCAAGAGGCTACAGGGCTGAATTCCTGCACTGGCAGAGGGTTGGACTAGATGACCTTTCAGGTCTCTTCTAGTCTTTACATTCTATGATGCAATAACTGGGGAATTAGCATAAGGGAGCCCTAGGGAGAAGCCCCCACCCCACCAACCTAATCAAAAGTGTACCCCCTCCCATCTGTGGCCACTATTTATCTTGTGTCTTTGTTTCATCTGAAGAGATCGAAGCATGCGCTCTCCCATGTTCATCACACTCTGCGCAAATAGGAGCACCACAATTAATTACCAATGCAATGGCTGCTTTTCCACAGATACTGTAAAGCATGCCCAGCTTCTGCACCCCTCCACCTTCCCAGCCAGTGCTCAAGCCAACTAACCCATTCAGCCTTCAAACCTTTTAAAGCGTTCCTTTCTTTGGGAAGGAAATTCTTTGTCCCCGGGGCCTTAATTTCCAACAACACCCCACCCCTTGCTTTTCCTCTCTTGGGGTCACCTGAGCGATTGCATCTAAAAGTTATTCTGACATGGGGGACTGCAAAGGGAAAAAATAAAATAGAGAAGGGGTTCATTTAAAAATAAGATTTTTCCCCCCTAAAAAATAATCCTGGGTAATTTGGATTTAGACTGTAATTATACATCACTTCAATTACCAGATTAACTCCCCCCCCCCATGCATTTCTAATTGCCTGACTGAATCACATGGTGGGGAGGGGGGGAATAAAAGAACCATGAGGAGCAATGTCGCCTTCGAAGAAGTTGATGGCGAAGAAAAATGAGAGAAAGATGTGGGTGGATGTTTTTCCCTGGGAAAAAAGGGAAAGGCAAACCAAGGTGGGAGGAAGGTGGAGAGAAATAGTGAGGCCAGGTTGCGGAAGGAAGGAAGGAAGGAAGGAAGGAAGGAAGGAAGGAAGGAAGGAAGGAGGAGGAGGGAGGGAGGGAGGGAGGGAGGGAGGGAGGGAGGGAGGGAGGAAGGACGGACGGCAGGAGAGACAGACAAGGAAGGAAGGAAGGAAGGAAGGAAGGAAGTTCTCATGGCATCAAGATTTTCTATGTGGGATGGAATGCAAGATACAACAGGTGGACATTCATCTGGATGTGTGGGACTCAGCCTGGCCAGGTTCATGCCACACTCTTACCCCTAAACTGAGTAAACAAACATAACAATGCCCAAACAGATAAACCACTTTCTGGCTAATTCTGATGAATTTTCTGCTTCATCCATACTGGAAACAAGGGCTGGTTTCTCCTAGCATCCAGAACCACCACCAACCCAACTCTGGTTTAGCCTAGCCTAGCGTAGTGGGCTAACCCACACACGTGAACTCAGGTTCCTCTAAGGCAGGATACAAATGGTCTGCCAAAGGATCCATCAACTGTGCAGAGAGAGAAATTAGGTGGATGTTTCTCATAATGTTCCCAGAACGAGGAGAACATCTCTATGTGAGTTGCAGAAGCACTGCTCCTGAAAAAATTCTCCCGTTCCCCTTGTACCTAGTGTAATTTATTTTTTTTATTTTTTTATTTATTTGACTTGTCCCCACCCATCTCCCCACAACGGGGGACTCCGGGCGGCTTACAACAAACTAAAATCGGAAATACATAATTAAAAGATTATAAAAACCAAAGTTACAAAGAGAAAGATAAAAAGGCTAAAAAATCCAAGAGGCCGAGAGAGGCCACACCAGGCTGCTAAGGGGCCAGCCAACCCCTTGGGTTGGGTAATTAAGGCGGAGTGACTCTGAATTACTCTCTCATGCTTCCCTCCTCTCCTGGACTAAGGAATCTTTCCTATCCTAGTCCAACTTGTCTGAACTTTAACCATCTAGCCTCCTCCTGCATGTTCCCAGGACCTGTTAGACATTCTATCTCAAAGCTTTGGGGAAAAGTGCCTAGAAATGTATGCCTTGTTCACAAGTACAAGTCACAAGCATAAGGACCTCCAAATTTCTGATGTGGTCAGTTCAGAAATCACAGAATGGCAGCTTGCAAGAACTGCTGCACGCTCCTGACCCTGGCTCTTGGAATCCAAATATTCAGCCTCACATAGACAAGTCCCTTGGAGATTCTTCAGCCCACTGCAAAACTGCTTGTTTTCCTCCTTCTTCTAAGAAGAGACATCTGATGGGAAAGGAGAAGACCATCCAGCAGGTTCCTCCAGAAAGCACGACACTATCATAGCACAATCTGAAATGTTCTCAGCGCAGGTATTACATTTCTCTCATGAATGATTTACTTCCACAAATGGCTGTACGTTGTCTTATGAATGTGAACACGACTTTGAGCTGAAGAGTTTTTGCTATGATGTGGAGAACTTCTTAATCACTGCCATTCAATCACAGCCATCCCGACAAGACAAAGAGCTCCATCTAGGCCAGTGTTTCTCAACTTTGGGAACTTTAAGATGTGTGGACTTCAACTCCCAGAATTCCCTAGCCAGCCAGCTACGGAATTCTGGGAGTTGAAGTCCGCACATCTTAAAGTTCCCAAGGTTGAGAAACGCTGATCTAGGAGGCCAGGCCCAACATTCTCATTGCATGTCAGCAAACCATCCACTGAAATTCAAGTTCTAGATAGAAAGGCTTAGTTGAACTCCACAGTTGGGAAGAACCATACTTGTCTTCTATGAGAGCTGTCTCAGGTTCAACTTCCCATCCTCTAAGCTACCATATTTCCTTCAGCTACATAACTCTGGCTTCAAGACAGATCATGGAGGGGGAAACATGACCACTGAGCCAGCTGTTCAAACAGGAACTCCATCTGAGGTTTGCTGGAATGATCCCACCAGCATGGGTGGGATCCATCCAGGTCTCCATCAAGTACTTCATCCCCAGATTCTTCCTTAAGGGACTCCAGATGATCAATTCTCTCAAAATAATGGAGGCCCCAGCTCAAGAAATACTCCCCGCACCCCCGCCACCATTGAGGACTTTATTCTCTTGGAGTTAACCTGAGAGGAAACCATGATAGCTACCAACTGTGCTAGTATAAGTAGCTGAGGTCAGCAGTGGGTGGGGCCACAGTAAAAAGTGGGTGGGGCTACCCTTTGCCACGCCTTCTCCTCTCCCATTACCACTTCACCTAGCAGGCTGATCGAGCCAGGACGGATCACTCAAGTTGGGGATACAAAGTGATCCCCTGCAGCTGACCACACATGGGGTCAAAATAATGAGGCGGTGATCCCAAGGAGAGCAGAACTTGACATTTTTCCATGGATTTCAAAGGCTTGCAAGCTTCCTCATTCTGAGTTTGTGAGACCTCCTTTGCAGTAAATGCAGCACTTGGAGGATTTCCTCCCTAAAACCTCTAAAAGCTGGAACATAAGAGATGTTCCAGAATCAACCTCAATCTTGACATGGTTTCCTATAAAAACCAGGTTAGGAAAAACTGCAGTAAAAGGTGCTAAGCTCCCATCATCCCAAGTCAGACGGTGTTGGGAAAAGTGCTCTTGACCTTCTGCCTTTGGACTATATCTCCCACCATCCCTCAGGCCATGGTGGCTCGAGATCCTGAGATTTGGTGGGGAGGATCACACCTGCCTGGGTGCTGTACTCCAGACACCCTGGGAGTAAAATCAAATGGCTACATATGGCACCTTGAATCAGCGAAAGGACTCTCGAAACACAAGCAAAACTAGGATTTCCAATCCCAGGATCCTTCGCTGGAAGCCATAACAATCAAGCTAATAAAAAGCCCACATATAAAGTCTGTGAAAGAGGAGCACAGTCATTCAAACTGAAGGTCATTGCATAATGAGACCCCTCTGAGCAAATGCAATAACATTTTCCCACCAAAGACTTTCTACACATGCCTAGAAGCTCTCTTGGCTTCACGCAGCCCACATTCCACAGCTAACTGTGCTTCTGCCTACGAGAGGAGAAAACATCATTTTTCTTCCCAGCCTGGCTGCCCATAGTTCTTCCGTGGGGATCAAGCTGCCAAGATCTATGCAACAGATCAGCAGGAGAGAGAGGATTTCTGGGTGGCTCCTCACCCAAGGAGAAAAAGAGCTTTTCTCTGCACTTCTACATTTCCGAGGCCTCCTCGTATAGAGAGAAAGCCCAGAAAAAAGAGAGGGAGAAAGGAGAGATGAGGAACGAGGAAGCCCAAGGGGACAAAGAGCTCTTTATGCCTTAAGTAAGGTGACCTCATTGGCATTTTCAGAAAAAAGGAAAGGGGGGGACCTTTGCAAATACATGCCCCAAAGACTTTATAACCTGAAGAACAATCCAAATCTTGCCCTTTGCTTTCTTCTGGCAAAGCCTGGGGCCATCCGCTGGACTTTCATTGAAATGGTTCATACAGGACAATTATGATTTAATAATTCAAAGCATTTCAAACCTCTGCCCCCCACCTCCCCCGCTGCCACCAGCTTGAAGATTTTACAGAACAGTAATATATCAGACAGCTCGTTGCTTGTTTGGGTTTGCAATCAAAAAAGACACAACGCAAAAGGAAAGAGGCATGAGGAGGGCAAAGGAAAAGAAGATCATTCAGACCCTGGTACGTCCAGGTATTTTCCCCCCTTACACCCCTCAAGGCCACTAATTAGTAAAGAAATGTAGAGAGCAGTAAACCAAGAAAGCTTCCTGGCATATGCAAAAAGTCTTTTAAAAGGAAAATAAGGAAAGTGTCCATATATGTGGAAACACATACAGAGGAACTAGACACAATTGAATTGCTTAGCATCAGCACTCAGGATCCTTGGGCAGAACTAAGCTGTCTGCTACACTGCTATTTCCCTGTATAAACACTGTCTATAGGAACCCACATCAGGAACTGTTCCTTGTCACTTGCACATAGAAAACTAGCAGCTCAGGAAATCCAAGAGAAAGATAATATCCAAGTCATTCCCTTAATATATCAGAAGGCCGCTGAACACACTGTACGATACCAAGACCTCCACACTACAACATCTTTTTAAGAAAAGAGGGAAACTGGAAAGAAGTACAAGGGAAGAACTCAGCAACCAAGGGCACTGTGCACGAAGGACATTCCTTGTTCAAACTCGGGCATTGCCAGTTCAATCTGGGAAAGATTCTAGCTGGAAATCTTGGAAGCAGATGCCAGTCAGAGCGAACACGACTGAGTTAAAAAGACACAAAAGAGGTGTGCGATTGTGTGGGATGTGCAACAGGGTTTTATGTTTGATTTATCGAGACCTTGATGCCAACAAACTGTGTCGCCTTGACATCTGATGCTATTTTACCTGTGGGTGGGGAGGATCAAAATAATAATAATAATAATAATTTCTCGATAAAATCCATCCAACCACTTCCATTTTCAGCTTGTCCAAGCTGGAAGAAACTGCACTTTGAACTAGGCAATCTGTGGTCCAACCTCTAATGTGCCCTGTCAGGCTTCCTTCTTGCCTTTGTAACAAAATCCTACCTCACAGGGTTGTCATAAAGATCAGGGTACTCTTCAAAAAGAGTCATAAACACAGGGAACTCTTCAAAAAGAGCCAAAGGCTACATCAGCAAGGAGTGTTTCTTCACTACCCAACACTCTGATGAGATTTGCTAAGGATGCCAACGATCTCGTTCCTAATATTTTATATATACACAATTCAACATTTCCCATTCATGACATAATGAACCCAGAACTGCCCTCTTCCAGAATCAAAAGTACAGAGAGAACAAAAGCTAAATCAAGTGCTTCTTCTTAAGGATGTACCAAAACATCTGGAGAAATTTTTAACAATTTATAACTTTCTTTTTACCATCATATTTCTCAACCAGTATAACTTGACTTTTCAGACAGAGACGGAAGGGATATACTGACATTCTGTATAGTAGACGTGTCAACATCAAGACACCTTAGAAGATATTCCTTATCTATAAGAACTTTTAATACCACAAGATGAATTCAGATCAGCACTCCAGTCATTACCAAATCAGAAGGTTACAGAAATTGATGGACTATCTATGAAAATACAGCAAACAACAGAAAAAGCAGCAGCAAAGCTTCTAACCAGCCCACTCCAGTAAGTAAGTGAAGAATGACATAGTGGCCAACGAATTGCCAGAGGTCAAGCTACATTCCAACACCAAAAGGAGATTTAACAGAGTGTACAAACTACCAGACAATATCCTTAATTTCAGACACTAGCAAA
The DNA here is from genome assembly GCA_030867105.1 of Liasis olivaceus. NCBI lineage: Eukaryota > Metazoa > Chordata > Lepidosauria > Squamata > Pythonidae > Liasis > Liasis olivaceus. The sequence goes on from CM061356.1 coordinate 4,850,196, forward strand.
ATAATGTTTAGGATCCTCCAACACAGATTAGAGCCCTACACAAAAAGGAGATGCCACAGATGTTCAAGCTGGGTTTAGAAAAAGCCGAGGAACATGAGACATTATTGCTGATGCACGCTGGATAATTGAAAAAGTCATAGGATACCAAAGAGAAGGAAATGGTGTGCTTCGTTGATATAGGAAGGCCTTGATTATGTCAATCATATCAAGCTGAGGGTTGTCCTTAGGAAAATGGGAACATCTCCTTTGGATGTCCCCATTTTGGACTATGGCTGTTGTCCCTGTTGTCCCCACTGCAGGACAATGCACAGGACACAAAACCATAGTCCGTACAGAACGTGGCGAATCGGTGGCTCCGGGTCAGCAAAGGAGTGAGGCAAGGCTGTATACTCTCTCCTTTTTTATTCAATCTATATGCGGAACATATACAGAGGGAGACTGGACTGGAGGAAAACAAGTGTGGTTTGGGGGCTGAGCATGATTTGAGAAAGAAACATCAATAAGCTGCATATACTGGTGATAGTAAATGCAAAAATGCTCTACTAGTAACAGCAAAGGAGCTCAGATGGGACTAAGATTAAATAAACTCATGACAACAGGTACGGCAACCAGCTTTAGAAGAAGACAGCGAAATAGCACCTGCCTTTTAGGGGTGATTATCAACAGTAAAGGAACCAGCAGTTAAGAAATAACCACAAACTGGTAGAGCAGCCATGAAGTCCTCAGAAAAGAGAGCCAGACGCTGGGCTATGTCTCTAACTACAAGGATCGGCGTCATGCAAACAACGGTTATCCCTGTGACACTCTAAGGAAGTGAAGGTTGCACTCTGAAGGAGCGGGATAGGAAGATTATTGACGCTTGTGAACTTGAACGTTGAAGAAGACTCTTGAGAATGCCATGGAAGGCCAAGAAAACAAAGGGATCGTAGAATAACTCAGTCCAGAGTTCCCCTTTGAGGCACAAATAACCAGGTCCAATTGACCATATTTTGCACACAGTATGCAAACACCCAGCTCCCTTGAGAATTTAATTTAATTTAATTTAATTCATTCAATGTAGGCATCGCCTGACTCCAGACTGACTCTGGGCACACACCTTTCAATACAAAGCAGAGAAGAACTGAAGCCAACCACTCCTCCATTCCTTCCCACAACAACAACCCTGTGAGTTAGGCTAGGCAGACAGAGTGACTGGGCGCTTCCATAGCTAAGAACAGATCTGAACCTGGGCCTCTCCCATTCTAGTCCAATATTGTCACCCAAACCACATTGGCTCGCTCTGTGCTGTTAGATTTAAAAGCAATAGTTGACTTTTCCATTAAAATTATTTGCCATCATTTTTCTAGCCATCAACGACCTCAGCGGCTCACAAAGGCTGCTGTCCTAAGCTCTAATTTCTGGCCTTGGGTGGATGGGAGACCACTAGGAAATCCCACAGTTAGAGAAGACTTTATTTTTTCCTTATCTCCCAGGTATGGACTCAGTTACAGGAGCAGGTTAGGGATTGTCATGGAGAAAATCAATCTATGTGGTCACTAGGAGTCCAAAACAGCTTGATGGCACATAATCAATCAATCAATCAATCACATAAGCTAGTAACAATGGATATTTCAGGTTCTCTGTTTTAAGGCAAAGATAAAAGCGGGTCCTGGTATTTTTACACACACACACTCAACTTTCTAGGCCTGCTCTGGAACTGCATGGCAGGCAGTGGATCCAGGCCATTCAGAAACCTAAGGCCTGTCATTCCCATGACAAGCAAAGCTTGATTAAGTTTAAACCTTAGTTGGTTTGTGGCTCCCTGTACCCAGTGAACCCAGCCTGTCCAGTAATTTCATGCTTTGAGTCCAGCTCTTTAAAACTGGCTCCTTTGTGTTTTTAGGGGCAGCCTATCTCAGAAATAAGAGTTCTGGGGAAAAGTCCTCTGGCCTCCCTTGGATCTTCTGATGGGAGGGGGCAACCTGTTGATGCAAACAGCTCTTCAGCTCATTCAGAAAGCCCCCCTCTTTCTATCCTTTCTCCCAAGACCCAGTGGGATAAAGTAAGCTCTCACTACTTTTCTGAACCCCACCTCCACCTGCCCAGGTGATTCCACATCCTCAATGAGGACCGGAGCCTTGAACTGGTGGGGTAGGGAGCAGAACAGTTCATACTTCCCAGTATCAGGCGGGCAGAAACAGGCAGGCTTCCCCCCTCCCCCAAGCTGACTAAAGTACGGACGGGGGAGGAAAGTCCAGCATGGTCACAGCGCTGTAAGAAAAGGGTTTCCCGAGTGGGCGATCCGCCGGAAGGGCAAGACGAGCGTCCTCCGATCCGACCGCGCTCGGCGTTGGTGTTGGCGGCGCGTGGAAGAGCGAAGAGGGACCGTAGCTCTGGGAACGGGATCGAGGCGCACGCGTCCCTTCCCCACGTGCCGGGGGACACGCCTTCCGCACCGAGCACCCAACCAGGCGCGAGAACTCGCCCTTCGGTTGCCTCCCGCCTCCCTTCCCCAGGGGCAGGGACCGATCCCCCGGCGTCCGGCGCAGTCGGCGTGGAAGCGGAGTCTTCCTCCGCTCTCTTCCCGGGCCAGGTCACCTTTGGCTGGGCTGGGGCGTTAAGCAGGCGCTGGACTGGTTAGGAGGTAGGTGGGAGACCACCGGGAGATCCATGCCTATCCATGTGGCTGCCAAGAAAACAACTGTACTGGATTTGTCCAGCGAGTCAACGCGAGCTGAGCTCACGCAGAGCAGACGGGAGCTTGTAAAAAAAAAACGAGGTCGTGTCAAAGCTAGGTCTGAATGAACGAGAGCCCGCTCTGCATATCTAGGCAGATCCAGAGCGATTGTACACACACACACGAGCCTGTCTCTTGGTCTCTATGTCAAAAATCCGGAAAAAATTATATAGAGTTTATGCGTTGCGCATACATACTTTTCTTCTATACTGTTCCTTTTCCACCTGGGCTGCTCCACCTTCGCCAGCTGAAGGGCTTCATAAGTAACTTATTTGCGCACAGGGAAGTCAGGAATCGGAAGGAAGGAAGGAAGGAAGGAAGGAAGGAAGGAAGGAAGGAGAGGAAAAGGCCTGAAGGTATACTTTAATGAAGTCAACATAAAGGTTACCAAATCAGTCGCAAGTTTTGGAGGGTCCCCAAACCCTTCAGCAGAGCAAAGAGAAAGCAAATCGCATAGTATTACTACCATCATATTCCTCCTCATCAGTAATGAACAGGAGGAGGGGGAAACGTGGCGGGCGCTCAGATTATACAACTTCTTGGCGACTCCAAATTTTCTCAGAGCTCTTTAAAAGAAAAAAACCCACCCTTGTTTTTTCCCGGTCTGGATCAACGCAAGCCGGGGAGACCCTCAGATCCGGAAAAACGGGCATTTCCCACCCATCCACCTCCATTAAAGCACCTTCAACTTCACGGCAGTTGCTTTCCAAGCAGGGACGCGCGCAGTTGGCTCCTTTTCCACTTGAGATGTTCTGTCCTCCCCCCCCCCTTTTTTTTATTAGGGGAAGAAGGCCTCTCTTGAGGGGACCGTGGGTTGCTTAACTTGAAAAAGGGGGAGGGGGCTCACACTGGTTTTAAAAAGGCCACCTTGAAATGTGGTTAGGTAAAGAAAGGCGAAGCAAGGAGAGTTTTGAATCGGGCTTCTCTCTATCACGACCGTAATCAAGGAAGATATTAATAATATTAATAAAATCATCATCACCCAGGAAGACGCGTTCCAGAAAAGGGGGTTTGGATCTAAACTCTGTGCCTTCCGCTTTATGCTGCTTTTTTTTGTTTCGAAAACACAGGACGCTTCCCCCCAATATTAAGTAGATACGCGTACACCCCTTTAAAAAAATAAAAGAATAAAAAAGAATAAAAATCAAAAAACTACAAGCGCGGGTGGGCGAGCCAAGGTAAGTGTCTTTAAAAAAAAATCTGGTCAAGCCAAATTTTGGGGTCCCTCTCAGGCAGGAAAATGAGGGTGATTTGGGGTGGGAGCTGGGGAGGGAATTAGAAACTAGCCGCCCACCAGGCATTTAAGGACACGGAGCAAAAGCGACGTGCTTCAGGCCCGGTTTGAGAATCCGCCTTGGCGTCTGGCTTGCAAACCAGAGGGTCGATTCCTCCGTTTCTCCCTCCTTCCCCACCCCCCTCCCCCGTGGAGGAGGCCCTTGAGATCCGGAAACCTGGACTACCGTTTTTTTGTTTTGTTTTGTTTTAATCCTTAAAAGGATTTTCGGCTTCAAAAGACCTTTTCCATCTCCGTAGCGCCCCTTCTCGCCTGTTTTTTCCAGGCACTCTAAATGGTTGAGTCTGGGGTCCGTATCAAAACCAGACACTTCCAGGTTGGATCAAGCGGGAAACAGCGAGGGCAGAGAAAAAGACTTCGCTCCCCCCCCCCCCCCCCATTTTGCTTTGCTTCAAGACCTCTACTTTCCTACTACCCTTTAAGAAAACTCGGGGGTTGTGTTACACACACAAAATATGTGTAATATATAGTTTTTCAACAGACTTCCACAATTGGAAAAATGGGAAGAAAGGAGAGCAAAGGGGAACTGGGCCCGGGAAGGATCCAGATCTTATAAAGGCCGCCTGATTTTTGGTTAATTCTACTAACAGAATTTCCCCCTGAAATTGACAAATCCTAATGCGGCCCAGCAATCCGATACACGCTTCATTTTTGGAGTCAACCCCACTAAACTGAGTAGGTGCAACATATTCTCCTTTCCTGTCTCGCCAAAATTGCCGGGGGTGGGTGGGGGGGTGTTAAGGAAGGTAAGTAATGAGCACCTGCACAAACCCTAATAAATAATTTTTAGAAGGACGGAAGGTTTTTTTGTTGCTGTTTAAAGGTATCCTCGGAAGAAAGATGGGGCGGCTTGGCTGAAACGTGTCCTGAAAAACAGATTGAGCGGTAATCGCCACAGCGGTTCCTCGCCAATTTCCGTAGTCGTGAAAATAGTATTATTTGAGAGTTTATTTATCTCAGCATTGTACAATCCATGCGCGGTGGGGGCAGACCAACGTCTTGGAGAAACCTGTTTTCCTTTGAGCGCCCAGCAGCAGAAGCAGGGGAAACGAAAACAGTGGGCTTTTTTGCCTGTTGAAACTGCGGGGACCCTATTAGCAAGCAAACGATCATGACTTTTAATATAAGGAAGGAAGGAAGGAAGGAAAGTTTTGTCCATTCCTAGAGTGGTGAAAGGCAGAGTAAAAGGTCAGAGTATTTTAAACCTGGATGCTACTGTAGAAACAAGTTAACTTTCCTTCTTTCCTGTGGATTAAATCAGGTCTGCAAAGCCACTGCTTCACTTGTTAACAGTGGGATGGACGGGAGAACTGTGTACAGTAAGTGGGGAAGCGAAGAAAGTCTGTCTACTAGGCTGCAGCGGCCTGGGAGGACCGGGAAAAGGCCGTCGCTTGGAATTGTCTTGACCTTGAACGAGAACCGGAGAAGCGCGGGCCGTGGCACTTGAAGCGTTAACAAAAAAGACCGACACTGAGGACGAGAAAACTCGCCCCTTTCCTATCTTAAGTGGGGGGCGGAATGCAATTACCGAACCTTGGCATAATTATCAACTCCACCGCCACACGGCAACGAAAAATTAAAATTAAGAGTTTTGCAAAGAGCCGTCCTTTCCCTCGAAAATGCAGCTGAATCGCGAGTCAGATATGAAGGAAAGCTCGTTAGAGTCCATATACTGGGGAGGGGAGGGGAGGGGAGGGGAGGGGGGGTCGCCGCTGAGGCGAAACGTCTAATTTTCCTGTCTCAAAATTGCTCTACATGGAAAGGAATCCCACTGAAATCAACCAAAGCGTCTACCGCATTTAAGGGTTGAAGCTCCGTAGTTTTGAACCAGGCGCCTTTCCTGCTACTTGAGTTTAAAGGAACTTAAACCGCACTGCAGCCTCCCTCGCTTTTTCTGCTCCAAAATCTTGCGCCTAGATTTCCTCCCGGCATTAGCGAAAGAGCCAGACCCGGCGTAAATAAAATTCAAAAGGCCAACCGAACCACCGCGGGAGCAAATTAAAAATAAAATAAAATTTACCACGCAGCTCACACCCACCCACCGCCTCTCTGGCAAATGGGCGAAAAAGAGCGAAACGTTCAAAAGTCTGGAGCCGACTTGAACTCGAGCGGCAGGAACTTCAAGCAAGAACCGAGTTGCTTCCGTAGGGGCCGAGCAAAGTCCTCGATTATTT